>RXPK01000195.1:98571-461760 GCA_004143645.1 Protaetia brevitarsis | reverse complement strand
CATTCGGGCAAATTAAATTAGTATTTCGCTCTTTTAATAAGGTCTATTATTTTGTCATCGATTTTTTGGTTTTCAAGTACAGTAATGATATTAATAACTAGTTGGTAATGGCACTCCCTATAGAGATAAGTAGATTGTATAGCTGTTGTTGTAAATATGTGTGGTTCTTGCACGATAATATAAGATGATTTAATTGCCTCATCATGACAAAGGCAAGAAGGGAATCGATATATTTAGTTTATGCAGATGGATGGAATCTGCGTGCCAAATTTTAATCTACTTTGGTGGTATGAACAGCATCTAGACAGGTACATTAAGATACCATGAGTTGGTATTGTTTGATTGTGGATAAAAACATCTTGTGTCATTAAGATGCACACAGCTCTCTCCAATATCGTTCCAGTATCAGTCAATATACTTCTTTTGGTTTTTTGAATTAAATCCATTCGAGGTAAAAACAGGCTCATATGGTTGCCTACCCTACACAGCTCCCTTGCTAGTTAGTCAGCTTTGTCATGTCGTGGATCCGCTATGTCCTTGATCCAGTACATTTGTAAACAAAAACTCTTTCCGATCTTAGCTCGGCTAATAATTTAGATAATCATCTAAAGAAAATTGGATGCATATTGGAGGGGTGTTTCGTTGTTGTAGCCTTTTAGGCAACCATAGAGTCTGACATATAGCCAGGGTTGTAGTTAGCATGCACACCGCACTTTAATGCTTCAAAAATCGCCAAAGCTTCGGCGCATAGATACTGGTTCAAGGATCCACATGAACTTTTTATAGACATTCCCCGATCAGCATAAAACGCACAAGCCACATCCTTTTACCTTCTTTGACCCGTTGTATATATGATTAATGCGTTGCCCAATGTTTTTATTATTGAAGCAAACAATTGTCTATCATGCTTCGGATCGCCTTTGTATGGAGGAAATGCTATGTTGATATATTCATTGAACTCAGTGAATGAAACATTATATATTTGTGAATAACGTATAAGTTCATGGTCTTTAGATGAATAACGACACGCGGCAACAAGTATTGGTGATTTTTTTCTTCTCCAGTAATTATTTACTAGATCTTCCTTCGACAAGGTACACACTTTAGCCAAAATTCTAGAATCCCTCCTGCTAAGTTGAATACATATATTTCAACACGCCAAATATTTTCTACGTAGAAAAGTGTGGCTCGCTGAGTTTCGATTTGTAAAGCTGCTAGAGACGTGGATCGCATTGCTCCCACACACAACCGCAGAGCCCTACTATGAACAACATCTTATTAATAGTTGTAATATTTTTTATTCCTTGTTACGTAGTGAATTGAATTAAATTATATTTTGTGGAATAACACATCCTCAACTTTGTTTAATATAAATAGAAAATTATTACAATAAAATAAAAACTACACACAACATTTTAAAAATACACGCGGTGTATTGGAACTATTTTGTACGTTCCAAGATTCGGTTGATTTGTGTTTTAGAAAACTTGTGAGCTGCACTACCAGTAACAGTGATGGGCCTTTTAGGTGAAAACAATTTAAAGTATTATACGAGGCTTTTTTAATTCAACAAAAATATCTTAACGTTTTTGTAGATTGTATTTCACAGTTTGCCAGTGGATGAAAATTCAAAAGGCAAAAAACTATTTTATTCAAATTAATTTAAAGATAATTTGGTCGAAACCAAATATTCGTTTACTGTTTACAAAAAATCACTTCTTCAAATAAAGTATATTTCTTGTTTGAAAATTCTTTTTATTTCCTATAAAAAGATTTTTTTTATGAGACAGAAGCAAATTCTAGTAGTATAAATCCGAAACTTGCGGATTATTAATCTTTTCCCATAAACGGGCAACTAATAGCTGTACGCGCTACAGTGCCGCCCTAAATAGTATGACAATTTAGGTTTATATATAGCTAAAGCGGGGATAATGTAAAATATTTGGCGAAAATGCAGCGGAGCTCTTAAGAGCAACCGGCACACTCGTAGAGGCACAGTTAATATTTTTAAGCGCAAACGTCGTCAGACGCATAGCTAGCGAGGAGCGGTGTATAAGTACATTAAGTGCACTCGTGCATCGCCAGCATAGATGGCACTATCGATGAAGCGTGCTCTCAATTAATTACGTCTCCTTACGTAAAACTTATTCTTTTAACTTCTTACTCTCATCTTTCTTTGGTACGTTAAACTTAAAATTTAACACAAATCATTAAACTTAGAAGCTGAAAAGAGTTTAAAAATAAGCTGATTTTGCAAGAACTGACAACTTAATGAATTTATTTTATCCAGAATGTCAAATAAATTGTTAATATCAAAATTCGGGTTGATTATCTTTTTGGAGCATTGATCAAGAGTTAACAATACATAATAAGATGTTTAGGGTCCATGATCTTACACCAACAATAACCAAATTATATTTGTATATTAAATTCATGCAATTCAGTACTTTTTTTCATCCTTTTAATAAATATAAAATTAAATTAATTTCAGCTGTGAAATTAAACATTTCTCATTCGAACCTTTACACCAAAAATTCTTATTAATTAAGGGTTATTTTAAAATCTAATGGGCACTCTCAATCCCTTATGGCAACTTACAACTTCCTCCAGAGTCCACAGAATTCCACCGTTATTAATAGTAATGATCCCGCGAAAATAAATGAAACAACTTACAAAAATTACAATTTATCCTCTCGTTAAGTAATACTTGAATCGGCTTTTTCCAAGAACACAAAACTACTAAAATTGTCGCTTTCCTATAATAATTAAACAATGTTTTGTTGAAACATATTGTTTTTTTAAGTGTTGACTGGATGTAGTAATGGTATCAAACGTCTTAACATGAAACTGTGTTTCTTTATGAATCCAGCTAGATTTCCAAGAAAACTATTTTAGAAATATAAAACTGATCATTTGGTTACACAAAAAAGTTAAATTCAAGAGCTATAATTAAGCGAGAGAACAGAACCACTATTTGCCTAAATTCGCCCTACACATCATAAAGACGAAGTTAATTTCTTTCTCTAAACTAAGAAAATGCCTTTGATTTAGCCGTAATTTCCACTAACAATTTTGTTGCATAATACGGGGTACCGAGCCCGTTATAGAAATAAACCCCACATGCTCTTTGACCGACGAGACCACCGCTGGAAAACAGTCTTTTTGTTCGGTAGCGATTGGTTTTCAGAAGATATAGCCAAAGATGTTTTCAACGGTGTTTTCCTCAATCGAAGCAGGGCCGTTAGTGTCGCCTGAAGGTTTGCAGCTACCACTCGTTGTCTATCTCTTTAGTGAGCCTCCTCTCAAAACTTAATAAGGGTACAAGTAACTTTACTATTTTATAGGCGAAATAATAGAGTGACTATTTTACAAATTACATATGAATAATTGAAAACATGAATTAAATTAACAAGATACAAAATAATAAAATAACAAGTAAAAAAGCAAAAAAATAATTGGAAAATATTTAAAATTTTATAAAGTTCTCTAGCATAAGCCATGAGTAATTTTTACTTTATACAAAATATTATTTATTAAGAGAGAGAGAGGAGAGAGAAATAAAGAGAAGCAACGAGTTACGGTTTCTACGTATTTACAATGGTTAGTTTTTTTTTTTTAGCAAAATTTTTGAACATCTTACCAACCAATGTGAGTAATTAAATCTCCCGTAATTCAAAATATTTAAGGCACAATATCTTTACACTACACACACAAACATTTAAAAAAAGAACGGTTTTAGCACAAAAACAGAAACACCTTTCCAGGAAAGCTTTTACCTCCTGTTCTTGAATTTTCAAGCTTATTTTAATTCTATAATTTGGAAACGCTCGGATAACGAAGGGGTAACGGTGCTTTTTTCTGTAGCTGAAACGGACTCCGTGACTAATTAATTCAAAAAGTCAAAGTCAAGGGTTTTTATAAACTTAGTTATGACGTCATTTCGCACCGCTACACTCATTCCGCTTCTCTTTACAAGAGGCTGCAAGAATGATGGTTGGCGTTATTTTTCTGAACTTCAAACGCCCTTCTAGAGAGTAATGTGGGATTCGCTGATCAACAATTATGACATACAATAGACAAAGAAGCAGATAAAATTTAAAAAAAATACCGTATTATCTTAATTGTGCGAGACTTTAAAAAAACAGACTGTTATTTCTGTGAAGTAGACCTGCTATAAAGCAAAGCCACAGTACTTATATCAACGTATTAATAAAATAAATTTAAATACTTTTGATTATACCGGATGGAATTCGAATTCTTAACATAGGCACAAAAGTGAATATTAACAATTGAATTATATTATTTCTACTCCTAACAAGGTAATTTAAGCAATAAATTATTGCAGAGAATCTGCAGAAGAGAAAACACCAGTTCATAGGAATCGCTCCTACATTTGTAACTCCGGTTTATTATTTTATTTTGTTTGTTAACTGGCTTTTCTGAAGCGGTATTAATAGCCATTGTCGATTCTATTTTATGTTAGAAATGGTAATTACCACAACAATCTATATTTGAAATCCGTATCCGTACGTTACGATATGGAAATGCAATTTTACCTGCTAACGGTATTTCGTGATTCCGCAGAAACAGCGACGAAGTGCAACGAGGGCGGGATTTTTTTTCTTGCCCCGTTCTAGCAGAGAGGGACGCGAAACAGAAGCGGATAACAGTGCGACGGACCAATTAAATTAGCCATTCATCATACGTTATCGCGGGAAGTTAGTACCCAGTGCCATTTTCGCATACACCTAAATTTATATCCACATATAAATATGTGTACCGTTGCGCGCGTGTTCGTGCGTACGTGTGTGGGAGAGAGAAAGGTGGTTCGCGCTGTTATCATCCGTGCATGTGCCACGGTTTCTCCGCTTTTCGCATGTATGTCTGGATTTTGAATCGGAATTTTCGTTACGTCGTGCCCGGCGTTACCCGGAGCTCTTTTGCATGCGTCGCGTGCTTTGATCAATTCGTTATTTTTGTGTTCTATTGTTCTGGCTATAACTGTGGTTGTTGTTGTTACTATAGCCGCTGTGTGGGTGAGTTTATGTACGTCCACAAACCCGACAGTTTCGTATATTTCGCGACATAGCGGTAACGTACTACGTAGCACACGTTTTCCAGTGCGTATACGTTGAAAAAGTTTCGCCCGAAAAATCAATGGAATACTGGCGAGGCAACGTATAGCTTGCAAAAAAAAAAGAGTAGAAAGAGTTAACGGATGGAATTGCTCCCTTCCCTTTTTCACATAAATGTCCGAGGACGCGTGAACCAGGACGATTGAAATGCGAAACACGAAACGAGCCCCTTAATATAAATACAAACAGTTTGGTTACTTTTGTTATCTGGATCGTACATCTACATGTGTACTTACATATATCCTGAGGGTAATCTAATTAGAGGTATACAGAGTTGAGTGCCATTCGAGGTCAAAATAACCCGAATGCGGTAGCTGTAACTACGCCATTACTTATAGTGATTTCCAATGATTTTGCTGTGCTTTATTGCATATTATCTGAGACAAAATAATACTGTAAGTTATTGAAATGGAGAAGTAAGTAATTATAAAAGAGAAAAAGAGAACATAATATAGTAACCCTTTCAACTGAAACGAATATTATTACTAAAAACACTTCTAGGTTGATAAATACACAGAAGCATTGATTACTAAAGTCACTAGATATATAAAGTACCGCAATTCTTTGCGCCAATGTGTTCGAGAGAAAAGAACCTCCTTTGGACACAATATGGCGGAATCATGGTCCAGCTTGGATTCAACTGTAGGCAGTTGGAGTTAGAAATAATGTTTGATATCTTAATGTATGATAGTAGGTAACACTGTTTAGCTAATTGTATTGACAGCTGATATAATATATAGTTTGGTCCTTGTGCCTCGCGTTTTCAATCTTTTATTATGCTTACCGCATATGGTTATGGGGCCAAGAGAAAACATGTAGAGTAAAAGCAGTAGACAACGCGTAGTTAAGTTTCCATTACATCATGACGAGGTCGTGGGGTACCATCAATAAAAAAATTGAAAGGACGTATAAAAACTACAATGATTAAATTTAAATTTGGCGCCTAAGCAATACGGTGGGTAATTGCGGTATTTTATATATCTAGTGACTTTATTGATTACATATTGATAGCTCCATCTATGTGGCACAAGTACAGATCAGAGTTTATTTATTCTCAACATTGCAACTAATTTCTTTTCTTTTTGTTGTGGGAGCCATTTGATATGGAGTCTCCAAAGACACCGCAGCTTCCTGCTTTGTATTTAATCTCCTATTTCTTTTACCCATTCAATTATACCAGCCATTCCAGGATCCTAGTACCCTGCACTAATCTGTGCATCTCTTGCTGGTTGGTCGACGTAATCCTGCGGGTTCATTATTGGCTTGCCAAAAATTGCCTGTCTTCTTGTGTTCAGCGCCTCGCATCAACATAGAATCTGCTAAGCCTTCTCTGTTGTCTCATTACACAGTCTGTAATTGGTATTTCCAGTACTGATCCTAATTTCCTCTAGGTGCCTTCAGCGTACAGTGTCGTTTTAAGAGACTGTTACATTGCGCAGATGATTTTACTAAGTGCGAGTAGTTTTTCAGCTTCGGTTTTGATGGTCCTTAATAAAGAATCTTACATGAGTTTGCCTGGTTATATTATTCCAGTGTTTTTTTGTCCTTTTTTTTTTGCTCATCTCTTACGCTGCTTCGTGCTGGTTTTTAGACGACTCCTGAATGTTTTTGAGACCTATATGTGAATCAGATGATCACTTTCTTGCAAAGTGATCGGATTTCTCGTTTCCTTCGATTGCTGAATGTCCAGGCACCCACAGTAAGTGATTTATGCGGCTACAGTTCTCGAATACCTCCCAACTCAGTCCTGATTCTATCTTGAGTTCATTGTGCCCAATCGCCTGACAGTCTGTAGCAATTGATTTCAATTGCACAATGCAATATTGAGTATGTTCTGCGAAAATCCGTGCAATATTCCAGTGAAGGGTGATCATTGTATTTCTTACCCCGCTGTAGATTCCACCTCTCGTCCCATTTTTAGTTTTTGATTCGTTCGCAAACCAGAGCAATTTTCCGAACCTGTTTCTGTAGTCGGATTGATTCCAGCTTATCTAATCCGTAATTTCCAGCTCGGAATTTCAGTTAAAAATATATGTCGAAATCATGTGATTTGATTTTATTTCCAAAAGGTGGCTTCCCACATGTAGGGACAGTCAATATTGATCCCAATTCTGCATATGTGCCACTTAGTTAGTTCTTGCGGTCGGAGATGTCCCCATTTTTGCGTCGCCCATTACCACCACATGGAAGAGAGGACTGCCGTAAGAGTAGTTCTCATTAACTGCCTGCTATCCTAAGCACGCAAGTCTCTGTATCTGCTAGTTCACCATGTTTTCTTGTTACTCATGAATGTATTCAATCATTGGTTTCTTCACGAACGCGTATTCATCTACTTCGATAGACGCGGTGTGCGTTATTTTGGGTGTATTACCAGCAAATTTACTTTTGATGCAACTCAAATTTCGTAGGAACACGAATAAAATAGGGTTTGAGAGTTTAATTGCGGCAATGAAAATTAGATTAGAACTACTTATTATAGCACCGCATATGTTCATATAAACAAAGAATATCCATATAGATAAGCATATCATTGACAGGATGCGTATAATAAAATTCCATCTTATTAATTTGCGATCAGTTATATTATTGCACCTATATTTATAAATGTCAACTTGATGCGGAACTTTTATAGGTTTAAAATAAACAAATAATTGAAAAAGCAATTCATTGTTATTAACTGTTGCAATTATTTGTCGCATCACATCAATACAAAAATACCAAGCACATGCATTTTTTTTTGTTATCGGTTTTAACTTTCCATGTGTTCATTCCATTCTATATTAATTTGGGAATGCCGGTAGTTTTCATTAATTTAAACTATTTTACATTTCGGAATTTTTTCATTCAATTTTATCAAATTTGGTAAAGTAAAAACATCAAACAGTAAAAATAGCTACTACAAAAAGCTATTTAAAGAAATGCAGCAAATTAAAAAACATACAAATACAATTAATGGTAAAAGCGTATTGAATAATTTAAGTAATATCTACAATAATCTCATAACGGTAAATTAAAAAAGGCATCATGGATTTAAAACATCTTGACACATCATAGAGAAATGATGAAGATTTATTACACCTTATATTCATTCATAAAGTGTTTCTTGTAAATACAATTTACCAGTGCTAGGAAGATTTAGAATAAGATTACAACGCTTGATATAAGAAATATACGAATAAAATCTATTTGTATGTTTCTTATTTTAAATCAAGTAAGGATGCGAAAAAGGCGGTGTAATTTCTCCAAATATACAAATCCAGTCTTGAAGGGTTTGCAATAACAGAGTTGCACATTTTAGAGGTGGTGATCTATTCTGGGATGCCTCCAAATATTCTAAGTTTGCTAGTTTCCACTGCATTCCAGTGTGCATGTTCTAATTCTTGTCTCCCTTTGATGTAAATATGTCGTACAGGTAAGTTTAGCAAAGCAATAGTCACAATTGGTAAGCTTTTTGTTGCGTTAGTGATATGCAAGCAAACAACTCTCTGAATCTCTGTGAGCTTCACGGCCTCTTGCCTCTGCGCAATATTCGATCCATCAAATCAGGCGTAAGCTAACATAGGTCTTACCGTCATTGTATCAACAGCGAGTTGCATTCATGATATGGAAAAATTAATTACGTATCGGCAATGCTAAATTATTAACTGATCTTTATAACAATAATTATTGGCAGAAGGCGAATAAGATCTTTGTTTGTCGTAGAATATAATAGGAATATAAGAGGAACCACATCACTTTTAAACAATATTTTTCCACCAAGTAAGCACCATGCCGTTTTTGCTTATAGTCAAACTCGTACTCCAGTTTATATTATTTACACCTGTATTGGGTTAAGTTTCAAAACGATACCACAGGAAAGTATACGTTAACCATGCAATGGTCATATTTTAGTGGAACATATTGTTCAACGATACATAGGAAGCTTAAGCGAATAATTTTCAAAAAAAGAACAACAAAACATACATTTGTATTCACTGAAGTACCGTCCATTACTGAAATTCGAAACCTACTATATGTGCATTGCCTGAAGACCTTTAATTGTACTACCTGTAAAATTCCGCACACTGCTGGTGTAATAACAGCAATCTCCAAGCCTTCAGTCGTTCAACAAAATTCGTTAGGTTGTGGAATACTTTAATGTTGGTCGTTTCGGAGTACGAAGATTTCCCAAAGAAAAGAACAACTGCACTGTGCTGTTAAATAAACCGTGGAGCGTAAATGCATATATACATTTATGCCGGGAAAAGTGTAATTACCGTGGACAAAGAGAATATTTAAGAGCGCTGGAGTCATTAGGGTATGTTTTTGCGTTCTCCTATTCAGTATTATATTTATGAGAGCGATGGAAACTCGCGGTTGGAACAAGAATCTATGTAGGCAGTTGTGTGTGGTGATGACAGTATGTCAGATAATTTACTTATGCAATGAATAAAGTGTAGGTCTGAAAAATAGAGTTTGCAGTTGATATTTATTCTATCTTGTCAATCTTAATGCGGTTGTAAAGAGCTGCAGTGAAGTTATTGTTAACTTTGTGATTATAGTCTGCCCATAGATATAATGATTTGACTTATGTATACTAGGTATCAGAAATATAGTGGTTGGGAAACTTAATTCCCAGGTGCAGTAGCAATACAGAAACAAAAATTGTAATCGAAAATAAATATAATGTATAACCCAATTTTTTTTTTGGAAATTTGTATGAAAATGGTCCGTCAAATCGTTGCTAATACGCGTCTGTGTAATTGTTAGAAGAACGTGGTAAATGCTGTAGTAAAATCAAAACAGTAAATACAAATTAAAAATACCAAGCAACCTTTCTTTTTATCAACGCGTTTTTGTAAGTTCTTTACACTTAATATTAAAGCAATTGTTCGAAATGAGTACCATTTGCACGTATAAAAATTTCCAACCTGCAACGGAAGTCATTTCGAATACGTTGAAAAACACCTGGGTCTTTACGAATGACATTTGCTGCTTCAAAAATACGATTTCGTAGATCTTCAGCATTTTATACAGATGGCCTTGAATATACGCTGATTTCTAACGATCCTCAAAAGAGGAAATCCAGAGGATTAAGATCTGGGCTTAGGCCATCGAAAAGGTGCATTTCTACCGACCCACTTTCCACGAAATGTTGCTGTTAAATAAGCCCGTACCCGTACAGGAACATGGGGTGGTGCACCGTCATGTATCTTCTTAAGCGTTTCCAAAGACACGTTTTCCAGAAGTTCGTGTAAATGCGTGCGCAAAGTATCCAAGTAATTTATCCCTGTTAAATGCGCTGGTAGCACAATTGGACCTAAAAGTGAGTCACCAATAATTCCCGCCCATGTATGTATGTATATATTGCAAGGGTGATATTACACTGCGACCTAAAAGATCTATTGTGTCGACTGTTCTTGCTGTTTTACAGCTGGCCTTCCAATCCTATTCCTTTCAGAAAGTGAAGGATATCAGAAGGTCCCAGGTTAGATAAGTTTCCCTCTTCGATTTCACGTGCTCCCAGGTGCAACGCCCTTGAGTTGCACAGTGCTACGCAACTTGAGAGGGGATGGATGCCATCCTGTTCCCCAATCTGCTTCAGTAGCTTTGCTCCTCCCTTTGTTCCTTCCTTGTGAGATACTCTCACTTTGGAAGTGGAGGGCTTCTTATGGAGGTCCTGCTCCAATTCTGTTCATTAGCGGGTGGTCTCGGTTCTAGCAATAAACGTCCTTGCCTCCCTGGTTATCTACGCAGTAGCTTAGAGAAGACAGGTCCACCTCCCCCAGAGCCCGCACCTGCAGAGGTAAGCTAAAATACAAAGTGCGTTGCGCAGGTAACCCAAGGTTGGACTATGTAGTCTGGTCTTTTCTTCCAGCCACGCGTCCATCAGCCTAGTCGCACCTTAGGATTTGGTTTTTGTTGAGGTTGTCTCCTCTCGCTCCGTCGCAGTTAATCAGACCCCCACCCTTTCGAACCTGGTTTAAAGTTGGGTTTTGGTAGCGAAAGCACAACTGGCATCGTTGTAGACCCTGTGCAAGCCCTTCGCCCGACACGACAGCTCGTGGCGATGAGGCGAGTGGTTTACGGCAACGGTTCTTTATTTCACCTGCTCTGGTTTTAAGCAGAGAGGACGAACTTATAGCTGTCACTAACCATCTCGTCTTGAGCGAACCCTGACAGGATGGTCTTTCTCCTATCCACCACTTCGGGGACGCGCTTGGTAGGTACTCCCAACCCCCAGGGTTCCCGCCCACACATTCACAGAAAATCGGCACTGGGATCGCGTCTGTTGTACGTCATGGGGATTTAAGTCACACCAATAATGTGTATTATGGTAATTGAGAATATCATCACGTGTAAAGCAACATGCGGAATAATTAGGTTCGTGCTCCAATTTTTGTTGTAACCATCTACAATAGTCTAGTTTTGGCTGAAAGTCTTGTCGGCATAAATGTTGTACACATGTTGTACACATTGCCCATGATAAGTTGTTCCGAAATATCCTATGTACTGTGTAGTACAACACGTTCACCCTGGTTTCTTTCACGGCCTCGACCTTCAACTGTTGACAAAACGTTCCCGGTACTTCTTAGCCGTTGTACTGTAATTAATATTACCCGTGTACTTGGTAACCTACGATTTGGAAATTGTTCATCACACAACCTTCGTGTTACTTCAAGATCATAGTGACCTTCTCCATTAAAAAGTATGTAATATTATTGATGATGATTGGCAAACTTTCCTCTACTACAGATTGTACAGTCAAAATTTATTCAATATCTTGTAAAATTGTATTTTGATAATTGATTATATATCGAGAATTGTCGGATAAATTATTTGATATTAACTGTCATCTCTGAAGATTTTATTGCGCTATATTTTTTCATACGTTTTTCTGTTAAAAAAACCTTTTCTTTAATCAAATAAAGATTCTCGATAGATAAAGTGAAGCTGGATCAAGTTAGTTGATACATTATTTTGTACGTTGTTACGTTGTATTTTTTTTTCGCAATTTTGTATTTGTATTTTGTAAATGATTTCTTTATGTACTTATTATAATTGTAACTGTTGATTTTTTTGCCTTTTATATTTGTTCTACTGTCCCTGAGACCTATTTGAAAGTTCAGATACATCTTTAGTCTGGTCTCTGCGTCTACAGAGTACTCTAGACGTGATCTTTTCTACTTCCTTAAGACGTGATTGCGCGATATATAATTATTTTAGGAGATCCGCCTTCTCTTGAGCGGGCCGGCCTTAAAAGAATACTAGACTGACATTTTTTTTTTTTATCTGGACAACAAATTTTGGAGATTTACCGAATAATATTTGACGTTTTGACTGCGTCAAACGTTGGGGCAACAATGTTTAAAGTTTTTTTAAACTTTATTTTACTTTACGGATACTCCCAATATATTTATTTGTTCTACTGTATATCTAATATACTTATATCATCTTAGTTACTAGATACACTAATCGGTGGGGGTGATTTTGCTTCCTTGAAGATATACTATGGCTAAATGTTCTGCATAGCAGGGGAGGAGTACGGCCCCTGTAAGCAGATACATTTGACCACTCTACTTATTACCCTACCATTCCCTTAGGCCATAAAAGTTAATCTTGAGCAAAATATCTTTATACAACGTTCAGGAACACAGACAGATAATAGGTTCAATAACAAAAAAAATACGTGGATTAGCTTGTCATTACTCTGCAAGCGCTTCTCAATAAAGGTCTTTTTCTTCTCTAAGAATACAATTTCAAACGCGTTAACCAAAATTGAAGCTTTCGTATTTTATCCTTTCAGGCATTACCAAGAGCACGCATTGGAATACTGAAATCACCTATCTATCTAGTCGGCCGATCATGCGCCCTTCTAGAGCACCATTAATAACAAGGCGAGTGGAATTTATTGTTTCAGGAAGCGACTTAAGCGGCCATAATAATTAATATAGATCACGCGTACTCCTAAAAATATATATCATCTTGTAGAACAGAACAGATGAAGTTCCATTCATTTATCGCATAAACTTGCGATGAATATTGATTAAGACATCTGCCTTTAAACTTCCCACCATCCGTACGATTGCTTTATTACCGGGACGTAGGTGGTAGGGGAGAGATAGAAGCGAACCTTGCCGGGGCTAGAGTCAAAGCGGTGCGAGCTCCGAGTCATTTGCATAAAAGGAGGCGAAGTTACACAAAATGAACTACTACCAAAGAGACTCGAATACGGCTTACATTCGCAGTATTAGTGGATCATTGTGTTCGTACTATTGGGTTGTGAGGAAGGAAGAGGCGTGCGGTTAGATGTTTTCTTTCTGTAGAGGAATTAGCTTACGATAACAGTGGAAGTTACATTGAGGAGAACCATAAGTTGAAACAGATTTTAAAATTTAAGCAATGTAAGCTCTTTTGTGCAAAAGGATATTTTAGACAAAACTTTTGGAAGGAAATACGAATTTAATTATTTTTTAAGCGTAAAACGTTAAAAACATCGCAGTATTTTCCTGTTTCGTTCTTTCTTCATTAATAGACATCATTGTTAACGATATCGCATTATTTACTGGTCCGCTACTCAGATACTATAGGATATTCGAATTATCAGAATATGATAGGAACATTTAGAATATTTGTATACACATACAATTATTCCTAGACTAATTGCAAAGAGTAATCTAAAAATATTTTTTTTCAAATATTCCAGTAATATTTTGTATAATATTGATGTTCTTGAATTATCCTGAAGAAAGCCCTAAAGCGTATCTGAAAATTAGTATTACTCAAAAACTAAATCATTTAATTCATACATAAGATGCAAAATAAAGTAGATTCATCTAGATGTAATGTATGTAATATGTAACCTAAATGTTATCTGAATTGAACTGTTATACGAGGCGCTAACTACATTATAGTGATGTATCCTAAATGTACCTAATACTACATCACATATCCTTGATCTGGTGCTGTTCAAGAACTATTCGTGACACATCTTTGTGTTTCTCGCAGTTTGAAATCTCTGAGCGACTGTGCAAATGGCGTGTCCTACGTTGGTATCCGTTTGTGACATATATTTGCTGGTTTAACTATAATAATTTTTAAGCACTGGAACGTATTTAACAACAGCGTATCAACCGGTATTAAACGTAATGCTGTAGTTTAGGCTACCCATTTCCGCTGAGTGTATTTTAAGTTGCATAGTTCGTTGTCATGTTTACTCCGTTCAGCCTTTATTCAATGTACCGAGAATTTTCACAAATTTCAATTTTATTTTATTTAAATTTAGGTAAAGAGTTTATTGTTTGATTTAGTTAATTAAGTGTTAAGTTGTTTTAAATTAATTCCATTCATTTATTTGTCTAGCGTTTGTTACTTTGATTTTATGCTTATTCTACTAGATTTTGTCGGTGAATTGTGCGTTTGCGTTGTGAGTTTTTAAGAGAGGGATTATTGTAAGTAATACAGTTGTAGAAGTTTGGTCAGACAGTTCCTTGGTCGACTGTTAACGTGAGTAGACGTATTTTTGTATACTATTGATGCCATTTTGTAATTCATTTTGATATTCTAAATTTTCGTATAAATCGAATTTTATATGGTCCATCAATGAATTCATTTTGTAATAATTGTTAATATATTGATGTGTGCACATTATAGATGTAAGATCATTTATTATTTTTGTTCGAGAAGATATATTTTAGTTGTAATTTTCTCATTTTAATTTTTCCGTTTTCTATTTTGCTGATTCTTCTTTTTATTTGTCTACCACTTTGATTGGGTGAGTAGAAGCTTTGTACTTGCTTTTTAGTTTTTCATTCTTGTTATTTACTAGAAATTGTCCACGCTTAATTTAGTTTGTTTTAATTTGAAACCACGTGGATTGAAATTGTTAGATTTTTGAAGAATCTTCCTGAACAAGCTAATCTTTTGCTTTGTATAGGAAATAGCATTGTTCTATTGTAATTTAGAATTAAGTGCAGTTTTTAATTTAGGCCAAAAACTTCAGTTCACGGTTTTTTTCTGCACGAGCTGTAATTTAATCCTTTTTGAATAATAAAAATGTCATTGTTAATTAATGTCGTTGGGTTAAAAAATTCTGTTCTTTTATTTTTATATTGAACCTTTTCAATTTTTCAGGTATTTAAAAAAGTCAGATTTCTTTCACTCACATTTACTTTTCGTGGTTAATTAAGTTTTAATTCGCGAGGGTAACTCTGAGGTTAATAGTTCTTTTGCGCCCTTTTAAATTTTATCCGTTGAGCTGGCTAATTTAATTTTCTTTTTCCTTGTTAAATTCATTTTGCTATTTCATTTGATTCAGTCAGTACACAGCAGTAAGTATATCTTTACTTTACAAAATAACGCTTTTGAATCTATGTTTTTGTTTATAAAGATCATGTTTGTGAAAATGTGTGAAAATAACCTCACCTTGATTTGTTCAGGAATTATTCATCGCCTTTTATTTCCAAAGTAGCCTTTATTCCGGTCGTGCGGTACATTAAAGAATTTTGCTACAAAATCTAGTTAGTTAGAACAAAGAAATAACATAGAAGTTTGTGAACATTATGTTGTCACATTTTGGAGTGGTGACGTGAAACGCGTTGGACGGAGCGACAAGTGATTTATTATTTATTATTAAATGTTTATATGTACCACTACTACACATCATCATTGATTTCAACTACACACGAATTGTTGAATACCAATACCATGGCAAAACCAACATATTTGATAGAGATATCGATTCCAACGATCCAATCAACGAGGGAAAACTGTGACATCGAGGTCGCGCGCTTTTCTTTCCCTCCGAATTCGAATTGCCTAGCAATCGAGTTAGATTTAGGCGTGCCCCGAATCCATTATAAGACGCACTCACTACTACAAACGGCCTCACATTCTTCACCGCAAGCCATTAGTGACAGTTCTTGTTACCGAGATTCTAATTAAATCGCGCCAAATTAATGACTTAATTATTTTTCCTCCTTCATTACTCAGGTGTCGCTTTTGTGCCTCGGCGGCCTTTCCTCCTTCCGCCGTTTTCTAGGTGTTCTTATTATTCCGGCGAGGTATTTCGGGGGAGAACGCCGGGGCTCATCCAAATACCTCCTCTGTGTTTTGTCGTCGTGTGTGCGACGATGGCGATGTTGCGGGTTTGGAGAAGCGATCGCTAGCGTAACGGGTTGACAGAGTGCCATTAATATTTTAGAAATACGTGTTCTAAAATGTGTTCACGGTAGCTCGCTTGTTACCTTATTAAAAGGCGACTATAAATACAAATACTTTATGTAAGACGATACGGAGCCCTTTCGTATTAATTAAGATGAAGGGACATGCCACAGAAACTTACTTTGAAAACGATGATAATAAAAGCGTAATGATTTATTGTAAGATTGCAAGATACAAATACGCCCTTACTTTGGCGTGGAACATATAATGGAATAAATTGATATAATTAGCACATATTGCTTCAATAGTACTTACTTTTGTAAGATTTCTTTCTTGTAGTTTCAGATTAGATAAGATTATGGTTAGGGTAGCCTACGGATCTGCTTCATCGCAACCTTTTCAGATCTATTGTGATCCCCTTTTTCTTAGATTATTTTGCGCTCTTAATTAGGCCTTGAGAGCGGCCTCTTTGTGTAGCTGTCAGCTGTGCGGTTCTCTACGCTCATTACTAGAAATCTTGTCCTCTCCAGGCCGTCACATTGGCACAGCACACGAACTGGTGTTTTGCCCCTTCCTGGCGGAATCTGCAAGTAGCTTCATCTACCAGACTTATGTTGCACATATGCCTATTTAGTCTATAGTGACTAGCAGACTTAATATTATTTTGATTGAAAATTTAGGCCTCTGTTGGTTTAGACTCTTTTGTTTGTTTCTGTCCCGGTGACTTTTGCCACCACTTCCTGGACTGATTATGTATCCATCAATTGATAATTTTTTTTAGTTGGTGATTTGGTAATGCCAAAAGAGGAGCCAGCTCTAACGAATGACCTTGACTAACCTCGCCCGGCCAGCTCCTCCGCCGTCTCATTTCCACTCACGCCCAAATGGCTAGGCACCCGGGCCAATGTTACATCCCTTTGAGTGTCCACTTCACTTAGAGCGCTTACCCAGTCCCAAACCAGCTTAGTTCCGTAAGGGTGGATTTACGGAACTAATTGCTTTAAATGTGGAATGACTGTCAGCAAAGATAGCGACCATCTTTCTATTTCTCTGACACAATGGTGAATTGCAGCAACCTCAGCCTGGAACACCGTTGTGTCTTACCGAAAGAACCTTCTTAGGCTTCTTTGCGGATATTCCAATTTCAACGCCATTTTAGAGCCAGTGGTATAGCAGTTTGACTCCGCTCTTACTGCAGTGTGATCCCCAGTTCTTCTTATCTGGTATTAAAACCTGATATTTCCCATTTAGGTTGAATTTTTGAACCATGCCATCACATGGCATCGCAAAAGGGCTGCTTCCTTAAGATCTTTTAATAGTTTTTGATAGTCAGCCCCGTGCGATGATCTTACTTACTTAGTTATCGGTGCTTGTCAGAAAAAATCAAAAGGATAGGTAACCAATACGAAATTAGAACGACGATAAGAACCACCTCCAACACAACAAAGTCATGCTTAACTATAGCGAAACTGGACAACATAAACCAAACGAACTAAAACTGTGTAGATAGCATTCCATGTGAATATGGACGCTCATACATTGGTGAAGCAAGTAAGCTCCTCAAAATAAGTATAGAAAAACATAAAAAAATCAAAATTGGCACAGCCGGCTTGGGAAAAGATCATAGAATAGATTGGGAGAATGCTTCCATCTTATCCAAAGAAGATAGACAAACAAAAAGGAAATTGAAAGAAGTGGCACACCCATAGTGCCGACACCAGAAGCTATCAGTGCTCTAAGACTGGAATTGCATCGGGTATGGATGCCGTTAGTGTGTTACTGTATACAACAAGAATCATATACCATTCAGATACGGTAATAAGGTATAATCAGAATTCAAGAAATGAATGAAGAAAGAAAAAATTCAACAAATATATGACAAAGTTTTCTGTAGAAATAGTTCTCAAAGATCTCAGCAGTTATTCTCTAGAAAACTGAAAAACCACAGCATAACTCTCATATTTATTAGTTTCAATATATTAGGCATAAATCTATAAGTAAAGGTTTCAAATGATATATAAATCTATAAGAATAGGTTCCAAATGATATATACCTCTCCCGGAGAAGGCTGTTATACTACCGTATTTTGCAGTAGTGTGTACACTGTACAATACAAACAAACGCATAGGCATAGATAATACACTTCCATTGCAAACAATGGAATTGGAAAACCATAGCCCTTATCAGAACTACCCTGATGACGGCAGTAAAAACACTGCCGAAACGTCGGATTTAAACAATCCTACAGACGATGGAAATAGCCCAAACATCAACTCATGTTCTCGTAATTCATCGTCAAGGATTTCACGTCAGGTGTATTGAAATGTTATGAAACAAGAATCACAAACTCATTGACAGCTAATTATTACGGGCTCAAGTTGTCACAGTAATAAAAAAAGATATTTAAAAAAAAATATCTTCAACAAGGGTCCAAAAATAAAAAGAAAATGCAAAAGCAACAAATGAAATACGTACTGCTGTGAACTGATGGTACCAGCATATATGAAAAGTGAAAATGAAAATGACAACAAAAATAATTTAGCTAGCTCAGAGTATAAAAAAAAACGCATGAGAACTAATAACCTCAAGGTTATTTTCAGAATTGAACTATTCATGAAAAATAAAATGTGGGCGTAAGTAATCAAAAATAAAAGAACTGAACTCTTGAATGACATTAACAATCATTAAATTTTTATTTTTTTATAAAAAAAAAAACATAATACAAATTACAGGGGTAAAAAAAAAACCGTAGTCAGAAGGTCTTGGTTGAAACCAAACCCTGCGTGAATTTACAATTTAAAAAGGACGATGCAAATCCTTCAACAAACAAAATGGTAGATTTGTTCCAGAAAAAAATCTGATCCCACAAAAAAAATCCACGCGGTCACAAAATTTAAACCAAACTATAATTTAAACGTGGAGAAACAAGTATAATAATAATGAAATTTACATTCAAGCACAAAGCTTCTCTTCACCTAACCCGAGGTGATTAAATAATAATCAAAATCAGTAAACTACAAAAAAAAAAACGGAAAATTTAAACTCTTAACACTAAAAACACGGAATCTTCTAGAACAATATAATAACGGGCCTTACATATAAATTGTGCACAACAATATAATACCAATTATCACAAACAGAGTTCCCTGATTGATTAAAAATATAACAAATTAAACGGAACAAAAATTTAACATCAAGATGAAATATCAAAAAGGCAGCACAATAAAACAATGACATGTACTTACACGCATATCATCAGAGGAACTCCTTTAAGAGGCCCAACTCGGCGTAACATATAGTAAAATTTGCTGCGTGGATCAAGCAGCGCATAAAATACAACGAGAATTCTCTTGAATATAACAATGAATAAAATATATACAATACTGACGAAGGCATAAAGTACAAATGACTGAAATTAATATAAACAGCTGAACAAATAAATACTTAAATTCATCAAACAAATCTATTAACAAAATCTTACTTAAAAATAAAATATTAATTCTGAGCGAATTTGCCCGACGCATCGACAAAGATTGATCTCAAATAAAAGCATAACACCGAATTTATAAACCCCGGGGTGCCAAACCATAGCAGTACGTTAATCAATACATTTTTAAACTGGTATAACTGATAATTACTGTTACTTTAGTTGCACCTTTTATGTGTTTGACGAGGACATACTTGGAGGGAGGGGTATCAGATTGAAATTAGTAAATGGTTAATAGTTTTTCTTTGTCACAACATTCATTTCCTTGTATATTATCTTAATAAGTGTTTACCTTGATTTTACACAAAGGTAGTCGTAATAAATAAGTGTAGGCAGTAATGATGTATAATCAATGCCTACCAAGGTCTTAGTTTTATACTCAGTATAATTTTTATGGTTAAATTTATCTTGCAGTTATTTTTACTTCAATTAAAGTAAATTTCTGTGGTATTTTTTCCCTTTCTCGTGTAATTTTCCATAGAAAAATTTACTCGAAAAAGTAGCATTACCTTTACGTCGTGTAATTTTTACAACGTGTTTAAAATATGACGCTGAAGTTAATTTTATACTAAAAATAAGAGGTAGATGAGTTGCCCCCAAATGTTGGGATAATCTTATTATACACACTTTTTTTCTTACAGTGTAACCTAAATTAAACTGTAAATTTACACACCTGCTTGAATATTATAAATACTCGCATAATTTTACATGTCAAAGTTAATTTGCCACGGTAATCTTGGATCTAAAGTTGTCATTGGTTAAGTTATGATTATATTAATTGCAATTAGAAGTGCAAAGAGTTCCTTAAGAAATTTACTTGTATATCCTTGAGTGTGTTAAACTTACAAAATTTAGCTTGTTTAAAAATATCAACTCATGCGTGGTCATAACACCAGAGGCGTTGAGCATAACCATTTGCTTTCTTCCCACCCATTTATCACAACTACAAAAAAACTGCATTATTTCTACGCATTAATAGTATATTTCAAACCAAGGGAGGAAAGTGCTCTATTGCAGGCCTTGGGCAATTAATATTTGCCCGCGGCCTGCAATAGAGCACTTCCTCCCTTGGTTTGAAATATACTATCGTGAAATATACGTGGTTTGAATACTATTTTTTTCCCAGCCAGTCCAATTTTAACTAAATGTCTAAAAATAATAGACATACTGGTGAGTGACATGATAGATAGTTGGCTTAATCTGTCAAATATTTTATGAGAACTGTCAAGTTAGTGTTGTTTTAAAAGTGTTTAATAATAGTTTAATTGAAATTTAATACTTAATAATTTAGCAATTATCTCATAAATGGGCTCAGACTGGGTCGAATGTACTAATGTCATCTATCAATAATGTCACATATTATAAGTTTCATCATGTCAATGTCACTTACTTTTCCTCCCTAGGGATGTACTGGCTGAACTTGAACTATTTGAAGTCATCATTCTTTTGTTTGTGTGTTAAAAGATCAATGGCCCTTGGATTCTACATTCTTCTTCTACTGCCGTACATAACTTTGGTATTAGATGCAGTACAGATATTTCGAGAAGATATAGGTATTGGTTCATTTCCTTTCTTAATGCTCTGAAGTATATTAATGAAGCTGTATTTATAGGGATAATTAAGAATAATATCTCTAAAGGTGGCTTTTTACATATTTCTTATTTCTCTATGTATATATGACCGTTTACAAAAGGATTTAGGTTGCGGTGCTATTCCATTTACTTGTCTGTGTATGGCTGCGAATGTGTGTGTTATGCCTCTCGAATTTCCACTTCGCCGAACTTTAAATCAACACATTTCGTTCGCATTGAAAAGATGGTCTTTCAAAATTCTTTCTTCTTTTTCGCTTTCGACTTTGAACGACCCCTATTTCGCATACATACGTAGTACGACAACTTACTCGCCACTAATACCATTCCGCGCGCTCTCTGAACGCATATTTCTTGGTATATTTCCAAACTTCGTCAAAGCTTTCGGCGCTTTCTCGATCAATGATCGTCTTTAACTTGTTTGGTATTCCGTCTTCATTCATTCCGAATATTTTTGTGTCAATGATTATTACTTAATAGAGTGGCAATTTAAAATGAGCTGCTTTTTCAATATCGCCGATATTCTGAGAGACTCACGTGATGGAGTTGTACCCACATACAGTGTTTTTAATTTTAGTTGTCACCCCAGATATCTCGGCTGTTGTATTTTAAAGAAGAATGGTTGTTTTACATCTATTCCCTAGTAGATGCCTTAAATAAAAAACAATTGAGCAATGAATGTGTCAGAATATATACAAAATTTTCAATGGAATGTATCCAATTTTATCACATATTTTGAAACTCTAAAAAATTCTCTTTTCAATGATATATTACATGTCATTAGTGTTATAAATGTTCGGATGATTTCAATAACCGGAAGGCTATGATATTCGGAATAATATTTCTATTCCATATTTCACCCGACATACTAAATTGTACATATCATCCGAATATGTCAATATTCAATCAATATCAATAAACCGGAGTATTTCTTTATTTTATCTAAAAATAAAGGTTGCCTGCTCCTTCAATAGACATCGTAGGACGGATGATTACACAAAAAAAGGTTGTCTGCTCTTTCAATAAACATCGTGGGAGGGGTAATTGCACAAAAAAAAAATCGGAATAATCCGATTCCGAATTGGATTCTAAGAATCGGAATCATCTGAATATTTCAATAATCGGAATCAACGAATATTTTAATTCGGAAACTCAGAACACTACATGTCATAGTTATGTAATCATTTAAAAACATAAATTGAAAAGTTTGTTACGAATGCACGGTTAGACGAATTGAACACATCACTTAAAACGACAGGCGGTGAAAACAATTACTACAGCTTTAGTGTCTAACTAATTGGAAAAACTCAAACGTAGATATTACTACTTTGATCAAAAGTAGCACGAAATGGGTGGTCATAATTCTAATGATGAAAAAAATGGATATGTTAATTGTGTACATCAGATGTAATACCAATAAAAGAGAAGCATATGCGATGTATCAAGCTATGTATCCATCAGAAAGAAGACGTCCACATCCTCGTACATTTACAAGGTTGGAACATAATTTACATAGAAATGGCTGTTTTTAGAAATTTTGATTATCTTAATTAGTTTTTAATGTTTGATTTTATCTGATACTTAAATTATTTTGTTTCTTGCCTTTGATTTTGATATGGTTCTGAAGATCAGTATTTAGTAAGCCAATAACCCTGTACTATTAATTGAGTATTATATTAGTTGTCATTTATCATTTTCAGTTTATATTTTTAAATGGTTATATAACTATGACATATGATACATCATTGAAAAGAGAATTTTTTAGAGGTTTAAAATACGTTATAAAATTGGGTACATTCCATTTAAAATTTTGTATATATTTGCTGTATCCAACATATTTGATGCTCAATTATTTTTATTCATATAATAGGGAACTGGATGTAGAGCAACTTTTCTTCTTTAAAATTTTGTCGTATTTCTAACAACAGACGAGATATCTGGTGTGACAGCTAAAATCAAACAGACTGTAGATTTTTTATTAGATATATTTTTACATAAAGGTCAGCGAAATTTTGTAATGTTAAACCAATTTCCCATTAAACATGAAGCAGTGTTCTGGTTACTGCTTGAGCTGTCGACATTGTTTGTTAATATAATTTAACGTTAATTCAATTGCCGCGTTTCTACTTTGCTAAAAGCCGCAAATTACTAGGTGTAAATCTGTATCCAAGCTGCCCGGCGTGTTTGTTACTGTTGCACTGTGTTTGATGTTGCCACGGTCTATTTGTAATCAAAACCTTTTTCTTTGTAGGATAGGTGCATTAATTACATTATGCAGCAGCAACTATTAACTAGTGCAGCCTGTTTGATGTGGTGTTCGTTAGTAATGAAGTCGATCTATTAATTCTGTAATCTCCATTTAAGTGGAGATTAACGAAAACAATCAATTGGTTACTTTAGAGTAAAGAGATATGCTGTGCTTTGCCGTATATGTAATTAATAATTACATACCTTTTCCTTTTAAGTCTAGAAAACCCTAAATTATTATAATGCTCTGTATTATTTAATAAAATTGTTTGTTTGTTTGTTATGGAAACCGTCTGATATGGAGTCTCCGGAAACAGTGCAGCCTCTTGGCATTTTGTATTTATAGCCTCCAATTTCTTTTACCTTTAATTAAATTATACTAGGTCTCTGGTTAGTTGATCGAACTAATCCTCTGGGTTCATTTGGTTCGACAAAAATTGCCTGTCTTCTTGCTTCAAGAGCCTCGCATTGACACAGAATGAGGTAAGCGTCCTCTGTTCTCTCGTTTCACAGTTTGCAGTTGATATTTCTAGTGGTGAGTCCAATTTAAACAATTCGACTGATTTGTTGTTAGATACTTGAGATATGTTGTGCGAGGGGAATATAATTTTTTTTTGGACTAGGGCTCATGTAGGTACAATAGATAATGAGAGGGTGGATCAATTAGCGAAAGAGGCGGTATCTGAGGGAGATAACTCGATTATTAGATTTGGGGTAATTTCAGCTAGTGTAGTTAAAAAAGCGTTTAGGGAAAAACTTGATAATGATTGGCAGAGTAGGTGGCATAATACCTTAAATGAGAGGTGGACTAGGAAATTTATCGGTAGTGTTAGGGAAATGAGGGTTAATTTATCGTATCAGGCGGTAGAATTAATAACAGGTCACGGTCATTTTAAATCATATTTATGTAGAATTTGGAGGGTTAATGATTCGCTTTGTGAATGTGGTGGGGGTAGATACAGCGAGGCATGTGTTATTTGAATGTTCACTCATAGATGAGTAGCGGTCGCGTACGGAAGTTAGGCCATTAGCTAGGGAGTTAAATTGGCCGCGACGCGAAACAGATATTAGAGATCGAATGGTGGGATTTTTTTAGTAATGTTGCTAAAGAACTAAATAGGTTACGGCATGATATTTAGATAATTAGTAATGTAGCACGTGTTTATGAATGAATATTTTATGCTCTTTAGTGGTCGGAATTAGTGTTAAACTTAAACAAATATTTAAAATATACGTCTTTAATTTAATTACTCGTGGTTAGAATAATTAGGATTAAGTTATTATTAAGTATTAAAATATGTACTGCTGTTCTTTTGTTTGTTATTAGCTCATTACTTCTTCCCTACTTCAGCTTCCAATGTGTGAAAAACGGAGCAGCTACGCGAGGATGGCAAGGCTGTCGGCATTTTAGGAAAGGCGGAGGCTGCTCCTTCAGCACTCAAAAGGATAATAATAATTTGCGGCTATCAGTAATAAAGTCTGGGACTTCTTCCTAGTCCCTCCCAGAGTAAGGTTTCTGCCATGGTTTTTCCTTACTCCGTGGCTATTGATTTTATATAAGATATTATATATAATCAATGTCCTTGGCGAATGCTGGGAGATAACGAAAGTCGTTCCATGGGCGCATTTAGTAATAAGTGATAGCTGACCGATTTACAGTAGACTCGCGATTACGTGAACTAATCACATTTCACATATTTCATCATTTCACAAAAGTAGTATTCATATGATCGCGAGACTACTGTATTATATTTTTGTTATTGAGAATCATAGGAAAATTATTTAGTTAGAGTAGGAATATTTCAATTGTTATGGAACCCGTATAGTACTTAGAATAGATAGCCTCGTGTAGTACCTTTTAGGTGGAGCATGGGGTTGGAGTGATTTATAATAATTTAGTTTTCATAAATAAAGCGGTGATCCCCAATTTTCTGTAGGTGCTCTTTCAGTGTACGGTATCCTTTTAGGAAACCTGTCACGGTGCGAAAATGATTCCTACTGAACTGGTGTAGTTCTTCAGCCTTCTTTTTTGATGGTCCTTTGATAAAAGTCCTAACACAAGTTTGCCTGCTTGTAGTATACCAGTGTTCTTTCTGTTTCCATTTGACCCAATTCCTGCTCTCGTGCTGTTTGGCACGTTTTTATACACTCCTAGAACAAATTCCGGGCTTATATATGAAGCAAATGATCAATTTCTTGCTAACTTGTTTGTTTCTCTTCATTACTGAATATGCGGGCACTCACAGCAAAGTGACTACATTGCGTCTGTAAGGCTATTCTGTTCTGGAATAAATATCTTTGTAAGTGGATATAGTTATAGATGATTGTGAATTCATATCTTATATTCATATTTTTCTAGATAATTGGTTTATTTTGCTTGTGGCCTAGTGTAAAATTTTGTAGTAATAGATATTTTTGTTGGAGCTTTCCAGCTTCATTTATTTCAAATATTAAAATTAAAACTCTTTAAACGTTTAGACTCATCTTTCTGGTCTTCTTCAGTAATGCTTTTTGAATGATCTCAATTTCTGTTTTACTACCATAATATTCTCTACTTAAGGAATCTGTCAAATTTTAAAATTTTATATTTGCCGAATACAGACAAACACAAACATATTAAAATATCGATCTAAAACACTACATCAAAAAGCATTACTGAAGAAGACCAGAAAGATGAGTCGAAACGTTTAAAGATTTTTAATCCTAACATTTGAAATAAATCAAACCGAAAAATTCCAATTAAAATATCTTTTACTGTAAATTTATAGTTAGCAGGCCCTCTACAACTATAGTTGTACGGCAAACTAGCGACAAACCAAAAAGAAATAATTCCTTGCTATCGATAGCGGAAAATATAAATCGGATTCTAACTATTATCCCTGAGGACGATTTTGCATACGCTAAGTACATAATGCTTCGAATTGGGACAATCTACAAAAGAAAAAGTAGAATGAGCCCATCAAAATCACAAACGCAAACAGCTTTATCCCCAATCGCAGCGCTCTTGCTTTTACTCACTTTTTTATTGTTACTTTTTTTCGAAATGTAGAAGTTTTCCGGCTATTATTTAGTTTACTTACAGTCCGCTGCGATTTGCGGCTTAAAGTTTTCGAATTAACAATTTAAGCGGATTAGATAGTTTTAGTTTGAAGTTGGATTCGAGGCAAAAGAGTTTTGCGCAGCAATCGTCTAGCTTTCACCTAAATATCTTTAGTTTAGAAATGCACCTATTTTTCGTTTTGCGTTTAAATTTCTAGTTTATTGATAATACTTGTTATCGTTGTTACAAGCATGGGGAGTAGATACTGACAGCTCCACAACAAAAAATCTATTTGTATTAATTTAAAAATTATTATTTTGAGGAATGTTGAATGTATTGTTGTTCTATAGTGGAATAAAGCACAAACTGTGCAAAGGGAAGTCATGTTGGTAGCTGTTGAATTAAAAAAAAATATTTCGGAAAATTAAGTGATTAATTTTGTCCACAGAAAAATATGAACGTGACATTTAGATAATACCAGCTCGTATTGCAAACGTCGAAATGACCGGTTACAAAAGTATCACGCTGAGCGATACAGATATATCTATTTTCCACCACTTACCGAATAGAGAGACACTCTTGTGTGAAAGAGAGCGAAATACCGGGAAAAAATTGAGGATTCACTAATTATGGCATCGTTGGGAAGTTACCGGTCTATCTCTTTCACTATGGTTGGGGGAAAAATTGTAAAAACTGGCCGAATTTATCTGAAACGGGATATTACTTTCGACGCCTTTTTTGCACGAGCGGTCGTAGGACGATGCCCTGGCAACCTTGCGAATATAAATACCGCGGAAAAGCATAAATAAAATGCTTTTAGCGAGCGGGAGAGCCGCTTTTGTGCGGGTCGCGTAGGTAAGATTGAACATTTCTTGGTGGAAAGAAGTAAAGAAAATTATCTGTTGACCCGGAAAATGGATGCGTGTACGTTCATCATCCGTTAAGCGTCTCGGTTGTTCGTATCTTCTTGTATGTATTATATTATTTTGCTTACACATCTACATATTTTAATATTTATGAAAATACCTTACCAACTGTTTTATTAAAGATAACTCAAAAAGACATAAAAATAATTTATCTGTTATTATTATTGTTACTAAAGCGCCAGAAATCCAGATAGATGGCATGAATTACCTTAACTAGGAAGGAATTTACGAATTAGCAGTGATATGCAGCGCATATCAAAAAAGTTTGCAAGTAATTCATAGAGTGCTGTAGAAATGTGATCAGAGAAGTGAATCTTCAGGTTTGCAATATAGATATTCTCCTAAATAATACTGTAGCTAAGATTAAAATATTGCATCATCTTCTGAAAAACAAACATCAGAGGTGTAGGTACCACCTTACTCATTTTGATAAGTAATATAATACATAACGTTGCCAATCCTTCAAAAATTCTTGCAAAAAAATAACAAAACTAACTGAAAGCTTCTAAACAGGGACCAGGAACTGTCATTGGCATAACAAATGTTATTATTAAAGAGTTACATCAAAGAGAGACATCAATGTGTGAAATTACGAAGTGCACGTGTTAGCGAAAGCATGCAGACTACTGCAGGAGTCCCACAAGCCTCTGTTTTAGGTCCACTTTTTTCACATTATATATACAAACAATTTACTTCAATAGTTAGAAAAATCAAACATACATAGCCCCAAAGTTGTATGTTACGCAGACGACACAAACTTCTTGGTAAAAGTTTCTTCTTCAAAGGATGTAGTAAGCCTTACTGTGTGTGTGTGTGTGTGTGTGTGTGTGTGTGTATAAACAAATATCATTGTAGTCAACTAAAAATTTTTAATAATAATAATAATAATAAATATATTTCCCAGCATAAATGAAGTATATATAAAAAAGGGATATGTCAAATACAAGAAGAAACCGAAATAGGGAATAATTCATACAATATAAATAACCAGATACATAAAAGAAAAAAGAAAGAATTTGAATTTCACATTTTAGGCTAATGTTAATGAGTTAGAGTATCTTCTAAAAATTCCTCTATGGTGTAGTATGGTGTATGTACGAGATATTCTTTTAAGTTTGTTTTAAAGTTACGTTTTTCTTTCAGTTCATTCGGCAATTTGTTATATACTTTGATACCCATACAGAGTACACTCTTATGAGTTAAAGTAAGCCTATGTATGGGTATACGGATGTCTATATTTCTAATACCGTAATCATGACAGGGATTAACTCTTGCCTATGTTTATGAATATAAGCAGCCGTTTCTAGTGTACATAAATCGATAATTGTAAGAATATTTAACTTTTCAAACAAAAAGTTGTTTGTTCAACTGCTGAACCTCCTATATGTAACTTGAGATTTTTTGTAGAAGTTGTGTGGCTACCGAAAAAGTAGTACATTTTGTTTTCGTTGTATTTAATGACAGCTTATTTCCGGCGAACCACTCATCCAATAAACTGAGCAAATTGTTTCTTTCATTTTGAATATTTTCCTGTGTCCCACTCACGAAGGCAGTGGTATCGTCAGCATAGAGTAGTTAAAAAGAAGTGTTCTATGAACACACTAATATCGTTAATAAAAATTAAAAAAAACAATAAAAGTGATAAAACAGCACCCTGCGGGACCCCTCTTGTAATTGGTAACGGGCCAGATTTGTACATATGTTTTCCAGTACAATTCGATACAGAGATCCTGGCAATTTGCGTCCTATGAGATAGATATGACGCAAACCATTTAAAGCTACTCCGCGTACTCCAATTCTTTTAATTTATTTTAGCAGAGACTGTTTGGACGCAGTCAAACGCCTTGCTTAAGTCGCGGAAAACACCAATCGGGATTTGTCTATTTTCTATGTGCTTTATGATGTATGTGTATATATCCAATATTGCAGTAACTGTAGATCTCCCCTGCCTGAAGCCATGTTGATTATCAGAGATAATATTGTGTTTATGTAAAAATCTATTCAATCTATCTAGCATCGCATATTCTATAGATGATGCGTCTTGAATATTTTTTTACTGATTGTTAGGATATCCAGATGTGGAAACTGCCTTAGGGGTATTCCAACTGCATCGACATAGCCTAGTTCAGCGATTTATGGGAACCGGTAGTTTTCTAGAAAGAAACGTGAAAGAACTCCCACAGTATTTACATATAGTGTTATAGAGGACATTAGGAAAAGAATGTATGCTAGTACAAATGGAAAAACTAGCTCCGTAAGCAGATATATTTTTTAATTGTCTTAAAATACTCTGTTTTCATTAGCGGACATTCGCAATGTTTCCTATGGAACTATTTATGCAGCACTGAAAAGAATGCGTATGTATCGCTGCAAAGTTTTAATTTGTCAACATTTGCATCTCCAAGATTTCGAGGCAAAAATGAGCCACTGTTAATGGTTTAATTAAAACTTAGGTGACACTATTCAGATCAAGTTTTTCATTCCGACCCAGTTTGATTTCATTTGAAGACGGATAATAGAATCAATTTTTTTCCACGATTACTCTAAATGCGGAGCGTAATATATAAATATCGTGGAAGTGTATTTAATAGTTAAACTGCAATTAATATATTGTACTATGATTTTAATGAACAATATGGTAATTATGCTTATTGTTATTTCTATAGATAGTGTACAGTCAGTGTTGGGCAAGTTAGGGGAAGCCATTAAATTTCTACAGCGATTAGATATACTTGTGTTTTGCTCATTATAGGAAAATCGCTGACCAACACTACTCACCCACTCATGATGTATATAAACACGAGTATCTTGCTCAACACTATGTACAGTAATGTATAGTAAATTGATAATTCTAACAACTTTTCTTAATATAATCCGTGTGTAAACACTCAACACATGCAATAGAAACAAAAATCGGATGACAATTGCTCATTGGCGCCAACAAAAATTTTGTATTTTCAACCTCAGTTATCTTCTATTGATTACTCGTTATACACTATTCAGAATACTTTACATTTCAATACATACAAAATTAGGAACTGAATATATACAATACATATAATTTAAACAATTATATGAGATATCTAAAATATTTTTCCTATGCAATTCACATTTTTATATACCTACTCACACTTTATGGTTTTCATCCTTTTTAAATTCCATTGACTTCATTCTATGTACAGTGCCCTCCAGATTTAATGTCTCCCCCTTGCAAGGATTAAATATCGATACTATTTTCCGCATAGCAAGGTCAAGTGCTTCGACTCAACTCGGATTCGCAAGTAGAAAAAGAGCATACAGGGCTATTATCACTGTTGAGCAGGATGTAATTATATTTTCTTAGCATATTTAAAGGACAAGGAAAGTTTACAATGAAACACTTCCATATATTAATCTGTTAGCTGTTATCGCAAGTTAACGAAACCGTTGGTAATTACAATTCAATACAACTTAAATAACAGAACGACAAATAAAATGCGTCGGCTACTTGTGTATTTAACCCTTCGTTAGTGTGGTGGGGTATGCCATACCCCAGTATGTTTGCCTACATACTGGGGTATGGCATACCCCACCACACTAACGAAGGGTTAATAGTTAAACTGCAATTAATATATTTTACTGTGATTTTAATGAACAATATGGTGATTATGTTTATTGTTATTACTATAGATAGTGTACAGTCAGTATTGGGCAAGTTAGGAGAAGCGATTAAATTTCTACAGCGATTAGACATATTTGTGTTTTGCTCATTATAGGAAAATCGCTGGCCAACACTACTCACCCACTCATGATGTAAATAAACACGAGTGTCTTGCTCAACACTGTGTACAGTAACGTATTGTAAATTGATAATTCTAAAAACTTTTCTTAATATAATCCATTTGTAAACACTCAACACATGCAATAGAAACAAAAATCGGATGACAATTGCTCATTGGCGCCAACAAAAATTTTGTACTTTCAACCTCAGTTATCTTCTATCGATCACTCGTTATATACTGTTCAGAATATTTTACATTTCAATACATACAAAACTAGGAACTAAATATATATAATACATATAATTTAAACAAGTATATGAGATATTTAAAATATTTTTACTATGCCATTCACATTTTTATATACCTACTTACACTTTATGGTTTTCATCCTTTTTAAATTCCATTGACGTTATTGTATGTACAGTGCCCTCCAGATTTAATGTCTTCTCCTCGCAAGACTAATATTAGTCGTTACTATTTTTCCGCATAGCAAGTTAAGTACTGGTCGGTCAGCTGGATTCCATGTGGAAAAAGAGCTTGGCTGGGCTCTTATCAAGTGATTGAAGACAGGATGGTAATTATATTTTCTTAATATGTTAAAGGACAAGGAAATTTTACCAATGAAACATTTGCATATAATAATCTGTTGGCTGTTATCGCAAGTTCTATTCCTTTAAAATTTGTTTTTGTTTTGGTATTATTCTGTCATATCTGTTTTTATTGTGTACATTTATTTCTCATTTATATTGTATATGTATGTGTTGTTAATACTGTTGTATCTACACCTGATAAATCGGGTCGGATATTAACGGATGTTATTATATTGATACGGGTACGGAATAGTCTTTGTGAATCGGTTGGTAATTCTGTAAAAAAAAATACGAATCAATACAATTCAATACAATTTTAAGAACGACAAATAAAAGCATTCGGCTACTCAAAATGAATAGAACTGTTAATAATACCATCGTATTAAAATTATTACACCTTTTAACAAGTTAACCATTAAAACTGAAAAAAGGATAAAAGAGAAACAAGGAAAAAAGTAAATAATAGTAACAAGAAGAATGGATAAGAGAAGGGATCGGATTAGTAATTTCTGAAAAGGTTCTTAAAGAGCAAAATATAATTTTGTTTTATACAATAGCTTACTATTAATTACAAGTATAAGGTAATTATAATTACCTTGGTCTGTTGTTTAATGTAAGATTTAGTTTATATAAATATAAAATACGTAAAACACGAAATAGAGAAAAAAAACTGGAACTGAGATCAAAATTTTAACAGGTAATAATAAATCGTTAATGATACGACTGTTCTATTATCTACCTATTTATATCAACGAAAACTTTTAAGCACAGTTGGAGTTTCTCATTATGAGAAAAACAATTTCTGACCACAATTCAGATGCATTGATCCAATGCATGTCCTTTATAACTGTGGTTACTTTTATTAATATGTAATAAGAGCACATCACCATGGATGTTATCGGGCAAACTTATCTATGAATCGTAAACTAAACTGAAGGTAAATACTATTATATCTGTCACCTGCGAATCTGAAAATAGCCGAAAGGCACGGCTTAGAGCGTGCGGTAGAAACTTTAGACACATGGTCGTAAGGGGAGACATTAGAAAAGAAGCGTACTGTACATTATACTTAAATTTATACATTTATTATTCTAATAAACGCGTTCTTAATTGTATTGCATAATCCTTTGAGAATGATTACGGTGTAATGAAACTATGTACTAAAAATATATTTACCTAATATAATTGATTGAAAAAGAACAATTTACATTTTGTCCATACGGATTGAATTTACAATCAGAGCGCAATTTATATTAATTTATGGTTAGTTTAAATGAAATTGTTTTCCTATTTTTCTTATCTTGGCTTTTAACCGCGAAAAAAATTATTGGTTTCTATAGTTGAAAGTTAAAATTTCTGTTTTGTTAGTGTACTTCTTTATGTTGAAATAACTTTTAAAAAGAGCGTTTAAAAGGTTGTTATTAGTAAGCACTGATACTTAGACACCCATTACCCCAAACGATACATTTCATCAGGTATAATTTTAGACTGACCGACAAAAATAAAAGAATATTAAATCAAAATAAATATCAGTTTGCGCATCTCCATACACCTCTGCTTTAATTATCTGTAGGCCTATGTTTGGAAACAAAATTAAATTGAAATAGAGTGCTAATTTTCTGTATAATTGTTTCTGTTGTTTTTGACTCGACATGGATGCAATAAAACGCTAAATCATGTTATATATTATTCATGAAAAATAAAAACAGCACTCATTCCCTTATAATTACCCCTTTGAATTATTCAGATGTATTTAAAATTCTGCAGGTGCTAGAAAATTAAATTATTCACGTTTAAGTTGTTTTCATTGATGTAGTTGAATCAAAAGCGTAACGTATACGAGAAATCTCTAAAAGTCAACTTGGTTATACGTCTCCTTTATTTTTCAATTTCATGGTTTGTAAGCATTCGAAGACTTAATTTTACGACAGCGATTGGAAACTCTGTCACTGCGAAATTTATTTTCTCTCTGTGTTCTTATTTTATAGCAACGTCACTACAATGTTTAAGCTTTTTCTGATACGGTTTTGTGATTAAATTTGTAAATACATATCTGGTCGTGTGCAGGAGACTAGTTGATTGTCTGTTTAATTAAAAAATGCTAATCAGGATCATTATCTTTTTGTTTTCACTGGCTGTGTGAATTCTGTGAGCATCATATGAGTACGTATTCAAAACGTAGAGTTAGTAAAAATTGTTATCAATGTCTGCTTTTGTTTTATTTCCACGACGTGAAAGCTCTCTTGTTTTTATACCGCCGATGTACGCAAATCTGTATCTCGTTTTGTTTTTCTTAAGGGTATTTCATAAAATTTAAAAAAATCAGATTCATACAGGCGTACCGTGCTTAAATCGGAGATATGCTGACGGATAAATCACGTCCAAGTTTATTTTTGACGTGGATATGTAAATTTAGATTTCTGTAAAATAATGATAACGGAATACATCCTACATCACAAAATATGACAAAGAGCCAGTTGGAAATGAATTCACTCACAACGAGTGTACCATGACAGTTTGCTTATAGGTCTCGAGAAGATTTAATATTCCAAGTTTTGTTCCTACGTAATAACGTAAACTGTATACAGCAGAACTTCGATATAATGTTTTCGCAAATAGCCCGTCGCCATATTTAACATTATTTCCTTTAACATCCAACATGCGTTGAAATTTTTATTGTGATTTTTTATCTTTTCTCGCTTATTGAGCGCTGAGTCCGGTTGGTAGTTATAGGGTAGTTGAAAATAGATAGTTACAATTAAAAGTAACTGTTGCATGAGACATGTGCTCAAAAATACTGATGAGAGGATGGTTAGTCAGAGAAGAGTAGAAGTAGAGAAAGCAGAATATGGAATGTCGAAACTAAAAAACTCTTGAGGATATACGTAAATATGTAAGTGGAACGGTGATGATCTCTTAAGCCCCTGTTACTGATGTTGTACAGGTAATTGTTTAAACTTATTTCTTCTAGAAAGTGCGAACGTTCCAAGTATACCTTCCCTTTCAATTTCAATGCTCCCAGGTGCAGCGTCCTTGAGTTTTACAGTACTGCTCATTCATCCTCTTTCTTACATAATTTGCATTCGCACTCTGCACTGTTGCTTTTCCAAGTCCACTCAATTCTTTCAGTTTTGAATAGCCTGACATGATCTATCTTAATACACCGAGTACTGCCCTTACTTAGGTTAATGCAACCTTTGAATAACTTTTTAGTTATAAATTCCTTTAGCTTGCACTCTTCCTGGCCGTTTGTCACTTTTTGGTCCTTCCAGTGCAGTTACTTATCTCGTAAAAGGGTTCTGACCTTAGAAATGGCACTTCAGACTCTTTCTTTTGCAAAATTGCTGTTATTTTCTTTTTCTTTTCTTTCTTTAAGTTAGGGTAAGTGCCTATAGTCCAGGCACTTGAGCTAGGTGCTCATTGTACCGTCCCTAATGAATCTTTTACTTCTACTCGAGCAGCTTGGTCTTCTCTGTAAAGCCCAGTGTCTTGCCCAGTGGAAACTTCAGAACCCTCGAGGGCTTCGATACATCCATCCTGAAATATTTCTGCCTGAGTACATTCAATTTCTCACATGTGCAACTTACATGTAAACTCGTTTCCTCCTGTAGTTCGCATTGTTGTATGCGATGCTTTTTCAGGGGACAGTGTCCAGTTATCAGGCCAGTAGTTGTTTTAGCTTCTTTCTTGTTGCGTCTGAATAGGTTATCAGAGAATCTATCATCCCCACCCTCTATTAGCGCTTTAATATGGAGTTGACCTTCAGTCGGCCTCCATTTCTTTGCACTTTCTTTATCTAACCAGGTCCAGATCTCCCTTCTTGCAGAGTCCTTAGTAATCTCACATACGGACTCTGGACCTATGAAGTGTCTTTTAGAGCCCTCCTTGGCTAGTTCGTCGGCTATTGTATTCCCCTTTATATCCTCATGTCTCGGCACTCAAACCAGACACACCGTGTAATCTCGTACCAGTGTATTGAGGGATTGTTTGCAGTCTCTAACTAGTTTTGACCTAGTTACACGGTTCGAGACTGCCCCTGATAGCAGCCTGGCTGTCAGTCACTATACTTATTTTCCTCCTCATGTAGCCCCCCTTTGCAATCATTTCTGCACAGGCTGCAAGAGCAAACACCTCTGCCTGGAAGGCCGTTGCATGCTTCTCCAGGATTGTGGATATCCTTTGATTAGGGTTGCGCCCACAAATACCGGCTCCTGTGTCCTGGTTCGATTTGGATCCATCCGTGAACTAGTTATCAAGAGCAATAATGTCACTACGTGCCTGGTTTCTATTCGGTATGAAGATTTTCACCTTTTCGGTGAAAATAATTTCGGGTGCCATACTGTCCGTGCGCATTTGCAGCAATGTCCCGTCCAGCATCGTACCCGTAGAACATATTAGCTCTTATTTTATGTTCGTCCATTTCTGTACGTCCAGAATTCTGCAGAAGAGTCACCTTATTCCTTCTGCCTAGCTCCTTTAATCTTCCTAGTCACTGTCAGACCATCTTGGTGTTGATTACATACGGCCTCAGCGTTTTGATGACTGTTTGACTATCAGAAATTACAACAATCTTTTTTGCTTTCAGTAATCTCTATCAATATTAAATTGAACGCATTCTTCACGAGTATGTATTTTCGCTTGAAAAATGCTTTAATATTTGCCCAAGCTTCCAAAATGCTGAGTTCTGCTCGCATATATTCCTGTTCCAGTCCCCTCTGACAATAACTAAGATTGCGATACTTGAAAGGTAACGAAATCAGCTCTAAGATGGCATAGGGAAATTAAACGAGCTAGGCAAAAGGCACGAAGTAACAATAATAATAATAATAACAATAATAACATGTCTTTATTAGATTTCGAGATCAGAAATACAATACCAAAATAAAAATAAAACGAAATACAATACTGATAAAATGAAGATAAAAATAAAAGCTAACTAATGGGACACAGTTCAGTCACCAACACCTGGTGACTGCTCTCCCACTTAACCCCTACATACGTGCTGCAGCCAAAAGAAAAGTAAAATTCTTAGATATCACACAAAAAATGCATACAAAAAAAAAATACAAGTGTGGTTAATCCGACAGCCAGGCTACAAATAAGTTCTCAAACAAAAAGCGATATAACCTTCCTGTGAACCCTGGGAAACACAGAAGTCAAAGCAAACGAAATAATGGATAATCTTGCTAAAGCAAGCCTTGGAACACTATTCATAAGCCCTGAACCCTTTTGGGGAATAAGTAAGAGTACACTACTGGAGAAACTGAAAATTGAAATGGAGCAGAGAAAATCCAATTACTGCGAGAATCTCCAGGGAATGACGCAAGTTAAAACTCTTTTGGGAACCTACAGCCAGAAGATGTTTACCAGAATGCATTAACCTGAGTAAAAACAAAATTTGCATATTAACAAGAATACTTTCAAGCCACACATTGTAAACTAAAAGGACATTTGAATAAGCTTAGATTATCAAAGAAATCTGAATGTAGATTTTGTGGGGAACAGAATGAAATACCCATCCATCTCCTTTCAAATTCCGTAGCACTGTGCAATTCAAGGACGTTGAACCTGGGAGCATATGAAATCAAAGAGTGCTTATCTAACCTGAGACCTTATCATATCTTGCACTTTAGGTATAGGATTGAAAAGGCAGTTGTAAAACAGCGAGAATAGGGAATATATTAGGTCTCTTAGGTTGCACGTAATATCACCCTGCGTCATCTTCCATACATACAAGCCTCCAATACGTGGCGTAGAGGTTAAATGAATTATAAAGAAACACCAGTTTCATACCGCCCACTGTGTTGTTTTTGAACACGTATCACTGAAACGACAAAGACGGTCATTTGTTGGGAACAAACAACCTATTGAGAGGTCTGTCGTAAAAGGGCTTATCCCACATGCTTCTAAAAGCGAATAATAGTCTCTAAGCTGTGGTGTTAAGGGGATAATGAAAAGAACTGATCTATACTCAACGCCCAAAATCAAATCAATGAAATCAAAGAGATCAGAAGAATATTAAAATGTTGGTAGGTGCAAAAACTATTTAATGTGAACTACATGGGCATATGCATACCGTAGACTTGGTAGAAGATGTTTCTTACAGATTCTGATTGAACCAATGGAAGCATAAATCCATGTTCTGTGGCAATGCGATGTCTTGATAAAGAAGAGGTTCATACTAAATTGGTCAGAGAATCTAAGAGCATTTAAATTTTCTATTGAAGCAAAAAGGTAAAAAATTATAGAACCAATAATAATTTTTCCAAGTATCAGAAATTGTTTTAAAATCGGTTATATAATTTGGAATACGAATATTGAAGGAAGAAGGTATTCTAGAATAGAAAATATTCCCCAATAGCTTATTTTGTTACGAATTTTAGTTTGTAATCAATGCTAGGGTTAATGTTAACGATTCAAATTGTTACGCTGCAAACCTACAACTGTACTTACATTTGAATACTTCTCCTGATTCAGAATATTTTCAAAGTATTCATTAAATCTTAGTTCCACAATTATGTATTCTTAAATAATCTTTTACTACGGTTTTTCTGTTAATTTTGCGTTACAAACATTTAACTTTCCTTATTACAGATACAGTTTCGGTGTACCTGCTTCGCAAGGCGACATTGATCGAGCAACAAAAGAAAATAGAAGCGCCGGTAATATTTCTTCCTTTGTAAAGCTTTGAAAGTGACACTTTAACTTTTACCCTTTTCTTTCGATCTAGAAAGGATGTTTAAATCAAGGGGACGCAAATGCGACCTAGTTGCCTGCATAAAATGATAGGATTTCTTTCAGTGATCTAAGCAGTAAATTACGATGAGTAGGAAAGGTTCGGATTAGGTTTGAATTTATTTTTTAGGGTTAAATGCTTTAAATACGATTTGCTGAGTGGAAAATGAATAAAATTTTGGATCGCACAATAAGTATAAATGCGACTTAGTGGATTAAATGATAAATCAGTGAAATATTTTTTCGAAGATAAAAATTAGCACGAGGGAGAAAGAGAGAGTAATAACTTATTTAAAGTAAACTTTGCACGTTCTCGTACTATATGCAGTATAGCCTAAATATGTTCACAATCTGATCAAATAGTGATATATTTATGTTACAGCAATAAAGAGTAAACAGGACAAGTACGTTGTAGATTTTCCAGGGATTATATATTTATATCACTCTTAAGCAAATTCAAAAAAGAAGTTTATGAATTTAATTCCAGAGCTGCTGGTGTAATCTCAATTCTTTCCTTATATACTTATATTGCTGAGATTCATAAAGTTCACAGTTTTTTTATATTTTTAACCAATAAATTAGACGACTACTATCTAACAGTTAGTGTGTTACTCTGGAGCTTTATTATGAATTAGTTTTTAGTCAGCAAGTAAGTTAGAATATTGCAAAGGCAAGCAAGTTTCTTGATTAGTACACTGTCGATGTTTCGACTGAAAGCTCAGACTAAAAGCCCACGCTGAAAGCTCAGCCTAAAAGCTCAGGCTGTACGCACAGCCTAAACGCATAGACTGAAAGCTCAGCGCAAAATCTCTGGCTGAGAGTTCAGTCTAAAGTTCAAGTTCAAAGCTCACCCTAAAAGCACAACATAACATCTCTGGCTGAAAGCCTAGGGTAAAGTTCAAGCTCAAAATTCCAGCAGACATCTCAGTCTAAAGCTCAGTCCAAAAGCCCATATTAAGCTCTCGGTCCGAGCCTTTGCGGTGAGCTTTCGGCCTGAGCTTTTGAATTCGAAGCTCAGCATAAACACTAAGCCTAAAACCTTAGCCTAATAATTTAGCTAGATGTTCAGCCTAAAAATTAGGCTGAAAGTTAAGCCAAAAAATTGGACTGAAAGCTCACCCTAAAGATTAGGCTGAAAGCTCAGAGCAAAATTGGGCTGGAAGCTCAGCATAAAATTAGGTCGGAAGCTCAGCCTTAAGTTAGGCTGGAAGCTCATTAAGTTAGGCTAGCAGCTCAGTCTAAAATTAGACTGGAAGCTCTGCCTTAAGTTAGGTTGGAAACTCAGCCTAAAATTAGGCTGGAAGCTCAGTCTAAAGATTAAGCTGAAAACTCGGCCTAAAAATTAGGCTTTTTTGACTGCTCGTTAATAAAAGTGCTTTGATGAATTTGTTTAGATATTTTATTCCAGTGCTCTTTGAGTTTCTCTTTTACCCAATTTCTTTCCTACTCTCGTGCCGTGTTTTTAGATACTCCTATGTATGGAGCCTTCCTAGCTAATTCGTCGGCTTTTTCGTTTTCCTCGATTGTCGGATGTATGGGCACCCACAGCAAACTGACTTTATTGCAATCAGGCTATTCAGTTCTCATATACATTCTCAAATCAATCTTGATTGTATTTTGTGATTAACTAGTATCCTCAGTATCACCTAGCCGTTTGTTGCAAGATAGATCCGATATAGATAGTTTTGTGAGCTCTCTGATTGCTTTAAGTTGCACAATTCAATAATGCATATGTCTGTAACTGAAAGACCATACCATATTTTGCTAGAGGAAGGGTGTGTTCTTCACTGATTTCAGTTCCGTTCTCGGTTTTTAATTAATGAGATTTTCTCATGGACAACAGTTACTTTGGTGCATAGAATTGCGAACCAACCGGCAAGGAAATGCTACGAAACAATTTTCAGTGAACTTTAATCAACTTACCAATAAAAAAAATCGCGATACCTGGTGTAGCGGCTGAGTTGACTGTAAGAAAAGGTCAGTTTCACTTGAAAAATATTGATGCGCAGAAACATAGCAAACGGATGATCAGTAAATCGTCACAGTGATTGTTGTGCTAAATGTGCTGACTCTTAACTGATTGCAGCCTTGACAAATTTGTTAATGGAACATTAGGATTAGGAAAGCGATTATACAGGATTGGTGTCTTTAGAAATGAATGTATAAATACTGACTATGTAATTAATGGTGCTTTATATGTGTCGTATCAAACATGTTGAGATTGACACTGCTCGTCAAAAATTAAAAGACTGACCTGTTCATATAAGGCAAACTTACCAAGTAATGCCGTGTAATAATCAATAAAGTGTCTGCGCCATGTTTCCAGAAATGAAATAAAAATAAATTAAATAAAGTGCTCAACATTTAATTTGATTGTCATGAATCAGTTATCAAGGTATAATCTGCGAAACCTATTTCTGGGTATTATACTAACTAAACGGAGGATAGGCTTTTCCGTGTAGTTAATACAACATATATGAATTCCCATTCCTTTTTTTTTTTTTGGTTTGTCTTTTATGTAATTCTTCAGACTGTGCTTTCTCTTGAACTTCTGTGTTTTGTTAGCTAACTTTATTCGAAACAGTTATGTATATTCGTGGAAAGCAGATTAGGACCAGTCTAGTGTTATAAATTTCCTTCTTTATTCCAATATGAGGGCATTTCAAATTGTTTTAGCGTTGTATCACATTTGCAAATTACAATTATAGCACCGTTGTGCTGTGTTACACGCAGTTTGCGAACATCTACTTACCAGCTGTAACTGCACCGCGTTTATCGACCAAATTGAAATATGTATCCCGTATATTACCATCTTATACATGTACCGAACCATGTAACTGCTGCGTCTCTATTACTCCGAATGCAATTTCAATATCGCCTGGCCCAAAATCGAACAACTCGTGCATCTCGTATTCATTTGTCAGATGACAATGGCACGACGGAAGCATTGTTCCAATGCCTACTTGACTGTCTCAGAGGAAATTGGCGAAATGAGATTTTGCCTCCGGCGTGATCGTCGAAATGTAATTGAAATTATTGTTTGCCTCGCTTGTTTGACTAGCAGTCGATTGGCTTTTAATATTTTTTGCGCGTCGCACTCGACGATCGTCTGTTCCGTCGCTATGCGCTGTACATTTTTCGTCGTCAAAGGCGAATGGCCCGTTATTAGCGGCGTTTCATTCATCTCGGATGCCCTGATTAAAAAATAAATGTCGTCCTAAATTTATTGAATTAGGAAACTAATGAGACGCTCTCAATCTGTAATTGCTTTCAATTTGAACGGGCACTTTTTTGTATTTTCGCCATTTCAATGGACAAATTTGGTATCAGCCGAGAAGTAATTGAAGTGAGGAATTATCTCGGGCACACTATTAAAGAGTGAAAACGGTTTAGAGCATTTTTCAAAACCACTATATCCATATTTGCACGATTTATTAGTAAATCAAGACTTAACTGCGTATTTTTCTACTTTATAGATATCTTATTGGTTAATACGTTTGACAGCAGTAGCTTTAGTATTTTTTCTTCTTCCTATTTGGCCAGGAATTTCTCAGAAATATTCAGGAGGGTTAATATTTTTCTCTGTCTCTTAAATGGCCAATCGTACACTGAGAGAAATAGATTGTACTCTTTAATATAAATATCATCACAATCACATTTTATATTACCGCCTGTATAATAAATTTGTTAATATAAGTGTCCAATAGCGCTGATAATTTTTGATAATAACGCTTAAAATATTACATTGTACTTTCTGCAATGTAATATTTTACTGTGTGCAATACATTATGCTTAAACTTACTATATAATCTTGTAATGATTATAATGGTATTTTGCATTAAGGCAATAGTATGTGAACTAGTAATAGACAATAAGTAATAATATATCATTTGCTGACGCTGTGCAACGATACTCACCTATAATGTGAAATATAGTACTATACCAGGGTATTCCGTAATTTTCGCATGCAGAAAGGATATCAAACAATGAAAATGGTGATATTGATTTTATTTTTTATTTCTATTCAGAGCCATTATTGCCAAAAAGTATTTACTCTATTATAAATTTTCTTACATTATCATCCGCAATTATGATCATGTATATAAGGCTTAAAAGCCACAAGTATTTTGCTGGAAATAGTCTTATCTACCGCAGCCGGTATGTCGCTACAATAGAACACACTTTGGATTATCATTTGTTTCAAATATATATAAATGTTATCAAATAACTAGTGAAAATTAAATTGTCGAAGAAGAAAGAAGAAACTTAAAATAAATCCATACATGAGGTAACATTAAAAGAAAAAGTATAAGCGAACAAAGCATTGATGTTTTAAACGAAGTTAATAAAGTAAAAACATAAATACAGTTTCTTAAATTATGTAGACATAAATTGAAACGTAATTTCAATTTGTATATATAAAAGCTCTAAAGGAAGTCAATGTTACTCCAATTGTCTTAATTGTTTTCAAATCTTTGCGTTTGCGAAGATCACGATTGGATTAATCTAATTGTACTTTCTTTCAGCCTACTTATTATGCTAATTATAAAGCTCCTATTTAATTCTGTTTTTTACGTTCAAGGCGTCAAACCTTTGCACCCTACAATTGTTGGATCTGCTTGCTTCAGTTCATTGGTTTTATGTAATAGTAACATGCAGGGCATATAACCACATTCCATATCATGCCTGTATGACAAATAATTTGCTCCAAACGATCATTTCCTACAACATGCTAGAAATACTATATGATATTAAGTGTGTTTAAACCGTGGAAGATGCATTCTTCGTTAGCCTCTTCTCAAACATAGAGAAATGGAGATGCAACAAAAGAATACTGGCATAGGTAGATACCTGTTGGTTTACGAATGGTTTAAAAGCGGAGTAATGGGCGCAATCTAAGAGCTAAAAGGTGTTGCTGCCTTGGATAATACGCAACGATTTTTTTGGGCAAAATCTATGCCATCGAAGAGAGACTTTTAACAAGGACGTAGTTATGAATAAAGGGTGCTATTGTACTGCGACGTAAGAAATCTATTGCGTCCCCTATTCTTGCTGTTTTACGGCTAGGCTTCCAATCCTGTTCCTTTCAGGGAGTATAGAATATGAGAAAGCCCTGGGTTAGGCAAGTCTTCCTCTTTGATTTCACATGCTCCCAGGTGCAACGCCATTGAGCTACACAGTGCTCCGCAATTTGAGAGAAAATGAATCGTGTTTTATTCTGTTCCCCACAAAATTTATATTCAGATTCATTTGCTAATCCAAGTTCACTCAGATGTCCTTTCAGTTTGCAATAGCCTGAAAGTATTCCTGTTAATATGCGAACATTGTTCTTATTCGGGTTGATGCATTCTGTAAACCTCTTCTGGTTATAGGTTCCCAGAAGAGTTTTTGCTTGTCGCATACCCTGGAGATTCTTCTAATAATTGAATTTTCTCTGCTACATTTCGCTTTTCAATTTCTTCAGTATTGTACTACAAATAAACTAAACAACTAAAGCCCTACAAATAGCACTTCAGTCTCTTTGTTGTAAGATTATCCGTTATTTCGTTTCTTTCCACTCCTGTATGACCCGGAACCCATAGGAGGGTTACTTCTTTCCTTTTGCCTAATTTCCTTAGGCATTCCCAAACCACCTTGGAACTGATTCTATTCCAACATTCCAGCTCAGCGCCCTGATGTCTGATTAACTATTAAACACAATGCAACAAGAGTCTGTGCTATCTTAAAGCCATGAACTTGTTCAATGTACTATAAGATATTATCCGCTTTACAGCAAGTTCTAATAGTCGCAGTGGGAAGGGATGAATTATGAAACCACTCGGAAGCTATTTCTCTTACCAATACAAATATTGAACTCCATTTATATCGCATTTAGTATTTAACATACAACAAACACATCGAACATAATTTGTTAACTGCTAATATCAGCAATATATATAGAGAAATTAGCTGAACAGTCTAAATAATCCTTTCTCTAAAAAGGATACTAACCTATCGTAATAAAGTTTTCCTTTATCAAGTGAAGCGATTAGCAAATTCCCGTGGTATTCTTAACTTTTCCTGCATATTTCACCAACGCTTAATTGCACAAGTTTATAAACTTATAAGTAAACATACTTTTCGGGAAAGCATCCATGAAATTAATATCCGCCTTCGTTCTAAAACAAATCGCTATTGTGGTAGGGATTTCCTTAGTACACGAGTTAAACTTTTGTCTTGCAAAGTATAAGCATTTCAGGGAGATAAGCTTTTTGCTATACCAATATACCTAATCCGATTTAAGTTTTTATTTTTACTTTTGATAATAATGAGTTCCTATATTGTAATTAACTTAAGAGTTATAATTATAAGTAGAGTAAAGTATAAGTGTTATTTTGCTCCATTTATAATGTTCTCGCACAGAGACAGCACTAATTATTTTGTGTTATATTTTATCACAACATTATTAAAACTAATAAATCATTAAAAATTAAATGTTTATATATTTAGTGCATTATCCAAAACTATCATAGGCTAATTAAAAACTGCTATAAAAATTACTTTTTATATAAGAATGCTAAATATATTTAACCGGCTCCTCCACCAAACTTATGTCTGTGTGACAGCCTGAATCGTTGAAACATGTTATTTCATATCCACATGAAAAACACCGAACTAAAAAAATAACTTCATGCTGCTTATGTTTCAACTATCTTAGATTTAGTTGTAATAAAAAAATCATCTCAAAAACATTAACGCTTTCGAGTGAATCTCGGAGTAAAAGGTGCCCTGAATATTTAATATTCAAGCAATGTTCGCAGATCTTTAACACAGTCATCTGCGAATGTCGATAGTTCCCTTTATGACTTCCGATAAAAATACCATAAATTCTCCGTTTTTCCGTTTCACTTCAGCAATCGAACGCCCCGAACGTGTGAGCGATCCTAAGCTCGTACGTGCTAACTTGTGCGGCCGTGTGTGTGCGTAGGAGCGGTCCAAATGGGTCATAGCTATTTATTATGGCGACCGGAAGAATGTGTGTCAGGATTGGGTGTTCCCTTGGCCCGCGAAGGAACACGCAGTCGGCAGTTTTATTATTAAGCGACAGTAAAGAAATGATTAGCTTTGAATGTACAGCACCAGTCGCGCAATTGTGAACACTACAAAATTGTTTTAAATGCATTTTAACATTACTTATTCCTAATATTGTAATAGTATTTGACAAGTTCAAAAGCTAACGCTATGCAGATACAAATCACTAATCAACCTCGTCTAAATTATAAAATATTTATTATACCTATAAACCAAATTACTTGCTGATTCCCTTACGTAGTTATGACAATAAGTGAAAAACGTGCTTTCGTAAGATACGTTTCAAAGGGCGACTTGAGTTTCCAAATAAGTTGTTATAGATTTGCTGTACCTCTATCCATGTTGCCTTTCTGTCAAGATGCTGTTTATTAAAAAAAAAATCAATAACCTGTTTTTAATAGTTCTGAAACTTTCGCAAAAGTTGGTAATAGCTATAGGTCGGTAGTTGTTCATATCTACATCACCTTTCTTTAGCACTGGAACCATTTTTGCACATTTTAATTCATGAGAGAATAATCCTTCAGCCAAATAATTATTAAATGTAACTGCCAGTGGTTGTGCTATTTTTTCGCTGACTTTTTTTAAGCAACTCCATAGAAAGCCCTATTTTTACCTAAAGATGCTGTATTTGTGCTTGAAACCTATGTTTTGTGTATCTTCTAACGTGGATATACGTGTCATTTTTTACTTCTGTTTGTTTGCTTCCTTCATATTCCTCATTTATAGTGGTGTCCGCCAATTCTACTAATTGTAAGTAATTTTTGATTCGCTGACAATATTCTTGCTCTCAGTTCCTCTACTGCTATTTTCCTGCTTTGCAATTTTTCTTTGAGTTCTTCACATTCACAGTTTACTTTATTTCTTCCTAAAATCATTCTAGCCTCTCATTTTCTCCTCTGTGTTGACATTCTAGTTATTGTTCATACAGTTTTAGCTGCCATTTCCTTATACTTTCGTATTTGTCCTCTATAGAGGTTATATTACTACAACAGCTCATTTTCCTTGTTGATTCTACCCCGCTATTTTTAATAAAAGCTTAGGTGATAGTAATTTTGGCGCTTGCAGCATTCAATATATTTTTTTACCTTTTTAGTACATCGTTTGCACACAATTATTACAAACGAGTTATTTTTACTTGTCGGCGATAAAGATACAAATAAGGTCTACTACTACTGTACTTTTTAGTGATAACGTTAATGTAGATATTTTAATAAACTAATTTTAAAATAATTTAAAATGCTGGAAAAGGTCTTCTACAACTTAACTTGGAAAGTGTATCCGTGATGCAAGAATGTGCAAGCTTTTTTCAATATGGAATCATTGGCGAAATTAATGTATTTCTACTAATTACTGTAATAAATTTTAAGAGAAATTTTTCATACGAAAAAACTTTCTCCTCACGCAGGGTTTGAACCTACACACCTCGTTTACCGGATGAGCGCTCTACCAAACTATAATTGATGTAATTCAATTCATACACGGAACCTATACAATTCCTGGCTAACTCAATTGGTAGAATGTTCGTGTGAGAGGAAAAAAATCGTATGAAAAATTCCTCCTAAAATTTATTACAGTAATTATCAAAAATACACTGAGTTCGTTAATGATTTCAAACTATAAAAAGCTTGCACAACCTTGCATAATCGCCGAATTGCCGGCCTTTTCAATATTTGTAATTGATGCAATTCAATTCGTGCATGGCGCTTATACAATTCCCCGCTAGTTCAATTGGTAAAGCGTTCGTCTGGTAAACGAAATGTGTAGGTTCATGTCTCGCGTGAGGAGAAAAATTTTTCGTATGGAAAATCGCTCTTAAAATTAATTCCAGTAATTGGCAAAAATGCATTTCGTTCTTCAATTTTGTTAGTGTATTCATGATTTTATAATTGACCTTATGTGGTGTTCGTAGATAATTCTACTGTGTAATTTTCATTAAGCATTGTTCATAGTAAAGTAAAGTAAAGTTTATTCATGTAACTTAAAATGTACATAAATTGTCAACAGCAAAGCAAATGTGAGAAAGAAAAAGAAAATTCAATAACAGTTCAATCAGAAAATAGAAAAATAAAATTACAAAATTATATTTAATTAAGGTATATACACAAAACGTTCTAAAAGGATATGTTATAGATAGTATAAACGTATATCAAAGTGAGACATCTAAGGAATTTCTTTTTGCAAGTTATTTAACTTATTGTAACGTTTTTCTATTCTTAAAACGTTGTCGGGGTTTAGAAAAATACACGGGTGATATATTTAAATTAACTTGATTTATTAACACGAACTCCTTAAAATCTATTAAATAAGATCAAAATACACACTAAAATTAAATCACTCACTACTTACTATCATAAATCACTTATTAATTAAATCACTTAATTACTCATGTCTTAATTTATATAAACGATTTATTTCCACGGATATTTATATTACACGTACTCATTCGCTCGTATTTATTTCCACCTGCTATCAGCACTATTCAACTAGTATCGACTCACTGACTCCCCGGCCAATCCCCACGCGTTATTTATATTTGGCGCGAGACTGCGAGATTTCACCAGAAACATCTAGGGCGTGCTTCTAGATTCGGATGAATAATCATGAATCTTCGACCCGGTACTGCCCTCTGTCATTCCTCGTACGTAGTTCCTTATTCAGCTACGCGAGCGCCATCCAGGAGCGCCTAACGAAACTACCAGTTTAAAAATTGGCGCTCGTTACAGTATATACATAGATAAGGCATTTATGATTGCTGAAATTCATTTATTGAAATGAAAGTTTGACGGAGGAGGTAAGCTCTAAGTTGTTTTCTGAACTATTTACTATTATGGACATTCTAATGTTATCTGCCAACTAATTGTATATAGAAACTCCCAAGTTGACAGCCCCACTACTAGTTACATTGGCCTAATAATGGCCTACAAGTTTCTCTATAGTGAGCACCGACTACAGCGCGAATTACTGCTTTCCGTGCTACAAATACACAATGTGCGTCCAGGGAGGAACCCCACAGTAAAATACCATAATGCAGTCACGACTGTATGTCTTCAGAGTAAGGAATAAGTAAAGTATTTCTAGACACTTGTGTTCTAATATACTTAAATAAGTATGCCTTGTTAGAAATTTAAAATAAATTTCAAGCAATCAAAAGCTTTTCTGATAATTTGTTGTCGTGACTCTTCTATACTAGGGTCGAATCTAGTCGAATCACCCCAAGAAATGTATTGCTCTGACGTAACTCCACTCCAACCATATGTTCTATTATTCACAATTCTTTGTATCGTATGAAATGTAATAAATGTCATCGTTTTTTTTCAGCTTTAAGGATAATTAATTTTCAATAACCCAATCGTGAAGATCATCAAACAAGTTGTTATTCACAGTCAAATAAATTTCATCGATTAGAAGAGATAAGTCATCGGCCTACATCGTAAGACGGATATCATGGAATAAGCTGGTTATATCGTTTATATAAAGACTAGAGAAGATTGGTCGAGCATTGATCCTTGGACAATTCCTCTAATCACTGTGAGCGAAAATACTTCATTTCACCCTTGTTATTCATAAATTGTATTTTTAGAAACTGTATCCTATTTTTCAGATAAGATTGGAACCACTCAGAGATCCGTCCTCTAATACAATAAGCGTGTAATTTGGTAAGTAGAATATTATGTGATATGCAATCAGAAGCTATTTTAGGTCACAAAACACTCCTATGAAAGACTCTCTTCTCTCAATATGCTTTAATACTTCTAGATAAAATTGAATTAGGGCAGATAAAGTTTAGTGGTTTTTTCCTAAAAGTCATGCTGACTATTCTTTAGAATCGAGTATCTTTTAAGTCTGTCTAACATACAGTATTCTAATATTTTTGATATAGCAGAAGTCAATGATACTGGTTTGTAATTACACAGTTCTTCTGAGCTTCCTTTCTTATGCAATTTACTACCACAGACGTTTTTAATACTACAGGAAAAATACTTTTCTCGAATGACAGATTTATGAGGTATGTAAGTGTAATTGACAACAATCCAGAATGTTCCTTTACAATAGCTGATGCTATATCATCTGAACCAGTACAGCATTTGCTGTTCAATTTACCAATGTTTGCAATCACTTCATTTACAGGAAATGGCAAGAAGTACGTAGAGTTCAATGCTTGTTGCAGTGGATGTGTATGAGTCGTGTCCGTAAATTAATGATGTAATAATGATGTTCACATTGTCTACCAAAAAGTTATTGAACATGTCAGCAATGGCTTGTGGGTTACGAATAATGGATCCATCTTCAGCTATGGAGAAAATTCGCAGAAAGTCCCGTGACAAAGGGCAGACAGGTTGTTGTTAATGTATCATTATATTTTATGCGACTCCTTTATTTATTAATTTTAGCCTGCAGGTAAAGTTCTGTCAATTGTGGATATGCCTTTTGCAATTTAAGAAGATTACTAAAGCGTCTTTTGGATTTCCTGACTCCATCATTTAACCAACCTCCTTTAGTCTTTGCTACTGGTACTGTGTGACGTTTGTAAGGAAACACATTATCATAATGAAAACTTAAAATATTCATGAACTTCTCGTCAACTCCACTTGCACGAAAAACCTCCTCCCATGGTTCTTGTAGTGGGAATCTTGCACAATTGTTAGTCTCACTAATATCCGTTTCTCTACTATATGCATTGGATCTTGATTTTTTAGGAAGTCGCGGTATACGTAGAGAATAATATAGTAATGGTCTGACAAATATGTATCTTCAACACTGGATTTATCTCAAAGGCGATATTCGAAAATATACCCAGGTAGCAGAGTGACGTAAAATGACGTTTATTAGACGTCGATATTACGTCTAATACGTGATATCAACGTTTATTAAACGTCATTTTAGGTCACTCTGCTACCTGGGTATTATCGATACTAGAAGCAGAATGCTCCGCTACTATGCTGTAATCTTTCACTACTAAATTTAGACCATAAACGGTCATAGTATTGATCAAAAATTGCTGTTCTGTAGAATCAGCATTCAGATCTACATTAAAATCACCGCAGACATATAGTTAAACTGCTTTTGTATTTTTAAATATGGATTGATCTACATAGTGAATTAATAATTTTAATTTAGTAATCTGGATTTTCACTCATTTCTACATTCACAACCACGACGCACCAAATTGATATAAAGCTTGGAAAAGACGCGTAGTTGCGTCGAACAATAAAACATTGCTCATGACATAGCCGATTGTTTTCTCTTTGAATTTAAATTTTACTTGAGCTATATTTTATTGCAGTTTCAGATCTTCAAGAAATTGAGAAGAAATGAACGAATAACTCCCTTATCGATTTCTTTGTCGGAGGTTTTTGCGCCTCTAAAGTAAAAATACAACAGCAAATAGTTTTGCATTTTCTATTTGTAAAGTTGTATACTCAGGCCTTCCGGTAGAAACAAAGCGACAGACACAAAGAAAGGAAAGAAAACAAAGCAAAAAAGGAAAAAAGCAGAAGAATAACCTTACCGGTACGGTGTCTGCCATTCGTCTTAGTCTCTGGCGTTGCACAACACGGGTATTCCATCAAGGCGATCGCATGCGAATCCTGTCCATTTGTTATGTATGAGACAAGCCATGATATACGTCTGTAACTCTAACCTAGGAATTATTCCAGTGAAATGCGACTAACGGATTTCAGGTACTGCCATGTGTGGTCATAGCGAACTCTTGAATTTCAACAATTAGCAAATTTAATCTAGTTGCAACACTCGTTCTTAAATATAAATATAATTTAATGCTACCTCAGTTGATTTTACGTACACACGTTTGTATATATGCCTGGTAACCGTGAAACATCGTCAAGCTAGCTGCAACGAAGCTATTGTGTTAGGTTACTTCAGTGAGAAATCATTAAATATTTACCTTGAATTTACATTCGCTTTGTCGCTGACAGACTAAATTACTTGAAGTCTACGTGCCGGAAACGCTTTTTGGTATATTTATTGTGTTGTAGCTCGAATGGTATACTTTGCGAGCGCGGTTGATTGTGTTTTCACAATAGTGTTTATTACAACTACTGTGGTTCAGAAATTTTGTTAGTATGTTTACTAATTAAATCTCATTTCCATTCATACTGCTGCAGTTCTGTTATAAGGTTCCTGGCCATAGAATGTAGCAAAGTGACACTGATGAAAAGTATAACTTATGCATACCTGTATATATGTTACATACATATATGTAATTTTAATAATTTGAACCTTATCGATTTTAGAAAATGAATATATTAACTTAAAGTTTTGTGGTGCGGCGTGCCTTTGATGTTAAGAAAATAGCAAATAAAATAAAATAATGTGGCACAATAGACCGCTCACAGAAATACATATTCACCTTATTTGATTGTTTTTTTTTCTTTCTGAGAATGTATTCTGAAATAATTTTAACATTATTATTTTCATCCTAATATTACAGCTATTTTCGAAGTTCGTATTTTACTAAATAGATAATTTTTTGATATATTTAGGAAAAGATATAATACAACGCTTGTAATACAAAAAAAAGTAAATAGTATCGCGCCTAATTTATTCATTCATAAATCCTAACAAATAATTAATTTTGTGCTACAATTTATTTTATCTTGTAAACATTAGGGATGAGCTTAGGCAGACACAATAGTCTGTTAAGTATTATCTTTAGTTACTATTAAAAAAATGTATAAAGAAACATATTCTAATCTGAGGAAATAAGTTGCGGATGTTATTTTTTATAAATTTTAATGAAACATTTCATATGTGATTAAAAAAAATACTTCATACTCTGATTTTATAGTTATGATTGTGTAATTATTTAATAGTTTACTGACATTTATATTTGTATTTAACTTGTTTGATGTTATGTAGAGATAATTCCTTTTTAAGAAAACATATGATGATGGGATTTTAAAATTATATGTTACTTGTTAGTGCTGCTTTGATAGATATTAATTCCTTAGTTCGATTTATGCTCGCGAGTACTACTTCTGCAATAGACAATATGTCAATCAGTCTCCTGAGTTTTGGGATAAAGTGACTTTTACAGATTTATTGACCACACTGTCATTGATGTATTGATTACTATTGTTGTTTAATATTCTTAAATATTGTATTATTACAAGGTTTTCTTTTATCTATTAAAAAATTACTAAAAGCAGTTTTAAGATTATTTATAAAATTCTTAAAGCAATGAACTTTGCAAAGAAATTATTTATTTTATTAACCCTCCGTTTATTGTATTTTCAAGAAATATATTTTAACTATTACCTATGTAATCCAATGTTGTTCTTTCTCGAAATATGTATGGTCAACACTTGGTCTGCTTACAAACTGTCTTTATGTAGCACAGCTTCAGGCAGTAGAAATGAGAAAGTATTAAATGTATCAAATTCAAAAACAAATATTCTAGCACTAATTGAGATTGACGAAAGATGTGCTTTCTTACAATGTGTTTTATGTATATAAATGCAATAATATAGTATATAATTGTTAATTGTTCTTCTTTTCTAAAACAAGTAAATGCTTCATTTGTAACATAAGTTTGCAAAACAGCATTTTAATTTCTTGAACTCCACAAGAAAATTATTAATAAGTAGCAATGCGCATAACAATCATTAATTTTAATTTCAATACCTAAAATAATTCTTTTAGTTTTCTGAAAATATCTGCTTAGAATTCTGTATTCCCTGGAGGTAGCAATAATAATTTGTGGCATATTATAATCCTTTTAGATTAGAGGTTTAGAAACAGGTTTTCCAAATAATATTATTAAAATTCTACCATATGTTCTAATAAACAGAAAATAAGCTAAATATATATTTTTAAATAAAGCCGTCGATTCAATAGTTCTTCGTATTGCTAGAATTTTTTGCGAGGATATTTCCCTGTTTATTTTATTGCATGTATTTTCTTATCATTTACCGAACACGTCGCACCCTCATCGAAACTACAATGTATTTTATTATTCTATGTACAAAGCTTTTTCTCTCTATTTAGGTTTCTGTGTAAACCTTGAATCAATTCATCCTGTTGAATGTAAATACGTTCCCTGAAAGCTTTACTTACACCCAAAAAATTTCAAAATTCTCAATTGCTGGTGTGCGGATTTTTCGTGCGAGAAGTGTACGTGCAGTTTAAAAACCAAATATATGCAATTCTGAATGAAATACGTTAGTATTTATATTTAGGTAGATAATCATCATCAATTATTACTGGGTAAACTTGAATGTATGGGCTTTCGTGGTGTGACGTTGAATTGGCTCCGATCGTATTTATCTGTAAGATATCAAAGTGTAGTGGCGTTTGACAGATTTGGAAAAGAAGTTAGACCTGAATGGCAACAAATACTACGAGGTGTTCCCCAAGGAACGATATTAGGACCATTACTTTTCCTACTTTACATTAATGATCTACCTGGTACAACCGACAGTTTGACTTTGATGTTCGCGGATGATACATCGGCTGTAGTGCGAGGTACAGAAATAGAGAACTTACTTCTTGCTTTGACAAGAATGCTTGCGTCATTTAATGAATGCTTTGACAATAAGAATTTAAATATAAATAAGACCAAAGTGCTTAGCTTCAACTGTAAAGACAATATAACCATTTATATAGGAAGTGAGAACCTTACCTGTTCTGCAGAAGCAAAATTCCTTGGTTGGACTATAGATATCGAATTAGGCTGGAAACAACATGTGGAATATTGCAAACAAACTGTGCTCTCAGAGTTATGCATTCAGATCGGTTGCAAAAACTGTTGGGATTGAGCGGTGATAGCCGCCATTTGCGTGATATCTAGACTTAATGTGGTGTAATATCCTGGGAACCTCTGTCGACGCAAGCAGAAATCTTTTTACTACAAAAAAGATGTATTAGATCAGTGTTTAACCTTAGTTCAAGAGACTCTTGCGTTAGTATATTTAAAGACAAGGATATTTTGACTTTACCATCTTTACACATTTTACAATGCGCTTTGTTTGTTAAGATGTATCATGGTGAGCTCTTTAAAACATATGAATTAGTGCATAGTCATGAGACGAGAGGTACTTACCACAAAATACTGTCACCGCCGTATACTCATTTGACAAAGATTCAAAAAAATGTTGTTCACCAATGTACCAAAATCTATAATCACATACGCAGGGAGAGACGCAGGGGAGGAGGGGAGTTGGCCCGTGATTGGCCGTACCACCCAATATTGTCACGAGCCGCCACTGACTCAAAGAAAGCAGTAACATTAAGTTACCCCAGTTCAAAGTTTTCTTTTTATGCGAAATGAATTTAAGAGATAGTTAGTTCTGTGCGGAAAAGTTATTTTTTCGCAGTGCAATGATAGTTGGATCTAAGAGCTTATTCTCGGCGGCTTGGTGAAGAGTGAACACATTATATTCATAAAGGGTTTTTATGTTACTCCCAATAGATATGTATGTTACGTAATAGTTACATTTCTCTTACAGGTACGTTAGTATTTGTCATCATTTTTTATCAATAAATCAGAACCTGTGTCTTCATTCGTCACTGCAATAGAAAGATCAAACCTTTCCTTACTGATTTATGCCTACCTTTAGCTCCTACATTATCGTTATGCCGTAAACTGAATTCACTATTACATAATTTTATGGAATTTCAGGCCAGGAGCATTCCCTAGGTGAGAAATCACAAGCAGATAATGACACAACTAAAACGGCAAACAAACAATAATCAAAGAACCGGGACGGGGTGTTATCTCTTCATTCCGAATACGGAAAGGGACATTTTTAAATATATATAATTATCTGATCTGAACGTAATGGCATTCGGATTGGGGTAATTTGGAACGAAAGTGCAAAACGGTCATAAATCAGAAGGGAGTAAGATAAAGCAGAACGAGTGTGTGATAAATTTGATTGTTTTGTTATACTTCTTTTGTGCCCCCGGGAAGTGCGCCTTATCTTATAATAATTTTTACGGTCAGGGATGAATCTCGAGTTTAACTTTGTCGTTAATTTATCGGTAAACAATGCTGGAAGTTCATCTGATATTCTCCGAGCAAACCTTTTGTCCCTGCGAACCCTCTTTTTCTTTCTTTTAATCTCATTTTTCTTGCGTTGGCGGCTATATCAGTTTTTGTTTTTATAAAATTGTTCCTGCCTAAAAACAATAGAAGAAAAAAAAATGGACTAAAACAATACCTACACAAAAGATTTTAGTTCATCAAAGCGCATTTCCCAGAATTTAGGTTCACTTACGTTTTTGCAGTGGCGGTTTGTTTTATTTAACGCATATAAATGCAGGATAATATGATAATAATATTCTATAACCACATTTCATGTTTTAATGACAACTCATTAACTTCTAAAATTAATATGCATTTATCTGTGTCATCAGTGTTTCGCTGCAAAATTGCAAATGAAAATCGGTTTATTGGACAAAATTTTAATATTTAGTCCAAATTAATTCCACATTAAATGCACTTTAGAATTATAAAATTGTTTATTTAACCGAGATAAATGCGTATTCACTTCCAACTGGGATATTGTAATATGTAAATAATTTATTGTATTTCATTTGGTAGAATTTTTTCGAAAAAAAATGATTCCGATTAATTAATTTAAAGTCGTAAAAAGTGTTACCGAAAGGCTTAGATTCTTTGAGAAGAGCAGAAATTATTGTAATTATTCAATGTGTTCTCGTCTTTTGTCTCGAGTCTTTATGGTTTTGTGTTGTTATTTTGACATCGGTGGCCCATGATGTTTGCAAATCAACCCCCGATATTAATGGAGGAGCAAGGGGCAACTGGCATGCAGTTATCATGACTGTTGTTTTTTGATCAATCTGTTAACACCTGTAATTTTATATTTACGGAAAATCTATAAGGGCGAAACTATACCGCGGACAACAGCTGGAGTCTTTGCATAATATTGCAACACTCGAACTTGCCAGATAGTCCAGCAAATATCTGTGTGATGGTCCGACCACTCGTGAACCGTGAGCAAGGGCGTGGGTTCTTGATTTCTTTTGCTTTTTTCTTGAAGGGCGCCAGCTGTGGCCAACAGCGAGGAAGCCAGGATTCAGCAAACAACAAACAACAAGAATTTTGTTCAAAATAAAGTTTAATAATATAATATTTAAAATATATAAATGTAAAAATATTGAAAATAGTTTGAAAACAACGAAATGGATTTCAAGTAATTATAAAATTACAATTTGACAATCGTATGCAATGAGTTGACGTGCATCAGCAATAGTAAACAGAGTAACATTAAATTTACAATACAAAGGTAAAGAAAAGTAAGTATTGGCTCTATATTATTGTAAGGAAAGTACTAATGCTCGTTATTCTTTCAGATTTCACACGGCAACGCGACAACTGCTATCCCCCTGCCAAAATGTATAACCATTTCAGGCGTTTAAATTACAAAAATCACAAATAATATAGGTACCAATTGGCACGTCACGTTGTTATGGGTTAAATTAAATAGTAATGAAGATGTACCCCAAAAGTACGTAAATGGTGTCGCTTGAATTACTAACAAAAATTTGCAAATGACTAAATTAAATTTGTAAATAATTAACACTATTAACTTTCTTTTAGGTAGCTAATAAATATTGGTGAGTAAGAACAATAAATACGTACAGCACGGCGTGACAAAATAACAAACAAAGTCTTATTAATTGCATAGACGAACAAATAAATGGGTAATAACGAAAAAAAAGTATATAACGAAGTAAATATAAACAAGTGAGACAAATTAAATGGATGTCCTGCGATGGCTTTCAATGGAAAAATAATATGGAGAATCCCAGCTCGGCAGATGTGTGCAAGAGTTACGTTCCTGTACGTGGTGGTTCACCCGAGTATTTCTGGTGGATATTCTTTACCTTGTAATTTGTACGGGCTCAGCAAATTTCGGAAATGTGAAGTTCAGCCGCTCCACACGGGTTTAAATTGACGTCTCGGACCAATCTCCAGGTAGGTATTGTAATAAAATTCCATTTACTTAATGCAGGACTATTTCCAGGTCTCATTACATTACGAGAAGCAAAAACTAGCAACTGATAATGCAACCAAATTCCAAAGATAACAAACAAACAAAAAAGCCTAAAAATCGTAATGAGTAATTACCATGTACCCTTCGCAAAAAAAATGTAACACATTAATATTAACAATTGTAAATGTAAATAGTTTAAAATAATAAAATATGCAAATATAAAGTAAAAAAGTTCATTATAGTTTGTAGATTTCAAGATGTGAATTTACTAGAAAAATATATAACTACATTTAATTTATTACCTAGATCTTTTTAGCTTTACACTAAAACGTCTGCGCTTTGCAACAACTACGCCCGAAAAGAACGAATTTCTATGCGAGCCTCGAATCCTGGCGCAAAAAAAATTGTTATTTACAGTGATCCAAAGAAATATGAAACAAAACTGCAATCAAATAATTAAATTATTCTAAACTTATAAACGTTAAATGAAATTAATCGACTTTTAATAGTATGAAATCAGATATATTTAAAAAAATTAAATTACAAGCACATGATAATACTGTATACACCGTTGCTCAAATGAAAATGACCGTTACAATATGCTTAATAAAATAGTTTATTTTGGTCAAATAAACTAATTATTGAACTAAAGATATGCTTCATTAATTTCAAATAATTTTGTTTCTTGCAATCAAATAAATATCTATTCGAATATAAATTGTAGAGTCATTCAATCAAATATGTTTTTCTATTCCAAATAAAGAAATTTTGCTTTGCGACTAATAGCGATTGTTTTCAAGTCGAAGCTATATTTACCCAATAAATATTTCTTCCCAACTATTTGGAAGAATACTTTATTTGGATTTATGTTATATTTATTGACGACAAAGAAATATTTTGTTTGTGTGTATGATATTCATTTGTGCTCACTTAAAATTAGATAGGAAGTTAAAAGAAGCATTATTACCAAAATAGTGGTGCCTTAAAATATGCATAAATGCTTATATTCTCAATCAATATTAAAAAAAGTCTACTATTTTTTCGGGCTCTCTAGCCTTGAGTTCTTTTGGAGGGATACCCTTTTGACTACACTCAAATGTAACTTTTAAAAATAGATGTTTTTCTGAAAGCAAATTCCGACCTTTTACTTCTTGGGGCAGCCTCCCTAAAATAAGTAAATTACCCGGGTCCTCGGCAAGAATGCAGCGAAAAATGCCTACCGTAAAGCATTTTTGACGACCCGTAAAAGTTATGAGGATTCGAAACGGCCGAAAGTATTTATATCTGCATCCATCGAAATAAATGCGGGCATATTTTATCGCGAACGACTTTTGAAAGCGACAGGATAGAGCATCTCTTCAAAAATATATATTCATACACCGTGATCCTATAAAATAAATCCATACCCAAATAAAGAACGGCAACGATTCTAACATGTATGTGAATGACTGCGCGTTTGTGTGGGTTTATAGAAACCCCACATGCACGTCTGCACAGTACATTTACATATATATGTTACCGGTCTCTTGTTTATGTGTGCATATAACACGCAATCACATGGATGGTGCTCGAGAAACCGGCACTGCCATTCACGAATTCGACTTAAATTTTGTTTAAAATACATCGTCGTAAGAGATAACGTTTAGAAGTTATTGCATACGAGGGAACGTGAGCCACCGACGTGGTAACAGCTCCCAACGATCCTCCAAACACAGCTCTTACACCTTAGCATTCTCTGGAAGAGCTTTGGCGGGTATTATATGAAGACAACGGAGACAGTATTTTCTTGGCGTGCAGTTAAACGTATACAACTCCAGCTCGTACTATTTTATTAGTCAATATTGAGACGATGAGTATGTAGTTGCGGTGTATGGATTCCTTATCATATGGTCTTGGGTTTTCGTTCTTTCTACAGGTGTCCTCGACCTACTATAGATTCCATTTCGAAAAAAATACGTTTTTCAACCAGGCACTATGGTTCCAAAAATTTTGTTTGTAAAAAATCTGTAATTATATGATCTTTGTTTTTTGTATTCGTAATGGCAAATGGCTGAAGTGTATTGTGAATAGTTAAAAATAGTTTTAGTTTATTAAGAAAAATGTAAATATTTAATTGAATGAATACATTACACGTTAAAAAATGTAAATTACAAAAACTTGTGTAATAAACATACTTATTAATATAATAATGATGTGCCGTGTTTCAAAACCATATAAATATGACATTGTACATTATTGAAAAGTGAATATAGATGAATAAAAGCTATTCCCATCTTTTAACATAACAAACTATGAACAAATTTTCATTTGCAACTATACCAAAATATATTCTAGGAAATATATATCGTAATAATCCTTGCTTCTAGATTCTTGAGCATATTCAGATAACCGTCCAAGAGGTAAGACTAAATAGTATTCAATTACGCTCTCTCCATAAATATAGACATTATCAACTGAAGATACCATATAGTACCAACTGTATTTGCTAACATAGACTTCAGTTGTAGAGCGTGTATGTTCATAAAATTTTCTTGCATTTGCGTTCTTACCACAAACGACGTAGCATGATATTACATCTTTTAATTAATGCCTCGTCAATTTGTGCTATAACGATATACAAGCAGAAATGGTAGAAAACTTTCTCACATTAGATTAGATTAGGGTTAAGGTGGCCTACTGATCGGTGTCACCACGATTTTTTCAGACCTATTGTGATCCCTTTTTTTTCCTAGAAAACGCTCTCTAATTTTGCCCTCTCAATAAGGCCTATCACCTTTGTGAGCAGCTTCTTTATGTAGCTGCTAGCTATGCGGCTCCTCACGCCCATTACTAGAAACCTTGTCCTCACCTCCTCCAAGCGATGACACTGGCACAACTGGTGTTTCTTTCTCCTCTTGACAGAATCTGCAAGCAGCGTTATCTACTAGGCCTATGTTGTACATATACCTATTTAGTCTACAGTGACCAGTCAACAGACCTACTACAATTTGACAGTTTTCTTGTCTTTATTTAGTAGATCCATAGTAAATTCAGGCCTCTGTTTCTTTAGGAACTCTTTTGCCTGTCTCTGTCCCAGTTAATTTATCGTATCAGGCGGCAATTTCATTCACACAGTCTTCTATACTTATCTAAGGCGATAGTGGCCGTGTTGGTTGTGCTCTGGATATATGAGTTCCATGTATGTCTTTGATCAAACCATACCCCAAGGTATTTCGCCTTTTTGACATCTGGATTCCTATCACCTCCTATCACTACTGGTTGTAAGCCTTCTAGCGTTCTTTTTCTTGTGAATGTGACAACTTGTATTTTCTGAGCACTGACTTGTAATCACTTTTGTCAACTGTATTTAGAGCGGTTTGCATACGCTCCGCCAAAACCTTTGGAAACCGCCTTCTAATCACTATTGTAAGTTCATCCAAGACAGCTTCCCGATTAAGTCGTCCACTAGGGTAGCCCACAGCAGTGGGGATAAAACTCCGCCCCGTGGGCACCCTTCACCCGCCTCAGGTTCGGTGATAGGCTCACCAGTTGTGGATATAAGTATCCTTCTTTCCAGCCGACTCTTACCCACTGCAAAAGTTTTGGTGCGACACCTTTTCTCCGTAAAGCCTCGATAATTGATTTTGTGGCAGCATTGTTAAATGCACCCTCGATGTCCAGAAAGGTTGTCATGCGGTCATCTTGTGCGACCTCCGTAGATTATCCCGGTTCGTATGCATATTGTCTATCACTGAATGGCTGTTCTATAAGCGCGGTATTTCTTATGTACCTATCCACCAACCTTTCGACGGTTTTGAGTAAAAAGGAGGATAGGCTTATTGGTCTGCATGACTTCGGCGTTTGATCTGATAGTTCACGTATCTTAGATAGGTATTCCACCTTCACGTTTTGCCATGCAGTTGGAACATATCTTCAGGCTTATACATGCTCTGAAGATTTTAACGAGATGTGGCGTCAGTACCTCTATCCCGCGTAATGAAGCAAAGTATGGAAGAAAAACTTCTTGCAGTTTCTCTGTTGCTGCTATCGCCGTCATTTGACCGAGTTAGTCAATTATTAACCTAATTTGGAGATAGAAGCGGTCCTTCTCTTTGCCTCTTTTAGTTTTCAAATTTCTTCGGTGATTACAGATCTTCTTTGGAATATGGACTAGTGGAATTTTGTATTCTTCATAATGTACTTTAGAGGACTTATTTTCAGTTCATTCTTGCCATTGAAAAATTAAACAGATATCAATCCATAAATGTATTATTACACGTTAAAAAAAGAAGTTGTAGCTACACACTACATATGCGTACCTACATCACTGAATAAACATTTGGTGAATTCTCTGGTTATGAAAGGCAACGAAATTCGCCGCTTGAATAAAATCTTTGTAGTCTAGCTCCAATTTTTCTCATAATGGGACGTAAGGATAAACAGACAACAATCGAAGAAAGAAAAATAGTATCAAGTTTGTACAAACAGAGCAAGTCAAATGCAGATATTGCATCATATTAAATAGAAGTCGATATCCTATTATAAATATAATGATGCCTTCATGGGGAAAATAATTTAAGAAATCGATGTAAAACGTACCGGCATCGAAAACTAACGCGAGAAAAGGAAAACAATAGCCATAATGGATGTAAAAGCCAAAATTACTGGATCTGAAGTTTCAACAAAACCAAAAGATCATGATGTAAATGTTCAGAAATAAAGAGTTTCTTAGAGCTTTAAAACGTGTTGATTTTAGTTCGGAGATTGCTCGAAGGAAAAAATAGAAATTTGTACAAATATGTTTCAGGCTCTTATAACCCTAGAACAATTTCTAACTTTAATTACATACATTTAGCTATTATCCCAGTACTTATGTCCCACTACTGCATGTCAAAGTAGAGAACTTCTATACAAATAAAGTAACCTCCAGTTAAAGTTAAGTTCATTTCTAGTGTCTTTTCAATAACAGATGCTTCATTCTAAATTCGGTTTAATTAAGGCAATATAAATATTATAACAATAACTGATATTACGTAAAATGTTTTTTGATATTTTGCCACGAAAATAAATTAACTTATTGTATGTAACACTCATTGGTAATGTTATTTTTCTAAACACAGTTTAGCACATATTTTTTTTTTTCTACTTGCTTCACAATGCGGGAAAGCTATCAAGAATTAAAATAATGTTATGTCTCTCAGATAGTGCTATAAATATTTCTTTTGTGTCGTGAGGCAAACACATTCGAAAGATTTATGGAGGAATAAATTATGTAGGATACTACGGTTTCTTTGGCTTTCACAGAAAAAAAACCAAACAGATCAGTCGGTAACTGCAATTAAATTCTTATGTCATTGTATTTTTTACGACAAAATATGTTCCCCGTTATACGTATGAAAAGCTAAATAATTACAATTCATCCTAAAGCCCGTACTCCAGCTAAAGGTACTACACGAGGCAAGGGCAGTACCTATTCTAATATTTAACAATAACTTTGTCCTAATTATTCTAACCAATAGTAATTAAATTAGAGATTTAGATTCTGAATATTTATTTTGTACGCCCCTGCTATGCTAATAGCATAATTTAACACCAATTCAATCAATACGTAATGGATACGTAATTGGATAATACGAATTCTTCAGTAGCATTATTCAAAAATTCCCACCATTCGACCAACTCGTTATCCCTAACATCTCTTCCGCGTCGCAGACAATTTAACTCCTTACCAAATACCCCAGGTTCCATACTCACCGCCACTCATCAGAGAATGAACATTTAAATAAAATATGCCCTACTATATCTACCCCACCACATTCACAATGCGTATCATTAACCCTCCAATTCTACGTAAATATGATTCAAAATTACCGTGACGCGTTAGTAATTCTATTCGCCTGGTACGTCAAATTAAAACTCGTTTCCCTAAAATGTATAACGTAACCAATAAATTTCCTAGTCTACCTTCTATTTAAAGTAGTGCTTACCCCACCTTCCCTGACACATCATTACCCTTAGACTTTTTTAATTATGCTAGCCGAAATTAACCTATACCTAATTATTGCGCAATCCTCTCTAGACACTGTCTCTTTCTCTAATTGATCCGTCTCTCATTACCATATTGGGTATGCATTAATGTAACACAATAGGTAAACAATCCCTTTACTGTATAAAAGCAGATTTGCTTTGTTCCTATGGTGCTTTTACTTGTATTCTTATAATGTTAACTATCTGAAAGCACAACAATATTTTATATTTATACTTTCGATCACAAAAAAGCTGTTCGTTTTCTTTAACAGGCCCAAGAAATAAAGTAACATCCGAGAATGTTTCACCCAGATTAACTAACCTTTCTGTGTCTATTAGATGCCATTGATGCGAATTAAATAACTTTCTAAATTAACTATATTCACATCTATTATATACACATGATGCTCCAATCAAATGAAGTCCGCCATTTAATGAAATTCCTTGATTGGGGATTATACCAAACTAGAGATTAGAACATTTAGCAAGGGATTTCCTAATGCTGTTCACTTCATTAGTCCTTTCGCTGCAGAATTCTATTAGCACCAATTGCAATTTCCACAATGATTGATTACGTGGTGGTAGGAAAGTGCAGTGACCGATGCGTCAATGTGGCGCAGTTTTGTTGATTGCTCGTCCACGCAAAAAGCTTCAGCAAGGCAAGTTAGAAATGCAATTAATTTTACCTCGAGACTTAGCTCGTCAGCTCAACTTAATTGGTTTTGCTCCTTCGCTAAGTAATTTTGGTCGGTTATGTTGCCTCTATGTTATGTAAATAAAATAATATTCAGGTATTATTTAATTTCGCATATACAATAGACGATTTGTGCAACCATTTTGCTGAAATAATTGTGGTGATCTTTCATGCGAGGTTAGTAAGTTGAGTTATGATACCTTAAATTTGACTCTTGTATTGCATTACAAGGGCGGCAGATTCCATTGTTGTCTTTTTTTTTGTTTTGGAGGCCGTCTGATATGCAGTCTTTGGAAACACTGCAGCTTCTTGGCATTTTGTATTTCTTTTATTCATTAAATTATACCAACCATTCCAAGATTCTAGTACCCTGCACAAATCTGTGCAGGTCTTTGGCTGGTTGATGGAAGTAATCCTCTAGATTCACTTTTGACTTGCCAAAAATTGCTTGTATTCTTGTCTCCACAGCCTCGCATTCAGACAAAATGTGGCATTATAAAAGTCTTAATTACTGACACTTTAAGGGATAGAATAATGTCAATGTTCAAGATTCTAAGATGACACTGGAAGAACAATTTTGATTTTTAAATTTAAAATAAATGTCTGCGGGATTATTTTCAATCGAAAACTACGCTTAAACATAGCAAAAGAAACTATTATAGGAAAAAAATACAGGAAAGGTGTCAGTAATTAGGACATGGTCTGAAATTGGTACATTTACCTTATGCGTTCTTTGTCATTTCATGATTCCTAAATTCCTACGGATCTGCAGTCGTTCTTCAGCCTTCTTTTTTAATGGTCCTTGTGGTAATAGTAACAGAGGTTTTACCATAAATTTGCCTGATTATATTATTCTTTCTTTCATCATCATTTAATGATTAGATTCGATAAGATTAATGTTTTCGGTAATTGCAATTGAACTATGGATGTCGTTGTATTCCAATTGCTTATTTCTGAACACAAAAGTTGGGTGAACAATAAATTTTGAAGACGGCTTGCGGCATTGGCTGGAGATAAAGGTTTTTTTTCTTCTAAAGTTGCAATGGGTGATAGGACATGAGTGTCTCACCGACAGCCCGAGAAAAAGCAATCATTTATGTAGTGGGTTCATAAAAGTACTTAATGAATGAAGTTTTGTTGAGACGAGATATCCATCTTGCAGTTCCATTATGGCACCGGGCTATTAGCATTACTTTCAAAATCTACCGGTTCTACATTTTAATAAGATTTGATATTGTCAACGATAAAATTTAATCAAACTAAAAGTTTCCACACTCGAGTCTGGGGCAAATTTAATTCTGATGCCACTTCTTTTGTTGATATTAATGGATCATTATTTCAATTAGCTTTGCAAAAACGCAGCTTTAATATGCTAGTTGTAAAATATCCCTGCTTTCCATTCAAATTCCGGTTGCCATAAACATTCTGTCAAGATCTAGAGAAATGGTACGATATGGTTGTCATCATTCAGGATACAATTCTAAATATCTTGTACTCGCTATTGTTGTGTTTTGGTTCGATGAATAAAAAATACATACTTAATATATTTCATTTCTCTTCGTTGGTATACAACATTTTTCTATTACAGGCAATGATAATTAAGTGATTGACAGTACGAAATGACATGAATACCTTATTTAATCTTAAATTAGATTCTTCATTAATTAAAACATAAAATCAAAAACTTTTGTCATTATGTTATACATGGTTGAAACCAGAAAGAAAGAAAAAAACTCCTTCTAGCGGTGTCAAAATCCAAGGTGGCGCCCATAAGAAATAAGAAAGTTGATGATTGCCGGCAAGAACCAAAACGTCGTAGAAAAATTGCAAGTGCACCATTAGATAGTAGATGAAAAGTGGCATTGGGAATGTGTCTTTAGATTTTCTCTGTAAGGTCAGGTAAAAATGCTAGAGGTAAAATAAAAGAATCTGATTTTTCCATTTTTTTTTAAATTTTGTACGTTATTTATTCCAAGTCTACTTTATTTCGGGATCATAATAGCCACAAAGTTTGGCAATTTTGCCAAATTTAAACTTACCGCTTATCTTCAATAAAAAGCCAGATCCTGATGGTTGAGGATCAATAATGAATCAGCCTGTATAGACAGGAAAAAGTAACCAGCTATGCAAATCATAACAACATTCGTAACCCTTGCTTCTTTTCGATTTACAACGAGGAAAGTAACGCCATCTACAACCAAGGAGTTTAAGTGGCAACCAGATTCAGTAACCAGGTAGGCACCAGAATTTGTAGTTGAATACCCTGGTCTTTCTCTGAATAGCTTAGACGAAACTAGGTTATTCCCAAAAAAATTGTTTTTGAGAATATACAACAAAGCCTATAAATACAGATCAGAGATTTTCATAGAGCCGCAAAAAATCTCATCCTGAAAATGAAAAGTGAAAAATTCCGAATATGATTTTTGAGTGCATCATTGAATGCCTGTTCTCAAAAATGGGAGCCACTGGTTTCTAAAGTAGGAAACGTCTCACGGGAAATAGATTTTACAGGCTGTTATTTCTAAACTCAATGTCTCCAGAATTGCAATTTGAATTTTTAATTGACTATTGTTTTATGTTAAATCGCGAACTTGTATTATGAAAACTCAATGAATATTTCATTTTTAATTTGAAATATCCACATATTTCTTTCGTACACATATCGTGTATGTTCATTCTTTGCCATCCCTAATTGCTAGTGAAAAGTTGGGATAAAGCATTAACCATTTGTTATTTATACAGTAGATTGTTAAAATGTCCGTCTTACTAGAACTCAACTTCCGTTCCACTGCTAATTTCCCATTTATTCCAACATTTTGTTAGCTTCTTACCTAATTTACGCGAACATTTAACTCAATTTGCCTCCTCATAATTTCTAATTTTTAATAGTCATCCCGCCGTTCGTACTATCGAATTTCTGACGTGAACACCCCTACTTATCAAGATCCCAAGGCGTACACAAACCGGGCATTTTAATGCGAATTCGGCGGCTATCTCTAGCGCCGATCTAACAGCACTTGAACCGAAGAAAACGTGGGCCCCAAGCGGTCGTCCTCGGAGGGTTAATTACTGGGGGCGGCGGGCGTCCAATTCGCGGGCCCTCCGTATTCATTCCGAAGATGTGTTATGTTAGACAAATTCTATTCATAAAGTGGGAGAACGGTTTAAGCGCCGAGAGACTTAAGACTTGATTAATGCCTGCAGAAATCGGACGGTTCGGTCAATTTAACCCACGGTGTTGTACTAACGTTTACAAATCTCGCATGCAAGTCCGTGACTAATTGAATTACCGCTGCCTGGCCCAATTAATTCGAATAATTGAGTCGATGTTTCCCTGCGATTTATATGCCAGCTTTAATTATTCAGAACGCTGTACGGAAATTGATCTTTCACGAAGAAATACAGGAAAAAGTAATTCAGTTATGTGGAATTACTGTGGTAGCTGATGTTGTTGGATTTTGTAGTCATTATAGTTCACGGTGGCGTGATATAGTTCCTTGGTTAGTATTATTATTAATTTTAAGCAAATGACCTTTTATAGAGAGCGTGTATAAATTTGCGGAATTAATTGAGCTTTATAAACTACGTGCCAAAAATACTGCAGCACTTTGAAGAAGTTGAGTCACCAAGCTGAAATTGTAGCAAGTTTCAAGTTGTAAATCATAACTACTAGCTTTCAGGTGTGAATCATAAAAATTGTAAAAAAAACAATACCAACAATCAGCAAAAAATTATCAATAAAATGTCACATCCCCACGATTGTTTATGCATTGTCTAACTCTGCGAGGCATGCTCTAAATGGAATTATTAATGGGATCTTGTGGGTTCTCATTCCAGGCTTGCTGTAGATGACAGCGAAGTTCCTGGAAGGTGTTTGCTGCTTCGGGTGAACACTTTCTGTAGCGACTCATCATATCCCACACATGCTCGATCGGATTTAAATCCAGAGAGCGAGCAGGCCAGGGGAGAATTTATGTTTGCTCCACGTCTATGAAGTTCTGACAGATGATTATCAGCGACTTTTTACATGCAACCAGTTGTTTTGTTAAGATTTCAGCTTTGTGACTGACCTCCTTCGAGGTGTTGCATTTTTTTAAGCACGTAGTTTAATATAATTACATCACTTTTGTCTCCTGTTTTCGTAGAACTAATTTGAAAAAAGCTCACATGTAGCAACTTGATTTATTAAGTAACATTCAAAAACGTTTGTATATTAATATTTAATAATTTAAATTTGTATGTTTATATTGATTTGCGCGGTAACTGAGGGTTCACAACAAACCATCCTAGAAGTTTTGTATTCTTAATTTTATTTTGCGGAAAAGAAGTTACTATGGTATCAACGTAGAAATTAAAAGTAGATGTCACAATACTAGGGAAAGATACCAAACGACAATTTGAGAACTCCTTTTATTTGTTTCTATAAGTTTTTGAAATAAATTCATTTCATCTTCGGCGGCTAACAACTGAAATGGACAATTTGTGAAACGTATGAGTAAGTAAACATTTAAAAAGGTACTTACAGTAGTAAGTAAAATGTAAATGACAAACATAGTAGGCAAAACACTTCAGTTAACAAATCCGCCAATACAGTGAGAATAAACTGCGTAAGCTAGATTAGATTAGGAATAGGGTGGCCTATGGACCTGTTTCACCGCGACCTTTTCAGATCTATTGTGATCCCCTTTTTCCTAGAGGACGCTCTCTAATTTTGCCCTCTTAATTAGGCCTATCATCTTTGAGAGCGGCTTCTTTATGTAGCTACAGGCTGTGGGGTTCTCCTCCCCCATTACTAGAAACCTTGTCCTCGCCAGGCCTTCACATTGGCGCAGCACATGAACTGGTGTTTCTTCCTTCTCTTGGCAGTATCTGCAGGTTGCATCATCTGCCAGGTCTATGTTGTACATATGCTTATGCAGTCCACAATGACCAGTCAGCAGACCTACAGCAGGTTCAGAATTACTTCAATCGCGGTGGTAGGGTCCGATCTCATCGCCCTCGTGGCGCACAGGCACCCCGACCTCTGCACGCCACCCAGCGTGTCGGCCGCTCCCACCTGCCGTGCCTTTGGCCACCATACTAATGCTCCATACGTTATTATGGGTCCAATTACCCTTGTGTATAACCAAAAAGTCATCTTGGGCCTAAGTCCCCAATTCTTTCCGCACAGCCTCCTGCACCTACCTAGGGCGATGGTGGAAAGCCACCATCGAAAGTAAAGGCTGGTCACTTACTGGATATGTGAATTCCATGTATGCCTTTGATCAAACCATACTCCCAGGTATTTCGCCTCTTTGACATATGGAATCCTTTCGCCTCTTTTCTTGTGAACGTGATACCCTGTGTTTTTTTGAGCATTGACTGATAGTCGCTCTTGTTTACACCAATTGTCAACCGTGTTTAGAGCGGTTTGCATACGCTCCACCAGAACCTTTGCAAACCTCTGACGACTATTGTAAGGTCGTCAGCATATTCCAGGCAATGGAATCCCTTTTCCGGTCAGCTTCCGGATTAGGTCATCTACTAGGGTAGCCCACAGCAAGGGAGAAAGAACTCCACTCTGCGGACACCCCCCTTCAATGGTAGCCTGGCCAATTGAGTATATGATTATCCTTCTTTCCAGACTGGCTTTTACCCACTGTAGAAGCTTCGGCGCGACGCCTTTTCTCCGTAACTGCGTAAGCTAAGTAATAATGATGAACCAACTACGAGAAATGTAAACCAAAACAATACATGGACTGCATTGCTGTAGTTGGATATTATAGTGAGTAATATTATTAAGTAGAAAATTTATTATATATTCAAAAGATAGCAATATATGTAACTAAGATTATTAATATCTATTCTAAAATTTACCGTGTTGTATGGATTAATCATTTCGAAAAATAAACGTTTTTTTTTTTGTATGCGTCTTGTTTTTCGATGATGGAGGTATTCTCAAAATCAAATCTATGACCTGAGCTCAGAGTTCATCAGTGCACGTTTATTGTTACCAGAAGAACCTAGATAGCAAATATCAGTTTATAATACTAGATCAGAAGGAACTGGAGGACAGGTACTCCTATAAGAACAGACTCAAACTGATATACAGATGGCTCTAAAACGGCAAGGAAGCACAAAAAAGTTTTTTCGGTAAGCTTCAGCAAAAACACTACGGTCTTCCAAGCTGAGGTTGCTGCAATTCACTATTGTATCCGAGAAATAGAAAGATGAACCGAGCCAGATAAAAGCGTCCCTATATTATCTGACAGTCAGTCTATACTTAAAGCAATTAGTTTCGTAAGTGTGGACTTTAAGTTGATTTGGGACTGCGTAAACGCCATAATGAGGTGGGTACCCAAAAGGAACTAACAATGGCCTGGGTTCCTAGCTACTCGGGCGTCAGAGGAAATGAGGCGGCGGACGAGCTTACCAGGCGAGCTTCGTTAAGATCATTTCTTTGGAGCTGGGCTTTTCTTCGACACGGCCAAATCGCACATTAAAAAACCCGTCAATGAATGGATACATAATCGGTTTAGAGAGTGGTGGCAAAAATGACCACGTCAAAGACAGGCAAAAGAGTTCCTAAAGGAACAGAGGCCTGAATTTAATATGGATCTACTGAATAAAGATAAGAAGACTGTCAAAATGATAGTAGGTCTGCTGACTGGTCACTGTAGACTAAATGGGCATATGTGCAACATGACGTTACCTGCAGATTCTGCCAAGAGGAGGAAGAAACACCAGTTTATGTGCCGCGCCAATGTGAAGGCTTGGCGAGGACAAGGTTTCTAGTAATGGGCGTAGAGAACCCCAGAGCTAGCGGCTACACAAAGAAGCCGCTCTCAAAGATGGTAGGCCTACTTAAGAGGGCAAAATTAGAGAGCGTCTTCTAGGAAAAAGGTAATCACTATGAATCTAGAAAGGTCGCGGTGACACAAGTCCAAAGCCCATCACAATTCTAATCTAATCTAATCTAAAAGTAGAACAGTCATATTGGTGCTGTCTAAATCTAGATTCTATGTACTGGGATAATTAGCCCACATATTTTTACAAGCAATTTTATAAATGATGTTGGATGGTGATAAAGGGTCCTTCATTTTAGAGAATAAAGTATTATTCGATTTATAATTGTAAAAAGCTATTTTTATGTTTTAAATCTTATTAATTGAGGGCTTACCAGATAGGCATATTATGGTAGTTTACGATATAAAATAGCTTCCTGTTGTTCAATACGATTATCACTAATCGGCGAGAGGACACTTCCGTGTTAATGAAAAAGAATTAATGGGGTACTATCTGCTAGCTTTCCGAGCTGACACCCCGTCCTAGATCTTCCTCTCGCCGACATTTTGTCCACACTCGCAAGTGACATCTTCAGGGCTGCTACTACTGCTGTTGATCTGAAACTGGTCATTTTCAGGTCAACGGCGATTACGACGCGAAAGATTATTATTTACATTTATATTTTACTTATCTCGAGAATACTAGGCTGCTTCACTCACCTGCTTCTTTTAGCAAGAAGGGTTAGATAAAAATGCATATTAACTAAGTGAATATTGAAACTTTCAAGATTTAGCATAGACGCAGGATATAAGTTTCGATTATAAGTAAGATTTTCCAATTAAAGTAAACGACTAAGAATTTAATAAAGAGGGTGTCAAGTACATGCAGATCTATCGCGCATATCTTCACACCCTGTATATTATAAATAAGTATGCGTTGGATTCAGTAACTTATATTTTATATGTACTTTTACAAATGCATTAGCAGTGGAAGAAACAGTTTCTGTTACAAGACATCAGTTAAAGATATTAATCGGCTTTATTTCTAAGGCCAAGTAAATTATATGAAGAAAACTGCGTTTCGATAGAGAATAACAAAAAAAAATGCCATTATTAAACATTACCCACCTAGTTATTTAGCAATTCAAAATATTCAGTTAATTCAGAAATTTGTTTACATCGAAATTTTAAATATGAGCAATATTTTGGTCAAAGCCAAAAATTAATCTGAACTAGAAATTTACTAGTATTAAGACTACTTAAAGGCAACTGTGCATTATTGTGGTAATTTTGATATATTTCTACAAATTCTTGCTCGGCCAGGTCGTATCTTATCTGCAGAAGCAAAGTAGAAACGCTGAAACTAAACGTTGGGTGCTAAATCTCACAACAAAGAAAACACGAATGCTGGAGTTTTTAACGTTTCCCCGAAATTAATGAGCTAGTTAAGAAGATTTACATCCCAGTAACATCGCCGGCTTATCTAGAAAATCCAGGATGCCTTGTGCAAAATATCCGAAGTACAAGGCGCTGTTGAAGTAACGCAAAAATGAGCGAATTATAATTATTACAAGAACGTTCCGTTGTAATTTTCTATGTTTGAGGCATGGAAGGGAAGCGAACTCTCCCTCCTGTCATTACTGTTCTCCTAATCTCGATTCCGCGCCCGCTTGATGGCGAAATGAACGGGCACAATTAAAACTTTGTTGTCTTGAAATTTTCACCCAAGTCTCGCTCTCCTATAATTTCGTTTCTCGGCCTCTTTCCTCCTACTACAGCCTCGCTAAAATTGAAACACGGAGTGAAGTTGTTTCCTTTCTATCCCATCGCTGTTCACCTTTAACGTCGGCCCTTATGTTTTTTCTAACTGTTATTATTATTTTTTCTTTTCGCCGTTGCCCTTTCCTACTTTTTCACTTAACGACGTGCTAACGTTACGCAATTACGTCAGTTACGTCAGTTGTTTCCGGTAGTAATTAAAAGGTGCTCTGTTCCGTTCGAAGATTGAAGTTTTAACCGGAGTAGATTACTGGATGAGCTTTTAATAATAAAGATGAACGGCAAATGCAATTTTCTGACAAGAAATTTTTATAACCGTACGCGGGAAAGTAGCGTCTTTGTTTTCAAACTTTTCGGAATGGAGGGAGCTAATTTTCGCTTTTAATTTATTCTCCAGTGTAGCTACCGCTTGTTGTTCTTAAACTTTACGCTATTGTTTCGGCGCTTGCTTCTATTGTAAGCACTACGGCAAGAATAAATAACAGTTCCGACTCAAAGCGATATAAACAGCATCAATTAAGAGTGATGTATAGTGTATGGTTGGTTGCCTGTATTTGGTGTTTTACATTGTTTCGCATTATACAAAAAAAATCACAAAAAAAAATTTCATTTTCTCTTTCAATATACACCTTGCAATATGTGAATTATAGTTCAATACTACATGAGCCTCTTCGGATATTATTAATCTTTTTTTATTTCGAAAAAAGGTAAAATCAAAGAGGGCTCTGCTTAAAAATTGGCAGTATTTTCTAAAGTATTTCTGTAAAAACAAAACTTAAAATGTGGCAGAAATAAAATTATGCCATCGAATGAACGAAATAAAAATTTGTTAACCGTAGAGTGGCGCACCAAGTGGTAAAACTAGACATTATTAGAGCAATTATATAGATTATATTAGAGATAAACAACATAATGTAAATATCGTTTTAGCTATGTAAACCCTATAAATCCTCTAACATAATCCAGTAACAGCGTAATAAGAAAAAACTAGTAATGAACACATCTCGTGAAGTCTTCAAGTATGTATGCTTGTTGTTAATAAAATGAACCGACTTGGTTTTACAGTGGTACCTATTGTAAGTGTAATATATCACAAAGAATTTAACCTAATACAATCAGTGAAAATGGGATGCGTGTTTAAGTATCGACAAAGTAGTCAAAGAAGTAATTCTGTGCTTTCATTTATAATATTTTTTTTGCTTACAAATTATTTTGCTTTATTTACAAACTTTTCATTCATAAGTTATATACTTAAAGGATATGCCTATATTAATGTCCTCGAGGGGAAACCCACATATTATAATCCTCCTTCACCGAATCTTCTTCGTATCCTTTCTGCTTTTCTATTTCAGCCTTCTCTTGCCTTTGCTGGATCCTTCTCTGATTTTTCCTTTTCTTTTTTTCTACATCAAATTCTGGTTCATCAACAATCACCTTTTCGCTGGATTCATCGGCTTCATCATCTTGGTCAAGCCTATTCGCTGTGAGCGTTATTTCTTTCGCCAACTCTATTAACTTTTGCGCCGCTGCAATTATATCATCTACAGTCTTAAGCGATTTAAGGGTATCTAGCATTGAATCCGCTGTTTTACTAAGCGTATCGATTATGTCGATAAATTTAAAAATACTTATATAATTCGAAAATAAGCTTATTATAGCTTGTCGTACTGCATCAGAACATTCCGGGTACCAAGATTTCATTTTTGACGAAATTATTCGTAGACTCCTTTCAGATTCATTTGACATTAGCGAGAAGTCTTTCACTGTCATTTGTAATAGTCTTTGGTATCTTAACACCTACAGCAGATGTTTTCCCTTTAATCGCTTCTTGAACGGCTTGTTGATTGCTACTTTGTTCATTTATTTTTTGTTTTGACTTTGGTTCAATAGATTCAATTTTCTTCTCTTCTTCGTCTTCCTCCTTGTCCTCATCATCATCAACATTCATATTAGGATTTCCTTTTCTTTCTGGCAATTGCACTTTAACTTTCAATCTCCTTCCGAAAAGTGGTAATTTATTTTTTGGCTTGTTTTCCAGTGATACATTTTTGTTTGTCTCTTTTACCAACGTTGGCAGATCAGTCCTTTTTTCAATATTAATTAACTTGAGAACATTGGCGAGATCTTGTTTATGTTTGCTCAAATCTGACTTCAACTTATTTATGGTTTGCTTGTCCAGTTTCAATGCTTGCTTTTCAATGCTATTGATTTCTTTCCGCAGAAGTGTTTCTTTTTCTAACAAACTTTGGTATGTTTCTGGTTTTGTTGGTTGTTTAGCTTTCATTCTGTATTCTCGTTTCTTATCAATTGTGCTTGTTCTGTCCAAAAACGTATCTTCGTCGCTATCGTAAAAATCATTCTCTTCGCAATTCTTAGCCTCACTTTTTCTGGATTCATGAGTAGCTTGTCGTAGTACACCGTATCTATCTAAAATTCTGCATGCTTCTAGAGCACATTGAATAACTGCTTCTTTCTTCTTCCCTTTATGAAGGACTTCTGCTACTATGGGTCTGCCATGATCATCATCCAAAGGTAGTACCTTGCACAGGAACTGACCTATGCCTTGTTCTGTACAATCATATTTCAAGTTATGACCATCTCTTTAATAAAATAAATTTAACAAAAGTGCAAGCTGTAGCGTGTTCTACTTGTATTAGGAAGGAACCGAACCTAAACTATAATGTGTTATTCGTTATGTGTGTAAAGACACCAAATTATGATCATCACTACACTCCATGATGATTCTATTCAATTTTCATGGCGGTATATATGTATGTGGAGAGGGTGCTGTTAGACTGCGACCCAAGAGATCTATTGTGCCCCCTATTCTTGCTGTTTTACAGTTGGTCTTCCAACCCTATTCCTTTCAGAAAGTGTAGTATATCAGAAGGCTCCAGGTTAGGTAAGTCTCCCTCTTCGATTTCAAATGCTTTCAGATGCAATGCGTTTGAGTTGCACAGTGCTGAGAGGAGATGGATGGGTAGTTCATCTTGTTCCCCACAAAATCTACATTCATATTCTTTTGCGAATCCAAGCATATGCGGGTGTCCTTTCAGTTTAAATGGCCTGAAAGTATTCCTGTATGCGAACATCGTTCTTACTCAGGTTGATGCATTTTGTAAACCTTTTCTAGTTATAGGTTTTCAGGAGAGTATAACTTTGTCTCATTCCCTGGATATTCCCCAATAATTTTTTTCTGCTCCATTGTGGTATAGTAGAAGGAAATGTTTTTCTTTAATTGTCGGCAGTTAGGTTATGATTGCAATATGAACATGAGGTTTAAAATTACTTCAGTATAAATGAAGCAACCTGTCCTGCTTCTTGATGAGAAATAAATTCGGTGAGCTTATCACGACCTAGAGAATATGACGTGTCAGGCAAAGATAATCTCATCTGTAACTTTGTCCATGCTGTTCGTTGGGCTTTCCTCTTCAATGTCTTTTAATTTTTTTTGCAGAGTTTCGTTATCTTTTATGTTAAATTACCAGTAGAGTTGCAGGACAGATATTAACCGTTTAAAAATAGCAGCCGGTTAAAATTTTGGCAATTGGGCTTTCCTTACCATCAGTAACTCCATCACCTAAGCCCTAAACCATTTTTACGTAATTTTTTTTTCGTAAAGTTTCTATAAGCCGTTCCATTATGCTTTCGCTAGAGTAACGAAAAAAACTCGTTTCTGTTGTACTGTATGTCCTTTAAAAGTTTGGCATTATCTTGGGTAAAACTAGAATAATCACTATTATTTCAAAGACTTTAGAATATATCTAGGATTCATTATTAGAAATGCACCCGCCCGTTCCCACCATTGTGATGGACCTTAGAGTTTCGAAAGTAATATTTGTTTAAAAATAAAAAGAATGAACTGTATGCATGAGCCAAAGATCTCCTTTGCAAGGATTCTTATCGGCAATTTTAAATCATATCTATGTAGAAAAAAGAAAGTAGAATAAATACAGTTGTAGTAGAAACAAGAACACTGTTAAGACAAAGAGCAAACTATAGAGCAAATAATGCCAGTTGAAAATTTTGCCAAGATGAAAAGGAAACTATTAAATCTAATTAAGAACACAAAATTAGAGAGCGCGTGATATAGGATAAAGAAGATCACAATAGACTTGAGAAGGTTGCAGTAAAAGTAGACTTAAATATCCTCACCAATTCCAATATTATCTAAATGTCGTTCAGGATCAATTGAATTAGACAGCCATAATTTATTGTATATGATTTGCGAATAATAACTGGAACGACTCTCAGTCTTCTGACTTTTGTTTAATGTTTTTATAGTATAAACATGATTAATGCACCATACGAATTACATAGAGAATCGTGTACCTATATGAATCATAGTTAAGGCATTTTACATCCTGGATCCTATTTCGGTTTTATATTGGTTTCGGAGATTAAGCCTAAATTAGATCCTAATCCTTGGAACTATATCAATTACGTAGTAAACCCCGTGTTGGGCAACATGTTGGATAGGCCAAGACGGTAGATTTATTAGGGTTCCACCATAAACCCGTTTAATGTGCAACAATACAAGTATGTACATCAAGTGTTTTCAGCTACTGTCGATAATAGAGATCATAAATCGAACGTCAGGAGCTATCGAGTGGGAGAGGTGGCCGAGAGAGGAATCCCAAGATACCTTTCAGCTAAATTGCTAAACATAATTTATGTTGGGGCTCGTTCACCTCGCGCGCACACCGCTATTAGGTGTGCATGCACGCGGCACGTACCGCTCCATCTAGCGGTATGCCTAATGAACTGCCGAGATGCGAGCCGCCTTAATCATCATAAATCAATGGTAAATGAGCAGTACTTGGATTGTCGCGCCTGTTTACATATTTATGGTGGTGTTTTTATGCTGATACAAGCCTTGCTCTTGGACTGAAAATTGCGGATAAGAAATAAGCGAATATGAAAAAGGGGATTGTGCCCTCAGTGATATGAGCATAAGATGTATTAGCACCAGCTTAATTTAGTTATTTGGAGTTTCAGGCACCAACTTGGTATAATATGATTTTATAATTATACATTTAATATTTATGTATATCTATGTGCATGCACATACTTGGATAACTAATTAATGTGTACTCTCTGTCTATTTTATATGTTAACCTACAGCACGAGTTGTTGTCCATATGAAACAAATCGGTATTTCTAGGTCAAACTAAAAATCGTGTATATAAACAGTTTGCGCGGATATTAACGTACTTTTGACAGATGCTGTCACATTGACATACTAGTAGTATTTGCATCGCACAAGTGACGCTATTTGATAATTTACTGACACCCACTGACACCTGATAACAGGGCCATCACAGGAAACAGCAGATAATTTGAATAATACAGTAGTATGACTCTCATTATTTATCACATGCATGAAATCGCACAGTATAGATTTTTGTTAGTGACAGAGCGCAAATTTTACTTCGTTTTTCAGTAAAAAAAATAGTCAAATTAATAGATTATCTTCCTCTGTATGACACATCAATAGAGTAAAAATAAACAGGTTATATTTTCCCTCTTATTCTTGACACCCTTATAAAATCATATGTTTAGTGTATTTCAAGATCTAAGAATATCATTTTAAAACGTCTGTCAGACTTTTATTGCACCTTCTCTGACGAAAATCACTTGACTTCTCACTTAAAAGGAGCGGTTTGACTGCTAGCATATGAATTATGGCCTGATAATAGTAACTATGGTTACCTTAAAATCATTAATCTGCATTTTAATATAAAAGTTATGATCACAGATGAGTCAAAAAGAATAACGGGCTCTGGATATGGTATATATGATGAAACTATACTATATACCAAACGGAAATTCCAGTAATTGAAAATGTGCAGAAACATGCTCCCGTGAGGCGTTGGAAGACAACCCAAGGCTTTCACAACTTTGATGCAAACTTGATTGCCTAGAAATCCTAAAGAATCTGTAATAAAGCAAATAATGATGCAATAAAAAAATTAAATTGTTTTGATAAATTTGCTATGACTATTCCCACACAGTCCCATATATTAGAGCATAGATATAGATTGTAAGTATAAGGCAGAGTCCACACCGGAATGATACGACACGGATAGACACGAATATGACAAACGACACAACCAGCACGTGCCGTGTAAATTTAATTTAATTGTCGTGTGACTGGTTGTGTTACTTGTTATATTACGTGTCGTATTCCTCCGGTGCGCATTCTGCCTGAATTTACACGGTACGTGTCGTGTTGCTAATTGTGTCGTTTGTCGTATTGCGGTCGTACTACTCCGGTGTGAACTCTTTGCTTTGAGCTTATTTAAGCAACACATCCAGTAAGGGTATCCGGTATTCGATGTCAAAAGCCGATGTTGGATATGTTCAAGGAGAATTTAGAGTGTTTGGGGGGTAAAAGCATCTAAAGTGCTGAATAAATTGGAAGGCAAATAGGTATCCAGTGCATTGATTTTAAGGTGTTAGTTGCGATAAGTTACATGCACTTTTAAATGTCTTGTACATGGTAGGTCATGCAGCAACAATATTCTTTATTTGTTCTGATTTTTCCAGAGAATGGTCACACCTTTCTGGTCCTCTCACTATTTATTTGTGTATTTGTTGCATGCAAACAAATATATTTCTTTTTATTAAAATTTGCGGTAATACTGGTAAAAATACAGAATCTTCATTTTAATTTTTGGCACACTATAAATTTCATTTTGGGTGTGCTTTCCCACAAATTTACAATTCATGCAATAGTAGAATAGTCTTAATTTCTTTTCAGTTTCAAACATTTCGTTTTCGTCACGATGCCTTCGGAAAGTCCAATATAGAAGAAATATCAAAATTCTTAAATCTTCTGCTCACGTAATAAAATCTATATTAGTTAGCCGTTTCAACTGAGCCTTGGAAGCAGGAACATTTTCAAATATTTTCAAAATTCATCATTCGTATTTTTAAAAACGAGGAAACTGATAGTGTAAGGGGCGACCGACCAATTTATATATTATGAACTATATTTAAAATTTTTAAGAAGATTGTCTTTAATTGTATATTTAACTTGTTAATAAAATACAGTATAATACATCAAGCTCAGCACTGTTTATCCGAGGAAAATCTGCTCAAACTGCATTTTTATCTAAGAAAAGTACGAAAATTCGATGATTTGAACTATACAGCTCAAGAGAGACTCGATAAAAAACAGATAGTTACAGTGGATGGTGTGGTCTCATCTGAACTGTGAGTGTGAAATCAGGAGTGCTGTAAGGTTCGATACTGAGGCCACTGCTCTTCCTACTGTTTGTTAATGTGTAATTAATGACAACAATCTCGTGTGCAAGTGTGCAAATGATATTAGTTACATGCAGCTAATATTATTAATTGAGGAATTACGGAAACATATGCAAAGTATGCTAAAATAATTTGTACAGTGATTTACCGTAAATGACTTGAGAATAAACATCGATAAGGCTGATATCCCGGATTTACTCATTATTGATTAATTAAATACTTATTTAAACAAATTGAAATAAATATTTATATTTCTTGTATAATTTCACACTATGATTTTTAATTGAGAATACCGGTTTCTGTGGTAGAATTAATTAATTAATTACGTTTTAGAAACTTTTATTGTTCCTTTTTCAAAATTTCTGCTACAATTAATATATTTAATTTAGGAGTAAGTTCAAAGAGGTAATTAAAAAGAAAACATTGTATATTTTTTCTAATTACCTTTCAGAACCACCCTCTTAATTTCATAATTGGCAGTAAAGACAATATTCTTAAAACCTATCCATTGTTGTAAATTAACTCTTTTCGTTTTGGTGGGCTTTTATGTGATCAAATTTACCTTTGAAATTTCACCAATACAGTCGCGAGCAAATGTTGTAGGCACCCTAAATTTTGGGCGAATATCACAGTAAAAAATGAGAAAATAAAAACTTGTAGGTAATACATTATAAATATGTAGTATTTTTAGGGATCTTATTAATTTGTTGCATATTGGAGTGTTTTTAGTGGAGCTATAATACTTTTTAGATGGGAGGGGGAAAGTGACATCTCGAAGACTTGAAAATATATAAAAAAAATAATACATTAAAAAAGGTATCTATAAAGACTATTGTAACCATAAAGACAATTATATAAACGTTGAAATATCTGTCACAAAAAAAATGCAAGAAACATGAAACCCATTAATTTTGTCAAATGTGCCTATAACATTTGCTTGCGACTGTATCTAGTTCTATGCAATTTACAGCGTTTCTATTTTAAAGATATGTAAAATCATTACAGATATTTTTTCGATCTCATTGTAAGTGTGATAATTAAACGCTTGAAATCTAAAAAAATATTTTCATGAACTTGCTAAAATTCGATGTAGTAAAGAAAGTTGTCGCTGGCAAGCAGTGTGTAATATGTATTAACTTGGATCATCGTTCAAGTAACTCTTCGTCGATCAAGTTTACATGAACTGAACTTTATAGGATAGAAATATGCCCAATCACCACCAAATATTGCCAAAATGTACATGCCCATCGAGGTGAAGCCCCAGGAACTTAGCTTTGTTTTCTCACTATATAGCTTTCCCATATATTTAAATTGTTATGTCGATTATTGCATAACATTCTAAGAATAAAAAAAAAGATTATAACGCAATAACCAAAACGTAAGGCAATAAAACAATTTAACCAAAAAACAATGGAGTATTAACAAACCAGATCGAAATTGCTCAAAAATAAAATAGAAGGGAGCAAATAAGTTGCAATAAACGTTTGTAAATTTTAAATAATATTATCACTTTCCCATTGCTTTTTTAGCTCAACTACATAAACTTCTGATAACAGTCAATACAATACAAAGATTTGCATTGTTCTAAAAATATAATATCAAAAAAGAAATAAAAAAGGATGCTTATAATATAAATTAGGAATATGCTTCTAAATGTTAGATTCTTAAAATAAAACTAATCTGCGAGAAAATTGAGAAGTTTTCAAAATTAACTGAAACTTTTAATTTAATTGATTTAAACTTAATTTAGCAACGCATAAACAAATCGCTTCTTTTTACCTGGCAATAACCCATAATATAGCCCTTTTCTACGTGCGAAAGTATTTTAGTTGTTTACTATCAGCAGCAAAAATATTTGTTTGGCATAGATCATTAAGGGTATGGCCTCGTTTATAACGTCATGAAAGATTAAGGGTGTCAAATTGGGAAATTAAGGAGGCGATCCTATTGCGGTTCTCGTGCTTATAAGCTGATCACTAAAAGCATTCAGCAAAAACAATTGTACGGCTTTTGCTGTGTAAGCAGATTAATTGTTTATTATTACATTTTGACAATTGGTGACACAACACGTGGATTTACACTTGTATATAATATTTAAGACTGTTGCTACAGTTAATATTGGGGTATTACGAAAAGAAGTGAAAGCCCGAGTCGCATTATTTAATTATTTGTGCCTTTTCTTCACATGTGTAAGCCAATATTGTAGCGAAAAGAATTTGTAGTAAAGAACGAAGAAAAAAGAAAAACAAAGTGAAAGGTTATATAAAATTTGTATAAGAAAGAAATGAGTAAAAGACTGAGGTGAGAGGAAATAACTGATAGCAGTGGAAACCTATATTTATCAATGCGTGCCAGATTAGTACTGCCGCTTGTAATTTGTTCGGAAATATTGCGTGCGGGAGTGAAGAAGGGCGCTGGATGTGGTTTTCTCATTGCAATGTGTTTGGCAACCAAGGCGCGTTTTTACGCATAGGTTTATTCTCTATTTATAAATGTGCACGAGCTGATGTGGTATGTAATCCTGCAAATATTACAGAACATTCCAACAATTATCGCTATCTAATTATTACACTCCAAACGTATTGAGTCATTTTATGGAACCTGCAATTAATGCAACGAACAGTTTTGCAGAAGTTAATTAGATATTAATCTCAGATTAAGAGTCAATGTTTTCTTCACAATAAACACCATTTAAATTAATAGAATTCATCAGCATCCTATATATACGTTCGCAACGAGTTTCTGACGATATATTACCAACAATACCAATTGCCAAACCGCTCGGCAATGGCAGCACAAGTACGTGAGAGCGCTACGTTTCGCGGCGGTAAATTACCCTATCAAAGCATCTATTTTACCTACCTACCTGCCTTCAGCATTCAGTAATGCCTACTTTGTCATGGGTGCACAAAACAGTAGCACAACATGCGTTAGTAGTAGTACCGCATATTTCCCGTACGCTATAAACATTTGCGAACGCGCAGCTTCCAGAAACTATGCTAAAACTCCCTTCATCCTTGGGAAACGAAAATGTTAACGTGAGGTTTATTTATGACAACGTCAACGTTTTTCATTTGTACCGCATGATCCATTACACTTGTTTCTCGCATGGGTAAAACGTTCTCCGTATACTTACACCGACGGCGTTGATTTTTTCTTTCACAAATCATTTAGAAATAACCACGGTCGAAGGTGACAACATATATAACTTACATAGTTGGGCAGGAAACAAAATTTGTATGGAAGTCTATGATTGACGATACTGTTCTTAACACTTAACACACTCGCGTTTATTTGAAGCAATTTAAGGGCAAAAATATTTTTTAGAGAAACAAATCTTGGTACTTGAATTAATTAACTGAATTACCTCTTTCATTTGGATCCGCGTCAAAATCATACTATGGAGATGCCGCAGGATTAAATTAAAACTGTCCTTCTAAATAAATTCAGACGTTTGCGGGAAAAGCCCAAGATTTGTGGCCGAAAAATAAAAGAAAAATAAGCTTTCGTTGCGAGTTCTCGGTATACTGCAACGTTATACTGGCAAAAGTTTGTGTTATTTTATTTACACATCCAGAAAACTGAAACGCGCACCTAGACGCGAGTAATCATTCTTTTTAGAATTCCAAAAGCGACCAGGCTTGTTGTGCGGAAGAGGAAGTTTTATTCAGCTAGTTGGTCAAGTGAGATGAAATGAGCGCTGCGCTGGAGTGAAGCCCTAAATGACCTTTTCGTGGTCGAAACTTCTACGTTTCACCATTTTAAAGGTAAGAGATAGTGCTATTATACCAGCAGATCTGCATTGAATTGATTTAAAAAGGAAACATTTTCTGTACCAATTTCGCGTTTTCCTTTCGTACAAATTAATCGTGTTGCTTTATTCCCAAAAATTGTGTGATAATTTTAGTTGTATTGTTGATTCTTTTCAACTAAAATTGACCTCTTCATAGCTTGAAATAGTAGGTATCATATAAGAATACCCATATAATCAAATGGAACTATGAGATGTTTAATTAAATTTAAAAAAATAATTATTGCAAAATTATGGAATCAGTTTATATTCACATAAAACAACGGTAGGCGTGTGTGCGTTATAAAAAAAACTTTTGAAAAATTACAATACATATCTCTATATTGAATTAACAATTTAAAAATTTAACTGTACTGTGGATATGCAACCTTGCATACACGTCAATGTTGACGTCATGTTAGCATATCAATACAATTATATTAAAATGATTAAAATAGACATATCCTGTTCTTTCGAACTGAATTCGATCCAAACTTTGACTTGCCAAAATCTGCTATAAATAGATACTTAATATTCTGATTCTAATATTTCGATCTGTAGGTGTTTTTATACTCATCAGCTTTATTTCTTAATTGAAGAGAAAATTATGGAGGAAAATTCCATTGAAGTGCTTACCAAAGTAGAGATATTCTACACACATTTTATATTCTCTTGTTATATCCTTTAAAAAAGCATAGAAAAAGTAATAGGTATATACAGGGTGTTTCAGACCACTCGTCCACTATCTTTTTCTCGCGATTGCAGCTAGACTAATGCGACAAAAAATTTAATGACAAAACCCTACCTAAAGAACCATGCGAAAATATTTTTAACTTCCGGAAACGTTCCATTACATCGGAAGTGGATAGCAATTTTCTTATTTTAAATGGAATCATATGTTTTTTCTTATCTCAATGAATTCTACAGTTTATTTGAACACAATTTTCACTAAAGTTCTCTATCCCTAAATTCAACCGTTTTTGAGATATTTACGATTTTGTCAAAATTTTGACGTTTTCATCTCTTTCGGAAACGTACTATATTTTGTAAACCATTAAAGATAATGACGTCATTTTACTAGTATCCAAGGAAAATAGTTGTCTGTACCAAATTCTGTTAAAATAACGATTAAATTGTATATAGAGTGTTTATAAATCGATTGTCAATTCGAATACATTTAACCTTAGAAAATTCTTTTTTTTTTTATGTAACATTATATTCCTAATTATACCATTCAATGTAGAAATACATTCTCCGTCGATAAGTATAAAGGATGCATACACCTATTCCTAGTCGTTTTCAAGATATCAACCATTATTTACTCGGTTATGAACATTTTAGTATATTTCTTGTAGCGGGCTGTGAAAGTTTCAGTTATCAAAGCAATGCAGCGTTGTCATGTCAGTTTCAGATCCAGAAGTGTCAAACTTGTCTTTGCTAATCTCCCTATTATAGTCGAATTTTCATTATTAGTGATTCTTTGTTGTTGTTTGTACTTTTCTTACGCGTTATTTTGTTATTTTTTGTTGTTCGAGTTTTATGAATTATTTTTATAATATGGCATTTTCAAATGCAGAAGCATTCGACATGTTGATGATTATGGGTTAATGTCAAAAAAATATGGCGGTAGCAGTGCGTGTATTTGCCGAAAGGTATCCAGAGCGACGACAGTTTACACGTAAGGTATTCTCTCGCTTAGCTCTCCGTGTGCAACAAACAGCAAATGTGCGCAAAAACCACAACAAGGGCAAGCAATTGTTCGGCATGTTAGAAATGAGAGAATAGCAGATGTTTTGGGGGCAGTTGTAGTTAATCCACAAGCACTTGTAAATATCTCAAAAACGGTTGAATTTAGGGATAGAAAACTTTAGTGAAAATTGTGTTCAAATAATCTGTAGAATTCATTGAGATAAGAAAAAACATATGATTCCATTTAAAATAAGAAAATTGCTATCCACTTCCGGTGTAATGGAACGTTTCCGGAAGTTAAAAATATTTTCGCATGATTCTTTACGTAGGGTTTTGTTATTAAATTTTTTGTCGCATTAGTCTAGCTGCAATAGATCGCGAGACAAAGATAATGGACGAGTGGTATGAAACATCCTGTAGATAATATAAAATAAATAAATCATGACATTATGTTATCATAAAACCTTGGATATATTTGTAGAAACGTCAGAAGTCAAACATACTTTGTTAAAATAGCGGATGTGTTGTTCTCGTGTGCAAAAAAAAATAGCAAATGGTGGACTTTTCAAATATAAACCTAACCTTGGAAAAAATATAATAATAATAATAATAATAATAATATCTATTTATTGGGAGCATACAAAAATATATATATATCAGAATTTTTAACATTTTTTATTTCTTCTAGAAGTAAATAAAGCAGAATACAGGCAATAATGGTTGGGAGGAAGACAATCATTCGCACATTTTCATTTATCATTTTCACTTATTGTCTGTTACAACTGATATTAATTACATTTGGATTTTGTTGAAAACTGGTACTTTTGGTGTTATCATTCATTAATATACTTCTTGATTCTTCTTCTTGGTTGATGTACACGTTATTTCCTTGCGATTGGCAAACTCTCAACGACTTTAATGTTTGGACTTGGACAGCATTGAGCTTTGAAATTCTTTAACATTTTTCTCATTATTACATTATTACATTGTTTCCTTCATGATGTGCAGCGTTCTTCATCACTTTCACACTCTCTTTTGGCAAAAGTTGTTTTAGGACAGTAAATGTTGATATACTCATTGCTAATTCTTTTACTTAAGCACTGAAGTGTAGATAGAATATTTTGTCTGAATATGGAGTATATTTGCTGTTTAATAGTATTAATTTCGTAATCATCAATTTTTGCCGATGCTTCTTTGCTTTGGTGATCTTGTGCTATTGTAAATATATTGTTCTAAAAGGCACTTTGGTTGGTTGCGACGTTGAAGTAATATTCTTGGTTCGTATTTAGTTATTTTCTTTCATGAGGGTATTATAGATATTGAGTATTATTTGTTTTGCATCTTGTGATAAATGATTTCTCTAGCGCTTATCATCAGTATTCACATCGTAATCACTGCCAATAAAAGATCGCCATATGAAGAATGGTTTGTTAGTCAGACAATCAATCCTCAATTTGGTAATGGAGGATTAACTTTAATGATCTATAAACGTCACGTGAAAATGTTTTGATTTCATAATTATTCATGACAGCTGAATAACTAAAAGAGTTTTTATTGTGTATTACAAGCGATTTATTATTTATAAATATACATACAGCCTTTGAATTCATATGCTGTAAGCAGGAATATATGTAGATGTTAAATAATAGACCACATATTGGACTATACTTATATCAGCTGTTCATTCAGTCAGGTCTGATTCGAAATCAATAATCCAGTATTGACAATAGTAGCAATATAGCATGTGCAATTCAAAATCTCGTTACATTAAGGATATTAAGGACAACGGGATGATCGTTATCGAATTATCTGTTCATATAATTTTATTACCTTATTGAATATTAAGCTTCCTTCGAACCATAAGCTTTAATATCATTAAAGTATATTATACAAGCTAGCTCAACCTCTCAAATTCAGCTAATGTAGGAGTACGACCGAAAAAGGAAATAAGAATCCATGTTGATGTTCCATCGAGGCAGACACGTGATGGATGTAAGGGTGACGGAACACGCTTTCAGTGTAGCTTTCCAAGTGACTCCTCGGTCACAGTAATACCATTAGCGCCATTAAGACGATACTGGAGGGTATCTTGGGCGATCCAGTGGCGTGACCAGAAGTCGTTGCTAAGAAAATCGCCTTGTATTATGGCGGAGGGAAAACACTGCGAAGTTAGCAGTTAGATACAACCAATCGCTCAGATAACTAAAATTTCTCTCTTAACAGTTTTCTTTAAATACCTATTTAATCGTGCAAGCTTATATTATGTAATTAAAGAGGGTTCTACACAGTAAAATAAAACAAACGGAATCTAACGGCCGCTTTCCTAAAATTTGTTTACATCAAATGCGAATGTATGTAAATAAATTTTACGAAATCAATCGCAAGCTTTAATTTAATTTCATTTTTTTGTTTGTTTTATTTCAAGAGACTTCCACTTATTTTGTCGAATTTTTTAATTGTTCAAATGAGTTGCTTGCCCTCAAGAAATTATAGAGTTCTTTTAATAGCCCTTAAAGGCGAGATAGGAATAAAAGGGGGAGAATTTGTATGCCCAGCGATCTATGACTTCCACTCAATACCTCATTAGCGGTGTGATTAAATTTTGTAATCAGCTAAGTCAAAGGAGGTATGACTGGCAGGTTACAGACATTCTGAAGCTTGCGATATTCGAAAGGCTTTAATGGGAAGTTGTAAATAAAGCTTTCCTTGTTTTGTTCGAAACAAATCAGTAACTCGATTAAAAGTTAGAGAAAATATTCAATATTCAAGAGCTTAGGGTTTATTTAACTGTGCCACGCGGTTCTGTTTAAAACGATTGGGTTTAAATAATATTTTTGAATAAACGCAAATTGAATTATTATTGATTTAAGCCCTAATTGGATACTGGAAGAAGTTTCGGAACACCAACCAGCGATTTCATTATTTCAGTAATTAATATATAGACGAATGGTAAACGGCATTTGACAAGGAACTAATTAAATTTGATAAAACATATTGTGAATTTTCAATATGACATATTTTTCGAGGCAAAGCATCATCAAACTGGCACAAAGAAATAAAATCCAGAGGCAGAAGTAAATCCGTACACGAATGTCTTCTACGTCTCAGTTTGCATCAGATGAGAAGAATTTTTTATCTCGACAAATCGCACAGATGTGCTATGCCAGACGGCGAATGGAGATGCAGAAAAGTTGCAAGTCTGAATATTTTTCCAGGCAAGGAATTTCGAAACGATCAATCATCGATGAATGGGTCAATCATAATCTAATCATCGCTCAAGCTTCCTCTATACCGCTTGCTGGTGAATAACCAGTAATGATTACGCATGGCTCAAGCGCCAATAAAACGCAAGGTGTGAGTGGTCGATCTGAAAATGAGCCTCGTCGATGAGGATCACGAAATCGATATTCGCTTATTTTTATTCAATAATCCAATTTTATCGATGAGTTCGAAAAGTCTATAAGTCCAAAATTTTGAAATTTTAAAGTAAGATAGTAGAAAAGATTTTGCTATAAGAAAGATGGCGTAGATTTTAAAATTAAATTTTAACTTTTGATTTTAATTGTTATACGTCCTTAGTGTTATTTTTGATATGCTTTTACCATTTGTAACTTTCCGATGTTTTGGTGTGCTAACGACCAACTCGTACGTAAGTTGTTATGTCGAAAGGTAAATAATGTCTTAATGTTTCATTGATATTGTAATACTTTCAATGTCATCCTGATGAAATAAAAACTACGAAAGCTTGATCTAACAGTGATTTTAGTATTCATTAGTTCATTGACCGACCTACCCAACATATTTTATTACTAATTGTGAATATTGTTCGTTTGTTTGTTTGTTTTTCTTTTCAGTGTTACTGTTTTCTTTTTTAATTGTCCTTGTCACAATAAAGACTTACTGACTTACTAAAGCAAAACTGATCACATTCTATGATAAACTAAACAAAAAGTGAACAAGTGATACATCACCATAATCCTAATAAAATAAACTTTCATTTGAGGTACCACACGATGGATCGCCCTTTTAAATTTGTGACGAGGTACTCGCAGGGGCGCAGTTGTAAACGTCAAAAATTTAATTCATATGTCAAAGTATTTCCCCCTTGAATTAAAAGTAGACGTGCTTCTGAAAATTTTCAAATTTCTTTTAGTTTCTAAAATATTTGAGTTCGGCCGTTTTAAAAAAAATCACCACGGGGTGATTTTGCCTATAATTTATTACTACTGGAGCGCTAAGAAACTATAGATTTATCTAATTAGTGAGCAAGTGTGAGTTTGTATTTATTCAGTATAATTTATTTTAAAGAATTTAAATGAATATTGAAAAAGCCCACGTACAATTGGACAACGTGAAGTAGCCGTGCACCGGAAATTATATCTTGGCTAATAAAAAGTGAGGAAGCCTTTCAGGGTCTTAAGAGCTGTAAATTAAAAGTTTTAAAAATTAATGGAGTTTGAGAAATAATTCTCCCACTAATTAAAGAAAACAAAACGATGTTCACTGATGCGTTTAATACTTAGTTTACAGACAATCTAGTATAAAGTTGATGTAAAGCTTTCAGTGATATACGCCCGCTAAGAAAGTTATATAAAAAAATATGTTTTTTCGATTTTATATCTGTTAATTGATTTTTACAGAAATAGACATTAATCAATGTTTACTGGATTACTGTGTGTATAAATAAATGTAAAGATAGATTGTTATTTCAGAAAGAATTTGATCAAAGATTTCGGATATATCAATCTGTATTGGATCATTTATTATTCGAAGTCTTACTAAATTATCCAACGATACAAAAGCATTGGTCATTGGTTAATGAGAAAATATTCCAATTACTGGATAAGGAAACATTATCTGTCTTGTGTTAAGCAGAAGTACCGGCTACGCTTTGTCAATCACGCAGTTTAAAATCTTTAAATTGTGTGGTTGACAGTGCAGGCAAAAAACTGAGAAATTTCCTTTTTGAATACCTAAGCTTTTGTTGTTTAATATAAAATTAATAATTTATGATTGGTTTAATCATGAAGATCGACTTTTCGAATTAAACCGAATACATGTTTATTTACTAAAACGTAATATTTATTTTTCTTTCTTAAAAGAGCTGTAACCCAGAAATTCGTGTAAATGAATAACAATATAATTTAGAAAAAATGCAAAACATAATATAAAAATTCAAATAATCAAGATCATTACGAACGACATATTTAGTAACTCCACAACTCTAGTTTAAAAGTAAGTATGACAGTTAAGATAACCTATAAGGTGAGATAAGATCAAGTTTATTTTGCAATTTTACCATTACATACATTGTCCATTCTTTTTAGCTTTACATTGTACAGTGGTCAAGAAGAAGATAAATGTACAGACACATACATATATAAACAAAAGAAAAGATAAAATATGTAACAAATAAGGAATTAAACTATCTAAGGCGTATTTTCTTAATTCTTTTTAGAGATAATTTATGCTTAGCTTTATTTTGAAGCTATTTTAGCTATTATGCTAATTACACTTAAATTCCAAACGCAGCTAAATATTTGGCAAGTATAGAAGAGAAAAATATTGATAAAAAGTGACTTTTTTGAATATCAGTTGTTTAAGAAACCTTTTGAAATATTTCGCGTTTCGTGTTTCTTATTTCTTTGGTAAAATTTTTCTTTTATTTTATATCAGTAAGTTGTTGTTGTTTTATGAGGATTCCTGGCTAGAATCAAGGAGAATATCTCGAAATCGACTGAGTGTCGGGTCTATCTGGTTTGGAACCATGGTCCTTTGGGCTTCAGGAGGGATTACAACCGGTCAGGTTTGGTTTTGAGATTCTTCTGGAGTTTTTCAAGGTCTCGGAAGGATTTTCATTCTCCAATTACGGTCAAATGTTTGGATTCTTCATGGATTGCGATTAAATTTGACGTGGATGGAATTGAGCTAAGTTAAATATTTATTTAGTACATATTTTCTTCAGTAAAACTTGTTTTCTCAGGATTTGCAATAAAATTCAAGAAGCTCGCTGACATAGGTTTTGGATTATAGGGATTGGATTGTCGGATTCATTTTTTTTCATAAGAGGCTGCTTTCTCTCTTTTGTCTCAGTTTCTTCTCTTTCTTCTTTCTAGACTTCTAGTCCTTTAATCAGCTTACGAGATTTGTGTCACGAGGTCCGACAAGAGTAATTCACCGCGTTTCTTGAATGTATGATGTTGCACAAGATTCGGATGACATTTCAAATTGATGGGAAGAAAAGAAAATTTTGGTTCTTATTAGCCCTGATTTTTTTAGCAATATTTTTTTTTACATTTGGTTTACTACAATTTTATTGAATATTTCTAATTAATGAAAAGAGGAGAAAAAATTCCTTTCCAATCAGAGGTTAAAAAGATTGGAAAAGATTTTCTTTCCTCTTTTCCTACATGTTATCCAATCTAATGGACACCAATAATATTTATAATTAAATTAAGATGCTTTTTCTTTTTTTTTTTTTAGAATTTTCCATTTTCTTTGATCATCACTGTACATAGTTTGAATGATTTTTTTATAGATAGCGCTATCACTGACAATATTTATAATAAATTTTAATTCGACAGGTTTTTTCCTGCATGAATTGCAGGAATTTACATATAACAGAATATAAATTGTTTTTTCTTTAATAATTTACCGTTATTGAATTATGTTTTTACCTTTAATAGAGCTGTCAAATGTATATGCTGCTGTAAATAAATGTTCAAATGGAGATTATATCTCAGGAGCATTCTTTTATTTGCCACTTTATTGTCAGACGCAAGTCTACGTTAAGGGCCGGTTTCATAATAAATGTCATTTTAGTACTTTAACAAAAATCTGAGTATTATTTATGGGAACTTTAATTTAAAGTAACTTTAAAGCTTTAGAGAGACATTATGAAACTTCACCTAAGTTAATATGACAAATTATAAGAAACTTCAAAATAATTACTCACATTAGGAAATTAGAGGCAAATGAGAGCGAGGAATTAACAGCCATAACCTCAAAAGTTATACATTAGCAAACTTCTAGCATCCACCAAATAGCAAAATAAAATATAACACACTGACCAAACAACAGCAACTTACGTTGCCGAGTCGAAATTGTAAGATATTTGATATTTAATAATAATTTTATAATGATTTAGGATCGATGCTGTCATAAGGAATGATACCACAATCACGTGTTAATTCGTTAATCCTTGTAGCAGCATTGCTCTATACATATACTTACATATACGTAATAACAGAATAGAGAAGCAAATGACAAATTTTAACCTGCCTTATTGTTATTTTTGTGATCGAGCTGTTAAACCTTATAATTCTATCAGTTTGAATATATGATTGCCACCAACAATGTTGAAAATTGGGCTTTGAAATTATAGAATCACAAAAATAATCTCATAGATTATTGTTCCCAATACGCTGTGGTACTCCCCTCCGCGATTAATCTTCTGCTTTGTCAATGTTTTCCAAAAGCAGCATAAAAATTTAACACATTGTGGACCCGGAGCAAAAAATCCAGTCGATCGTTCGGGAAATAATTACGAAATTCCGGGCCGCGAACACATTTGATGTTGATGTACTACCTTGATCGCCTTTTTGTAATTATTGTTGGCCAAAAAAACATCCATCCCATCTCAGCAAATTATTTGTTAATTAAATTTTAAAGGTTCTGGTGATTTATGAGCATATGTAGGTTCTGCCGTGTGGTAGTTCATAAAATTGACAGCAGGAGATACAGAAAAATAATAATCCGCCAGCCTGTGTAACAAATACTTGGGAATTCATTCAAGTTGTAAATTTTATTACGCTGACAGTCGCTGTATTTTGTACCATGATTCATTTTCTAGTCCAATGTTCTTTAAAAATTCGATCGGAAGCTGTATTTTATTTTTAAATTGCTACGTTACACTTACGCAATGATGAATATGAAAATATATTATGCGGCTTAAAGCTGATTGTTTAGTGTTCATGTAATCACATACTATTATAGAAATAGATCTCAACACTATCACGTTATATAATAACACTTACCAGAATAAAGTAGATGAAAAGTAAGAATGTATGCAATAAACTTATAGGTAAATATAGATTAACAAAGCAGATATTGCATACTAAGTAATCGATCAAAAATTATTTGATGAAACAACATTCTCTTTCCCCACTAGATTGTTTTTAACTTGCATGGTAGTTACTTGGGATGAGCAGGAATGGCGTTGAATAATGCAGTTCCCCAATGGTCGATCGATCTTCTGCAATTTAATCTTTAGAATGGAATATATTTTTTTTTGGCCCTTATGGAAGTTGGATACTGGTGATGGCGGTCGTTTAAGAGGAACAGTTATCTATATTTTTGAACATAAATGGCCGCACACGGTTGGTGAAGTGGGCATATTTTCGCTTTTAAAGAACGTTCAACTATAATAACATGCATTTTAACATCCAATAATAAAGTGCTAGGTAACCGTAAGGAACACCTTTTCGAAGATTTTTTTATTTAGAAGTTTTATGCTGTTATCGAAATTCCCCCAGAAAAGGACGCTATAGAGCAAAGGTAAATAAAAACACCAAAGCAGGGCTCTTTTAAGCCGTAATTATGACTGTGATATGACCATCACGTCTTGCCCATATACCATTGAACTGAGGGCCACTCCAATGTGGTAGCGGACGGTAAGCTAATAGAAAATATTAAATCGCCCAGTTTCGCTTTAATTTCTGAAGGGAGTAATACAGAAACAATTGAAATGAGTATTTCATAATGGTTTTTATAAAGGTCGTACGTCCCGGTGCTTTAAAGTGAGTAACCTGGTGCTTCCTAGGAAGGAAGATAAGCAAATTAGGTTAATCATTTCAGGATTCTAGTACCCTGCACTAATCTGTAAAGCTCTCTGGCTGGTTGATGGAAGTAATCCTCTGGGTTCAGTTTGGTTTGCCAAGAAATGCCTCATCTGCTTGCGTCCAGAGCCTCCAACAACCTGGATTAAGCTTCCCTCATGTCATTGTGTTCGTAAAAAATATATATTGCTTGTAAAATGGTAACTGCACCACTCAGAATTCAAACACGGCACACATGATAGTAGTTTAATGTATTCAATAATAACTTGTGCCACACTTAATCAAAAGCTTTACTTAGACCTAATATTGTCTGTTCATATATCATCAAGAGCATAATATATAACTCTTAGCATAAGCGTTATCTCAGTTACTGTGTAATTCCTATTTGATATTCGATATTCCTGTTGATTGAACGAGAGATAGTGGTTCCTTTATGAGTGATTTAGGATTCTGTATGATATAATGTAGCTTTGTGTAATTAAATGGACTGCATTAATACTGTTTTGTTACTTTAAATAACTTTATTTCACTAATTACTCGTGAAACGACTTTCGTTATCTCCCAGAATTCGCCAAGGACATTGATTATATATAATATACTTATATAAAATCAATAACCACAGAGTTGGGGAAAACCATGGCAAAACCTTACTCTGGGAGGATCTCGGAAGAAGTCCCAGGCCTTATTACTGATAGCCGCAAATTATTACTATTCTTTTGAGCGCTGAAGGAGCAGTCTGCGCGTTTCCTTAAATTCCGACAGCCTTGCCGTCCTCACGTAGCTGCTCCCTTTTTCACACATTGTAACAGGAAAGAAGTAATGACCTAAAAACAAATAAAACAACAGCAGTACCTATTCTAAAACTAATAATAACTTAACCCTAATTATTCTAACCAAGAGTAATTAAATCTTATTTAATTATTTGTAATTTAACACTAATTGCGACCACTAAAGATCATAAAATATTCATTCATGAACACGTGCTACCCTACTAACTATCTAAATATCATGCCGTAACATATCTAATTCATTAGCAACATTACTAAAAAATTCCACCATTTGACCGACTTATTATTTCTAATATCTGCTTCGCGTCGCGGCCAATTTAACCCCCTAGCTAATGCTCTAACTTCCATACGCGACCTCTTCTCATCAGTAAGTGGATGCTCAAATAAGACATGCCCCGCTGTATCTACCCCACCATATTCACAAAGCGAATCATTAACCCTTCCAATTCTACATAAATTATTAATTTATTTATAATTATTATTATTAATTCTACCGCCTGATACGATAAATTAACCCCCATTTTCCTAAAACGTGTAACGCTATCGATAAATTTCCTAGTCCACCTCCCATTTAACGTATTATCCCACCTACTCTGCTAATCATTATCAGGTTTATTCCTAAACACTTTTTAACTACACTAGCCGAAGTTAGCCCCAATCTAATAATCGAGCTATCTACCGCCTCTTTTGCTAATTGATCTGCCCTCTCATTACCGATTGTACCTACATGAGCCCTAGTCCAAAAAGTTTTTTATTCCCCTCGCGCAACATATCCATAGTATCTAACAACAAATCAATAGGATTTTTTAAATTCCCTAACGCCTCTAATACAGATCTGTTATAATTCTTACGTCCCGCATATACTCTCATTCGCGTCTACTTATAAACCACTGCCTGATTTATTGCAACTAATTCTGCCTGAAAAACGGAAGTCTGATGTGTTTATTTGCTGGAAATTCAGAAATCACTTATTACCGTTCCTTTTCTCATTGCATACTGTACTATACAATTATGTTAGCTGTCCACAAAATCATGAATTTATTAATACTTCCTTCTTATAGTAAGACAGTCTGCATATTCTTATGCGATTATATTATATATTGAAAACCAGAGCAGAGCTATACCAGACGCCAAATATATGTAATTAAATTATATTAGATTAGGGTTGGAGTGGCCATTCCAGACTTATTTCATCGTGATCTTTTTATATCTACCGTGTATTGTTCTAGAAGATGCTTCCTAATATTGCCTTCTTAATCAGATCCATACCTTTATTTTCGCCACGTCATCGCAATGAACAGTACGTGAACTAGGATTTCTTCTTCCTATTGGCAGAATCCGCAAATATCGTCATCTGCCCGGCCTATGTTATACATATTCCTATTTAGTCTACAATAACCGGTTTTTAATTTCTTACCCAACGCTCTTAAATGTATTGACTCCTTGAAGGTGTCAAGACTAGATTGCGTCAATTATTGCTCCACCACTGCGTATACTCTGTCGCGGAGTTTTTAGCTATCCTAGAAGAGTATTATTTTTTTAGCTGTTTCCAATAATTGTTAAAATGAGCTTTAGTATATTTATTTTTAAACTCATGTATTTAAATTTCCTTATATTTCCATTATTCATAATTGCATTCATTTGTAGTATGTCATTATGTCATACTTACAATTAGTGTATTGTTCTTATATGAGTTACCCATTATACCGGTTTGTATTTATTGGACGAAAAAAATCAAATCAAATCAAACAGATCTGCTGTCATTTTAGAGAGTTGAAGTCTTTGCTTTTAGGTTTGTCTTCTCAACAGCTTGGCCTGTCTTTGTCCTGGTAATGTATGTGCACTCCTAGGAGTTATTATCTATTCATTCATTGATTATTATTTAATTTGTGATTTGATAGTGTCACAGGAAGGGTCAGATCCAACGAATGACCTTGGTGAACCATTTCTGATCGTCACCTCATTTCCTTTCATACCCATGTGGCTGACAATCCAGGCCAATGTTAATTCCATTTGGATGCCCACTCCAAGTTATGTGCGTTTGTATGTAGGAACAGATTGTCCTGATACCAACAAGCACAAGTAGATTTAATTTGGAAGTGCAAAGTTTCATCAAAATCCGTGATTTATAGTTCGCGATCTCCTCTTTTCAGAGCTATGAAGTTTAATGTGGATGAGGAACCATACAGCTGTTACTGAGTCCTTTGTGATATTTGTTTATTTTTTTCTGAGTATGTTCCAGCAGTCGTTTTATTTGTGGACATTTGGTAAAGCTTGCTTCTCTTGGTTGCTCCCCACGCACTATCCAGGTTTATCCAGATTTATTTTAGAGAAACACTTAGAAACACATCAGTCTTATTAGGTAACTGTAGTTCTATGTATTAAATGAATAAATATCTCTGGAGTTTCTATATATTATTCCAAAGATTTTTTTTCATTTGCAGATTTTGCTAAAAGTGTTGATGAGCAAATATCTTCTATTTCCTTTACAAATCACTACGCTTTACATTAAAAAAGCAATTAGTCACCCTTTAGTCAAATTAATGACACATAATGTTTTTTTATTAACGTTTATTTAGAGCTGAAGTATTTTGCGAAAATGCACATATATAAATGTAATCACAATATCAATAGTGGTCACTGTCAGGCAATAAATAGATACCGACCCTAAAATTTTTCCTAGCTCTTCTAATTGTTTTAAATTCCCCCCAACTGCACTTTGTCATCCGGATTGCCGCAATGGCAAGATAATTTTTCAAAAAGAAGTAGAAAAAAGTCAGAGACGAAGAGAATGGGAGGCATTTTTATGGTAAGAAAAGGAAAATTTTACTCGCTGGCGAATTACCGGGGCGCATAAATCACATGAAACGCTAAAGTTAAGATCATGCAAGCGACATCTAATTATTGAAGCCTTTCTCCCCGACCGAGATATTTCAAATCCCATTTCCACATCGGACGGCTCTCATATCCTCGGTTTTCCCGTTATATATTTTCCGGTGCATATAATCTGGCTCTTGTCGACGTCGTCCGCACTTATTCTTAGCCATTTGGTTCCTGTGCAGTGCCTTTTGAACTATTTTTGAATGGAAACCTGGCGGTGGGTGAATACCAAGTAGTGGCTCTGTAATATGTTTGGACAGCTGTAAGTACAAATGACTAAGAAATGTTTTTATGTGAACTAAAGAGAACTAGGTCCGTAGGTCCCATACAAAAATTTTACAAGAAAAGATTTATGACCCAAAATGTTGCGTCAATGTATACACCGGATATATTTCCATAAATAACTTTAAAAATGGTTACGTGTTGAAAACACCTTTTCTTATTTCTCTAACTGTACACTATCCTATCTGAAATCATCTAAATTCATTAACCTTTACGAGTTACCGAGAATTTCGCTAATTACTTATTTCATATAACGTCACGTTTGACCTTGGAAGTTGTTTTTTTGTAAATGTACCGCTTTATTTGTGACCTTTTTCTAAATTCTTAAATTGTCAAATTTAGTATTATTTAGATGCATTTGTTTGGTAACTTTCATTAAACTCCGTTCTTAATTAGCTTCGAATTTATTCATTTTTGATAATTGCTGCACATTTTTTTGTGCGCACTGTACTTGGAACGTTAGAAATTTCGCACAAACACGAACACCTGCGAATTTTTAATCCTCGATACTCGGATCCTATTGGCTACTTAATGGCTAGCGCGGGAACTAGATTCCTCTCCCTTCTTGACTCACTTACTCTCCAAGCCCGCTAAGTGTGTAGACCTAACCGTCTAAGAGGCGACGCTCTGCCGTCCCCCTTTTTGACCAAAATTACCCGTTTCCGGTAACCCCTGTGGGGGGATATCAGGTCAAAAGGAAACCACTCCACGGAAGCCGTTTTGATTATTTATTTTGGCGACGAAAACTTCCATTGGAACCCCGCGGCCGCGGATCTCTCAAGCAGCGCCTCCCTAAGGCGTACACGGGCTTTCTTCTTTCATCCACCGGCTCTCTTCCACTTCTTCCTCCCCGAGGTGTTTGGTGGCAATCAACCGTTTGTGCATTGTTTTTAAATGTAAGTTAATTTTAAGATTTTTTTCTTTGTATTTGTAGTAACGAACTACCATGGAGTCAGAAAATTTAACGTAATTTTTCGATTTTTTTCTCTTTGCTCTCATTGTTCAATTTAAACGTAACTTTGAAATTATTTAATTTTTGTTTCTTCATCTTTTCGCATTAAAACAATGGGTAGGTCGTATTCAATTGCATGCTCGATCGAGTAGGTAGATTTTATTTCTTGTTTCTTTAATAATACAAATTTTTGATAATAACACGTCACTCCAAAAGTTCATTTCGTGTATTTTTACATTTGTAATTATTTAATGTTTGGCTTCACCTAATCACCTGTTAATATAACTGTTATATAGTTTTTCTGAGTTTTATTTAATTCATTTTATCGTCCTTGGCGCATTAGTTCTTTTTTTCCTTTTCATTTAATTAACTTTTTTCATTCAATTTAATTATTTATAAATCAAAATTCTGCAAGTACCAATCCCTTGTTTCCCCTACTGGAAAATAGCCATTCTGGGCGGTGGCTAAAGTACCGGGCGACAGCGTCGGGCCAAGGAAGGCAACAACTGACCCAACCCAGTGGCGCTCAATCCGACACCTCTCCGGCGCCTCACTGGCCGAAACGACTCCTTACAGTCGCAGCTGTGGGAAATAGAATTATAAACGTGTGTTTTTAATTTATCCTCTTCCCATCCTTTGGTACTTTGCGATCATTTATTTTATTTATATATCAATAATCTTTTATAAACAATATTTAATTTTTTTATTATTATTCAATCTGGTCTCATGCTCTGGGAAATTGCTACTATTTAATACGCCCTGAGAATTCGCTGGTAGCAAAATGTTGTCACGAAGATACATTGAACAGCAAAAGTAATTGTTTATTTAAAACACTTTTTTTTTTTGATTACCATATAATTATTTTTGTGAATTTTGTAGGTAATATGATAATGAATACATATTGCATAAAACATTTGCGGTGGAATTATCAAAATTGTATTGAATAATTAGAAGATGTTGTACTTATACTAATTCATTATAATGCTAGGAAGCACAAAAACGGAATAGGCATTAGAAATGTGAGCATATTACAAATCATTAGTAAGAAATAATAAATACAAGAAAGAAATAAAATTATACAAAAAACCTACACAAGATATGCTGCAAACTCAATAACAAATTGTTCCGACTTCAATTACTTGTCTTAAAATTGCTTTAGGAAGGCTTAAAAATCAAATGGATAGCAAACATTTGCAACAGCTATAGCCCGACATATTCCTGCAGAGAATCATAAAGTAGACAACCGAAATTAGTTAAGAGCGACAGCACTTAGACTTAATTAAATTGCTATGAAGATTTACGCAAATAAACACAATTTAAGGAATTGATGTTTCTTAAATCTTGGCCTAAATTGGATTAGGAGTGGTGCAGTCCTACCAGCATACTTCACCGGGCCTTGTAACATTGTTTTCTAAATTAGAAAGGTTCATAGCACGTAGCTATCAAATCTAGGGTTTTCCGAGTCTAGTAGCAGAAATTTTGTCCTTGCCAGGCCATTACTTTCATTCAGAATGTGGAGAGGAATGTCTTTTCTCTTTTTTGCAACGCAACCGGCGTTTCTTGCTAGGCCTGTCGTATATGTTTCTACTTAATCTACAGTAACCACACAGTAGCCTTAATATTATTTTACTGGTCGATATATCTTTATGCAATTGGTTGCTAGTAAATTCAGGCGTTTATTTATCAAGAAACTGTTGTGCATTCTTTGGCGACTTTTTGCTTCCACTTTTTGGATCTACTGTATATAAATTTGTTGGTGAGCTTTGCAGCTTGTGATTTGATAATACCAAAGAAGGATCATTCTTGCCTATCCAGATCACTTGCTACATCATTTGCTTCACTGAAACGTGGCTGGGAATCTATGCCAATGTAAGTTTTTTTTTTGGTGGCTACGTTTAATATGCTTATACAATACACAGTCCTAAGCCAGATTGGTGTTAACTCTTTCGGAATTTTAGATGTTGTTTTAGATGTTGACTGACTGTATTATAAAAGATGCGAAACAATAGAAGACTATATGTTGCCCAAAGCAAAATATAATCCTGGATTAAATACAACAGAGGACAGATAGGACACAATAGGAAGAAGAATTCAAACTTAGCGCCTAGCACCAATTAACTTAAATCAAGTACAGGAAGTTGTAATTCAGGAGTAGGGAAAACTTCCGTGGAAAGGCATTAGATCACTAATCTCAGGACACAAAGTCGCTGCAAGGAAGGAATAGAGCAGAAAACAGAGAAGATGATATAATGAAAACGTAGCGATATTTTGTGTTACCTTTATAAGTGTTATTCTACTAATTTATTCAGCTTACATTAGCCGCCGGAAATTTTATAGTTTGATAAATCCTGGTTGAACATGCTTTCCTTAAAGCAAAAGTTTCGTGTGTTTAATAAGTGATGTGATAATTTTACTGCTTGTTTTAGTTTTTTTTTAAATCCAAAACCATCAATGCTGCACAGTTGATGTTCTGACTTCGATATCTACGAGCAAATTAAACTCTTATATAATGGATATAAACAAAATGATTAAATGTCATTGTCAAATTAACATCCACATTTGACAATGACATTTAATCATTAGTAGTAACACCATCCTATCAGTAATAAATTTTATAATTTATGTGTGGCGGAAGCGCTGCTTACAAGCGTACATATTAAGCTGCTCTACAAGTGTGCTACCTCTGTATAATTATATATTTGTAAAAAATTATAAAGAATAATTCCTTCAATAAAGGAATAACAAGGAATTCTATCCATTTTACAAATCCTACCTGTTACAGAAATGTTGGCCGGCGCCTCCACCAAAATATATAATTAAAGGTTTAAACTAGGGGATCATTGCAACAGCTTTCACGCAGAATTAGTTGCAATAAATCAGGCAGTACGTCTTATTAGGCCTGAGTGGACATTTATATGGGACATGCGAATTATAACAACTGGCTTATCTGCATTAGATGTGTTACGAAATATATTGCGTGAGGGGGTGCAAAACTTTTGTGGACTAGGGCTCACGTAGGTACAATCGATAACCAATTGGTGAAAGAGGTGATGTATAGGCGGATAGTGCAATAATTAAGTTTGGGTATAATTAGTATGGGCTAATTTCGGCTGGCGTACTTAAAAAAAGACGTTTAGGGGTAAACTTGATAATGATTGGCAGGGTAGGTGGGATATTACATTAAATGGGAGATGGATTAGGAAATTTATCGGTGCCGTTACACGTTTTAGGGAAATGAGGGTTGATTTGTCCTATCAGGCGGTAGAATTAATAACGGGTCAAGGTAATTTTAAATCATATTTATATAGAATTGGGAGGGTTAATAACTCGCATTGTGAATGTGGGGGTAAATACAGTAGGGCATATTTTATTTAAATGTTTACTCACTGTTGAGTGGCGGTTGCGTACGGAAGTTAGGGCATTAGCTAAGGAGTTAAATTGGTCCTGACGCGACATTGATATTGGAGATAATGGCTCGGTCTAATGGTGAAAATTTTGTAGTAAGCCTACTAAACAATTAGATAGATTACAGCATGACATTTAGATATGTAGTTAATAGGGTAGTATATACTTATGAATGAATATTTTATACAATTTAGTGGTCTGAATTAGCGTTAACTTATTGTTTTTAACATGGTTGGGACATACTTAAGATATAAAATATGAAATTTTAATTTAATTTCTATAAGTTAGAATAATTAGGATTAAAGCCTTGTTAAATATTAGAATAGGTACTGCTGTTGTTTCATTTGTTTTCAGATCATTGCTTCTATCCTGTTTCAACTTCAAATTTATGGTGTGTTAAAAAGGGAGGAGCTGCCTGAAGACAGCATGGCTGTCGTAAATGGGGAGAGGTGGAGGCTACCTCTTCAAAACTCAGAAAGATAATAATAATTTGCCGGGTATTAGTAACAAGGTTTGGGACTTCTTCCCACATCCTGCTCCCATAGTGAGGTTTTTCCATGGCTTTCCTTTACTCTGAACTACTACTGAACTAATCACATTTTTGGTTAATCACATATTTCAGCGTTAAATATAAAGCAATAATCACTTCATTGTGAGACTAGTGTATTATATTTTAGGAAAAATATTTAGTTAGAGTAGGAATATTTCAATTGTTATGGGAAATATAGTATTTATAATAGGTAGCCTCGTGTAGCATCTTTAGGTGAAGCACGAGGTTTAGGATGATTTGTAGTTATTTAGCTTTTCATAAATAAAGTGCTTTGTGTAAGTCAGTGATACGCTGATTGCTGAGGTAGGGCTCAACCGAAAGCCACCTAATACACCTAATCCCGTAATAACTCTAGCAGAAACTCGTATCATAACTCAAACAATCCCCTCAACCAAAAGTGTGTGCTTTGACTAAAACGATTACAATTATATATTCAAGCGCCATCTCCACTACTGAATTCCGACTCGTGACAGTATAACAACAGACATCAAGGTAGCAAATATATTAAAATAATCTTTCTCAAATAGATTATGGGTTTTTTTTATATACATAAGTTCAGAACATTATGTATGACTCCTCACTCAATCAATAACCAATTCTCTGATTAACATCAATATTTCACCACATATTTTGGGAATGCCAAAGGGTACGCAACGCCAGATAATGATATACCAGCTATTTAAAATACAGGAGTTCCACGGCCTCAGCTGTGTTGCTTTGTTTGGACCAGTCACTTCGTTTTATATTTAATCTTGTAAATGTAAATTTGTATTTTAATTCTTATTTTAGATTTTATTTATTTTGAGCCATCGTTGATTCAATTTTTATTAGATGCTTTGTAATTTCTCTTCAATAAAGTAAAGTCAAAAACTTCAAATGATAATTCAAATGTTCTTTATGCGGAATGGCGTATATGATATAACTATTTTTTCCATGGCATAGTATAAGAGGGTGGATTGGAATTTGTGCTCATTAATTTTTCCTATTCTAAGTTTGCAATCAAAATGAATATATATTATGCATCGATGGATTCAAAAAAAAAACTCTTTATCCAATGTAGCAAAAAATATATACCGAGAAATTTGAAAAAAAGTTAACTACCGAAAAAAAAATGAAGATGGCGTACGAAATGAAGTAAATATAGCGACAAACGTAATATTCATCAACCTATTTTACTTGGTACTAGATTAATGAAAATTGGAAATGTAAATAGCAGAGTTACAGCTTTAGACGTTTTTTGTGTGACACCTTGTATAAAATAAAGGAAGGTACGACAAGGGAACCAAGTATATAGGCGTGGTCACTACCTAAATAGTGACCAAGGAAAGCTGTGTAACATTGCGTCAAACCAAAAAAGTGCAATAAGTCTACTGAGGATAGAAGTAAATCTAGTAAAAGTATGAGGCCATCATAGGAGATAAAAAGCTATAGCTGCTTCTTCTGGATATCTCCTGGCTGATGCGATGCATGAGTGCCATTTCACATTTATCTTATTGTAAAAACGTTATATCTGTTAATTCATTCACTTATTTATAAACAACGGAGGCCCCGTCTTACACATTAGGTTCCTTTTATTTTATGTTAACAGTAGTCACTTCTTTAGATCTACAATGATTAGTATTTTATCGTTATAAATTAAACATCTCTTTATCAAAAGAAAATCTCTTATTTATTGTACAAAGGAAATCCATTGCTCGATAACCGCACTTGAGAGGCTGAGGAGCAAAAATAAGAGCCCATGCCAAACATTTCAAATATATAATACAATATGTCCTACAAAAATCATTTAAATTTCCATAATAAATAAGTACAAAAGTAAACCGTACTATTACATTACTTTTAAATTAGGTTTGTGTATTCTATGGAGATATTAATGTCAATTTGAAGTACATAGAATTCGATAAAATAGCTTTATTTTATTAACAGGACACTTTCAAGTGTTAAATTTCATTAAAATAGCGAACGATATTATGAACTCTTTGTTTCCCATACTAGAAATTCGTTCATTCGCAAACCAAAGGAAATAATTCCAGAAAGAGAGAATATCGCATTCTACCTCTGATATTTTTTATTACTTTTAGTTCGAAGGTACAGGCGCGTACTTTACAAAAGATGAAAGGATTTAGTCGGAAAGCTGCATACCTGAATACGGAAAATGCTTGTTCGTTTAGAATTTTAATAAAAGCCCCCTCGGTGGACATCAATTATAGGGTTTTCGAGTTGAAAGGCTGCAGTAGTAAGTATAAACCTCTTAGTTACTGACACAAGAGTAGCGGGATACAGCAGGAAAGGGCCGCAAAAAGTGCTTCATGAAAATTAATAAGCTTATGTTTGAAATTATTTTCGTGGAAGTATTCTCATCATTGGAATGAGGTGGTAAACCAAATTTTCTTTTTTGAAAAAAAAATACTGCAGAAATGCAGCGGACAGTCATTATTTCGGTCTGTGAACGCATTTTTAAGCTCTGATTGTGAGTAAAGTTCTAATTTTTAAAATCAAAAAGTTGCAAGAAAATTTTATTAAAAGGCGTGTGTTAACTATATTTATGTAATAAATTATTAATATGTATAAAATCATTATAGACACACAAAATATCGACACATTCTGAACTGCAGGAAAATACTGCACTTATAAGCTTTGATGAATCTTATTGTTAGTAAATAACAATTTTGATTCGATTTTATCAATTTTGGTAGTAATTTCGCGCACTAGTAATTAGCATGTATCTGAATGCTTTCTATACACTATATGAGTATTAGATCATAATGATTCTCGCAAGCCCATGTTACATCCGTAAAGTTTTATAGTTCAGTGTTCTTTTAAGATTTCAGGATGAATTTAAAGAGAGTGTTTGTGGAAGTTCCACAATTCGCAAACATAAAAGCAAGCATCTTGAGTAATATATTCGAATTTAATGGCAGAGTACACGGAATAATAGTTCACGAGAGTTATAAACTAGAAATTTAGGGGCAATAATATAGATAATAACCCTCTATGTAAAGTATTATCGGTTGAATATTTATAATAGGAAGAAGGGCGCCGATTTTATTGGAGTCATTTAGGAAAATGGTTTCTGGAGCTATTACAGGTATTCAAAAATTATTTACCAATAATGGCTTAGTGATCGTTTTTGTTATTTAGTGAAGGTTTATAGTCATAAATAATCTAATAGATTATTAATTGTAATTCTTACCTGATCTTACTACCTAGAATATGTATAATATACAAATAAAAATGCACTTAATTTTTAATTTAATTTAATGTACTAGTATATAAATTATAAAGCAACAGTTCCTGTGCAGTACTGTTAATAATTTTCACTGCTTTGGGAACATAATGGCACTGCGCTATTGAATTTTTATCTATAAAAAATTGTCAACTGTTTCAAAGAACCTTAGACGTTTTACGTTTAACAGATGAACAAAATGCAGCACAATCAACATAGTATTATTTACAAGAGATTTTGATTAATGCAGGGTTTATCAATAGAAATGCTATATGTTTCATTACAAGCAGAATGCATAATTTATTCTCAATTACTTCAAAAATATCGAGTTATTATTATTAATCTTTCCATCTCGTCATGTGTCTTTCCTGAGCGCTGGAAAACTACTAGGATTGTGCCGGTGCACAAAAAGGGTGATCGAGAGATCTTGAGTCATTATAGATCTATTTCTATTATATCCAATTTTGCTAATGTAGTACATGCGCATTTATAGCAGCACTCGATCGTTTATTTAATCAAATCAGCATGGCTTCATATCCGGTAGATCCACAGTTACCAATCTGGTGTTAATATCTGAATACATTGCGGAAGTCTTGGATAGACTTGGCCAGGTTGACGCAATTTATACCGATTTAACTAAGGCTTTTAACTTGATAAATCATGATATGTTGCTCTACAAGCTAAGCTCCTTCGGTTTTGTTCCGTCTGCGCTGAGTCTTCTTAGATCATATTTAAAGCACAGAAGGTGCCACGTCTCCTATCATGGATACAATTCCAAGGATTTTACTCTTAACTCCGGTGTACCGCAAGGATCGAATCTGGGGCCATTGCTGTTTGTGTTGTATATCAATGATCTACTTCTCCAAATTGACCTTCCTATTCTTGCATATGCTGATGACATCAAGATCTTCACTGAAATTTCTTGTCTTGCTAATGTGAGTAAGCTTCAAAGTGCTTTAAATGCAGTTGTTTATTGGTGTGATGATGCTTTTAAATTGAAGGTGAACGTTGATAAATGTTGTGTGATTACACTATGTAACAATTTCTATTAATTTTTTTGTCTTTGGGTTGTAACTATCATTTCCAATTTTCTTATGTCAGAAAAGTATAAAAACAGTCGATTATTTCCCACAAACTTTGCTTTTGTGACCAAGACAATGATATTTTAAAATTGACAAGCAAACCTAAAATGAGAAGTACCAATTATGTTGTTCGACGTAGAATACGGGAACTAAAGGCACCAGTGACGGGAGTGAATTCATTTACGATAGGAATGACAATAAATATGTCTGGCAACGTGACAAGTATCTGCATTTTCGGTTTCAGATTTTTTTTTTTTTTTTTTTGGAAAACAAAACGAAAATATCACAACGAAGATGTATCAACCACTCAACCTGCTTTGATAATTTATTGCTATATTGTTCAGGCGCTATTTTAAATTTTGACAGATCCAATGTTCCAACGTCCCTCCATTCAAAACGTGTACACTCCTAAAGCTGATATAATGGACTCGTCCCACGATTTCAGCACTCAAAACGGTGTGTATACGTACTTCTCATTTCACTATATATATTTTCTAATTAGACGATGGCTTCAAGAGGTTGCAAACATCAAGCAGACGCGTTTTGCTATGTTTGTGGTCAGTTTATTAAGACAAGGATGTAAGGGAGAAAAGAGATCATGAGATTTGCAATTCCCAAGCATTTGGGGGACCACTGACCATCAAGCAACTACACTTTTGCATTGTGGACCCTTTCAAACGCCGTACTGGCAAAAAGCACCTGCTGTCATGTATCCGGATCTTCCTTCAATCCATGGCCCCAGTATTACCCAGCCCTCAGCTTCCATTACCTACTCCTCCTAAGATAGATCAGGCGTCTTCAATCAGCAACAGTGAGTCGGAGTGTGAAGAAAATATTGTAGAATCAGATGGCGATTTCATATATGGAGATGATGAGAGAGGCCCATACTACCCCAACCAAAAAAAACATCAACGACTTAGTTAGAGATCTTGGACTATCCAAGTCCAATGCTGAGATTTTGACCTCTAGGCTGAAGCAGTGGAACTTGCTGGATGAAACTGTGCGAGTCGTAGATCAGAGAAAGCGTCACCAAACTTTTTCTAGCTTTCTCACCTATATAGATGGCTCTGCTTTGCCCCACGATGTGACTGGGCTATTGAGCCCATAATCCAAATGATGGCGTCTGCGGACGTACACCCCTTTGATGAAGGAGATGTACTTACACTTGTTCAAAAAAGAAAAAAAACGCAGCAGAGTCCGGCCTGCTCATAATCCGCGGCTGGGGGTTCGTTAGTTGATATTATATACGTGAGGGCGCCAGCTGTGACTAGCAGCAGGGTGGTCAGGTAAGCAGGAGATTGACAACAACAACTGTTAGCATTAAAATGTAAATTTAATAAATTTAGAAAATGGTGTATATATAAAGTGTAAAAAAAATTTTAATATATTATAACAGTAAATATAATGAAATGGAAATATTGGCATTCAGCGACAACAGAACAAGCAAGGGTAATGTAAATTTAGGGTAATTGAAGCATAGGATAAATGACCTCCAAATGCTTGGTATGAATCGTGAGCCAAAACGTAAACAAAATGCATAAGCCTAAACATGAAATGACATAAAAGTCAGGTTATGAACGACTGCAATACAATTGCAGGCTAATAATTATTAAAAAGTTATATAATGCAACAAAAGAATATGAAAATGAATATGTAAGTTGAAAAGTTTCAAACAGTAATTTAAATTCCCTAATAATAATAACATTTTTTCAGTTACCATAAACAGCTGTTACCGGTTTACAAGTTAATTAGTCAAATAAGGAAAATAAAAAAAATTGAGTTGATATTAAATAAATCGAAGGCATAAAATATTTAAAGTGGAATTAGTTACATTACGAAGCAAAAATATAAATAGGCGCACCATAAACAGGTGTATTCACACTTACAGGTAGGATCGGAGATAATGAGTACAGCAGCAATCTTCAATTGTAAATGCTTCTAGGTGGAATTGAAAATAAGGTTTCTAGTTGTCGATGATGGATGGTTGCACACAACATGCATTACGATGATGGGGACTAGACTGGACAGCACATGACCGAGGACCAAAAGCTTACAACATCCTTGCTTCTTCGGACAGTGTCAATTTAAGGAATTATATCTAAGGTGTTATGGAATATAATATGCTATTCACATTTCTTGATACATCCCGTATCACTGTGGTCACATACACCTGTGATTTGACGTAGATGGAAGTTCTAGCCTCGATGAAGTTATAATCGTACAGATCTTATAAAATCTTACAGCCTTTACAGCTTTTACAGCCTTTACAGCCCTTACAGCCTAAAATGAAATGACAATCACCATGTGCTCAATTGTAAAAATTGTGAAAAAGACACAATCAATAAAAAATACATTGCTTAAGGCACAAAATAAATAATAAAATTAGAATAAGCAACATTCTCAAATTGGAAAAATCTTGATACTTACTCAGATGTTATAAGCTTAATATTTCACACATGTAACAAAGACAGACAAGACAAAAATGGCCAGAACTGATATGTCTGCCTTCCACTTCTTTTGAGAAGTAAAAAAAAAGGTTTAATGTTAAGTGATACCAGCTAAAATTTATTTAAATGTTAAATGAACTAAATTGAAAAGAGCACATGAATAATTGTCATTGACATTCAAAAATGGAAAAAAGAAATGTTTGTAAAATATCAATAAAATTATTAATAAACTGATTTGACTGTTTTTGATGATTTGCTGTAATTTGTTGGATGTATACACCTCCGTCCAAACGTCATGTAGGTTACACGTCTCTTCATTGACAGCTCTTTAAGAAGCATCAAAGCAGTACTGATGCATAATGGTAATAACTTTCCATCTCTTCTCCTGGGTCATTCAGTGCACCTCAAAGAGGATTACTTTAACATCAAGACCTTGCTGAAAGTTTTGAAGTATGACAGGTATGGGTGGGAGGTCATCGGCGACTTCAAAATGGTGTCATTCCTCATGGATCTGCAAGGTGGTTTCACCAAATTTCCATGTTATCTTTGGCTTTGGGACAGCAGGGACAGGAATGCGCACTACAACAAGCGCGACTGGCCACATAGGACAGAGTTTTCTATAGGGGAAAACAATATCAAATGGGAGTCACTGGTAGACCCTCTAAAGGTGCTGATGCCACCACTGCACATAAAGTGGTGGCATCAGCTGTGGTGGGGTTTATAAAACAATTTGCGAAAGCTAGGTACGGAGTCAGCAGCCATGAAACATCTTGAAAAATTATTTCCTAAGCTATCTGAGGCGAAGGTCAAAGCCGATGTCTTCGTAGGACCTCAAATTAAGAAGATTCTCGACTGCGATGACTTTCCTAAAAAGCTCACCCGTAAGGAGAAAATATTCGAGATATACACTGTGTCCACTTAAATATGAGACTAATGGGGGCAAAAAAAAAATATTGAATCTTTAAAAAAAAATTATATAATTAATATAAAAGGCAGTGCTTCTTTAGAAATATATTTGGGGTTTAAAATTAACATTCGTAATTTTGCTATAATTAAGAAAAAAAGAAATTGTCTTGAGAATAAATCACCCTTATTTTTAAAGATACGAAGAAGTTCCATTAGAAAAAGAGTAGTGGAAATTCCTAAATATGCCAAAATACCAACTTTCAAGTAAAAATCGAAAAAACACATTTTTACAAAAAAAAAATTAAGAAAGTGTTTTTTCAATGTTTGGCTCATATTGTGTAATTTTGTAGAATTCCATTTCTTTGATTTCTACTTTGAAGATTTGTATTTTGGCACATTTAGAGAGTTGAAGTACTTTTTGCTAATTTGCTTTTTGGTATCTTTAAAAATAAGCGTGTTTTATTCTCAAGACAATTTCTTTTTTCCTTAATTTATAGCAAAACCACGCATTTTAACCAAGTTTTTTTTTATAAATTCAACAATAAAAATTTTTCCCATTTTTCTCATACTTAAGTGGACATACGATATACATATGCGGGTATATTTCAAATTTTCGTTGTCCTAGTCACAAAAGCAAAATTAGAGGGGAATAAAAGTGTCTTTCTATTGTTTTGAAGCGTAAATAAGTTGAAAATAACGCTTACTACTCAAGGACAAAAAACGTGTTGCATAGTGTTACCTACATTCGTTCGTCTTCGCCCTACGTATCGTCCTACCAAGTCAAGGGTAATTACCTCATCTCGTAAATTTGAATTTAAGGATCTTGGTGTAATCTTTGATACCACGCTTTCTTTCAAATTGCATATTAGCTATATATGTTCTGCAGCCATAAAAACTCTTGGTTTCATTATGCGTGCCTCCAAATACTTTAAGAAACCTCTGTATTAAAATCATTATACTTTGCATATGTAGTAAGCAAACCGGAATATGCTATTTTGATTTGGAACCCTTTATATGCATGTGACCTCCTGAGTCTAGACAGTATCCACCGCAAATTTTTGAAATTTCTTTCTTTCAAGCTGGATAGAGGTTACCCAGAAAGAGGCATACCTCAAGATCAATTTAAGTAATTCTCAAGTATTTCTCTTGCCCACACAGGGTAAGGTCTTTTTCAGACGAGGCGATTAGTTGATTCCGTGAGTTGAACGGACGGTTGTCAAGGAACATACTGATATGAATCTTTTCACACGGAGTCAACTTGTCCGCTTCGGCGGCTACAATAGGACTTCAATGACAATCAAGTAGTTGAGAGTAAACCAGGCAACTTACGAGTACAATTAGTTGAATCAATTAATCGCGATCTATAGCATATAAACAAGTATGTTTTTTTTTTGTTTGTACCACAAACTCGAAGTTAACCGTAGATATAATTAACTTTCCTCTTGCTGAGTAACACAAGTAATAATTTATTCCTTTTCTCATGAATAAATTAGAGAGCATTGCTTGTAATCAGTAAACATGTTATAAGATGTGTGAACAATACAATGAGATAAGACGAATTCCCTAAGAACTCCAGTGAGAACTTCAACCCATTATAAAATTATATGTGACAGTCAGCAAGAATAGGACCGACGAGACGCACAGAATTTGAATACGTCAGATAGATATGTTGCGTGATTTGAAATTAGTCTCTCACATATGACGTATCACATCAGTTAAAATCTGACACACATTCACAGCGCAGGTAATATATAAGATTCGTACAGGAAAAACGTGGAAAATGGAGGAAATACAGAGATGCTAATATAGAGAAAACAAAGGATTGTAGTAGGTGAAGCATCCCACGGCAGTTGGAAGTTTTACTGGTTGCGACGCGACACGCGAAGTCAAATAACAAGTCGCAATTGTGAAGAAGAGAGAGGAGAAGGGTTCGTCCGCGATTTGCATCCGTAATATCGGAGCTCCTGTGCCCTCCGGGGATATACACACTTCTCGCTGAGGATCCGACGCCGACGGGGCCTTAAAATTCGAGCGGTGTTACATTTCCACTTCTGATTGACGTCTGACGTTGGGAGGATACTTCTTTTTCTGAGTTTCGTTTTTGTGTTCGACTTACTTATTCGCTTGTTACGTAAAATAGGAACTCGGGAAGTTACAGCGCGCGGAGATTAACGTTCGAGAAAATTGCTTCCCGTCGAAATAAGGAGTCGGTTGTTTCCCGGTTTCAGTTTTGGGAATTGTAAAGGGTGTAAACGAATCTAATTGGATACATGGGTAGTTTTTAAATTCACATTAACTCTAGATAGGATCTACGCCCGTGGTTTGTTACTTTGACTTAATAGAAAACTAATTAACGCAACTTTAACAAAAATTGTTTTATTTTCTTCTAATTATTTGTACACCATTTTGTAAATGAAATACATCTACTAGATATTTGTTATTTAGGAACTGAATAGCCTTACAGACCCAAATAAAGTTACTTTGCTTGCTGTGAAACGAAAAAGCCGATGAGTTAGCGAGAAAGGCATCATCTGCTTTATGTACAGTTATTGTTCGAACTACGTATTTGGTTAAATGAGCAAACTAGTAGCATTTTTTTCTGATTATGATGGTGAAATCAGAAAAGGAATTGAGTTTCGCATTTTATATTGAAAAAATAATATTTGTTTAAACGAAACCCCCGGTATATTTTTGCATATTTTGTAAGAATAAATAATTTTAACCAAAAATTGTTTCATACACTACTACTCTAAATTTAAAAATAAAGAAATTAAGCCCACTTGAATGTATTAATGCCTATTGAAATGATCAAGTAGGCTATGGTTAATTAATGTGAAAAACAAAAAGCTTGTGCCAAATTAAATATGTAGTCGAAAATGATATTTGAGTAAAATAGGTTAAATAATTGAATGACGTACTGCTGTGTACTGAATGTACTTGAAAAAGCAAAATGAAATATTAAAAATGAAAAATTAAATTACCTAGCTCAACGGATAAAAACTTAAAAGGGCGCAAAAGAACAATTAAACTCAGAGTTACCCTGGCGAATTAAACTTGAATTTAACCACGACAAGTAAATAGTGGGTGAAAGAAATCTGACTTTCTTATTTACCCCAAAAATTGAAAAGATTAAATTTTCAATAAAAGAACAGAATTTTGAGTGACGTAAATTCACAATCAATAATTTTATTATAAAAAAACAAGTTAATTACAAATTTTTTGCAGAAAAAAAAACCGTGGACAAAAGATCCTGGTCTAAATCAAAACTGCTCAAGATTCTGAATTATAATAGGACAATGCTATTTCCTATATCAAGGCAAAAGATAAATTAGTTCAGGAAGATAATTCTTTTTTCACAAAAATCCACGTGGTTTCAAATCAAAATAAAATAAAATCGTAGAACACCAAAACTTGCAAAAATGAAAACTAAAAGCAAGCACAATGCTTCTATTCACCCAAACCCAGGTGATTAATAAAATAAAACCGAAACAGCAAACTAGAAAACGGAAAAATTAAACTCTTTAAAATTATAATGAAAAAATTACAACTAATATCTATCTTCCTGCACACAAATAATAAATGATCTTATATCTAAATTGTGTACACAACAATATAATAACAATTATTATTAAACGAGTTCCTTGATGGACGAAATAAAATCAAATTAAACGAAACAAATCTCTAAATCAAAAGTATTAACAAAATGGCAGCAAACAAATTTGAAATATATACTCACGCTCAAACGTCTATCCCACTAGTTCTTACAAGGTTAAACAGCCGTATACATATAAAAATCCTAAAAAAATTTAGGAAGAAAAATCGTAATTGAAATTATTATTTAAATTTGTGAAAATGGAGCTTAGATTGGTATGGTTATTATTAAACTGAAATTAATACAAAACCAATAAATACATAACGCGAGAATTACTAGGGATATTAAAAAATAAAAATAATAGAAAAGAAATAAACTTATAGCAAACGCTCAAAAGTTTCACCTTCAACTTCTGTATTTTTCGTACGTGTTTGTACACACTTTTTACGGCCTTTAGAATAATTCGAGCATAAATATTATTTTCCCGGCATAATTTTCACGAATATTTTCCATTTTCCGTTAAACATCTATTACACAAGCGTGCGAGACGTTAGTGGTAGGGGGTACTAAAAATATTCTTCCGGGCAAATATAGATCTATAGAAGTCGAATTTAGGGATATATATATTTTATTCGTGATAACGACACAAATTTCATAATCCGAAATTCGCCGAAGTTTCAGAAATACCTTTTACCCTCAAACCTCCGCAAAAATGGATAGTGGTTGTACACCCTATGGGGGCTACAACTGTGTAGTTTCAATCCGATCGGCGGATATCATTTCGTTATGTTCCCTCGAACCTGTAATTTATTAACCTGCTTACGGGCATTAGTGAATGGATATTTCTCTGAAATATTCCCTATTTCAACCATTAAAAATAATCATTTTTCAAATTCCTACTTCCCTACTACTCCTAAAAAGACTAGAACATTCAACCAGGTTCTGCTTTACAAAAAAGTAATTGAATTACTAGAAGAAATGCATTTTTTTATCTTCCAATTGCACATAGCCTCTTTAGGCACTCCACTAACACAAAGACTTTCGTTACTTAACACGGACTTTTGACTGCGTAGATATTAATGGGAAAGGTCGAGTGTTATGGCGTGAGGGAAAGTTGTTGCCGATTGGTTTCGATCATTTCTGTCTGGCCGTGCACCAGTATGTTAAAGTTTCTTTTAGATCAGGAAATGTCAACAAGTATTTTTATTCTGTTCTGCCAATCTGTTTGGGAATACCTTAGGGTTCGGTTCTGGGCCTAATGCTGTTTTTATTTTTTATTAATAATATAATGCGATTCATTGACTTTTCTTTGTTTTTATATGCCGACGATACTAGTGCTGTACTCTCTGCGACTGATCCTGCGCAGATTCGCCACCGCGCAAATGTTCTCTTGGTCGAGCTGTGATGGTTTCAACGTAATAAACTGCACATTAACGTTTCAAAAACTTTTCTTTCACACCTTCTTTCACACTTCTCAATCGAGGACGAATTTTGATGTGAGCATTACCTTGAATGGCAACCTAGTAAAATGCGAAATTTCTGCTGACCTGCTTGAAGTGTTTTTGGATGAAACACTTAGCTAGTACAATCATTGTCGCCAATTAATATATAGCAAGGTAAATTAAAGTAAATGGTCGAATTTCTCACAAATTCTTTAATGACCACAATCGGTTTCTCCAGTAAGGGCACTCAGGTCAGCTGAAGAAATCCAACAAAAAATTAACAATGTAATATGATTACATTAGATTGAAGTTAAAATGAATAAAAGGGATAAAATTGTACAAAATAATTAATAAATAGAAAATTCATAAGTAAATAAAAAGATAAAAGTTTTAATACTCACAATTAAAAACAGTTTAAACATAAGTCACGTTATAAAATAATAAAAATTGAATTGAAAATTGAATAAAAAGTATAAGACTTGTTAACACACATTGTAAAACGACAAACTACACTTTAAAATAAAAGAAAGAAGATTGTAAAGATTAAATAATCCGGAAATTTCTTTAAAGTTAATATAAATACAATGGAGAATTTTCCAGAAAACCCAGCTACGCCATTTACATGTAAAAGGTAAAATAAAGGGGCAAAAGAAAAGTAAAGAAAAGGAAAACTGTAAACCATATGTGTGAACTGACTATCTAACATCTTTCTAATAAAGTTTTGAATGTTGGATTAAAATCAAAAATAATCTGCGCATTAAGAGAAAATTCTTTACTTTCAATTTGATTAAAGCTTCCAAGTTGTTTAGAAAACTCCAGCATTACCGGTATGTAAGCTTTGAAAGCCATTTCGTATGTCAAAACTATGTTTATTGTCTTTAAGGTGCATATGCACCTTATGCATGAGACAGTATTGAATCACAACTGCTTGGTAACATTTTATTACGGTCAAGTTTTGATCAGAATATTCTCCGGTATTGTCATTTGAGGTTCTTCGCCGCATGCGCATGATGTTTTTCTTGCCCAAAAACGAATAATTCGTTGCATCGCAGGTATAATTAGCAATGAAACATGCAGATGGTTCAAGAAATTTGGTATATTACCTCTGCCTAGTATATATATTTTAGAAACCCTACTGTACGTTTATAATAATAGCACTAAATTTCCGCTAAATTCTGATGTTTTTTTTTCATGGTAGAGCAAATTTCAGTTGCCCCCTAAGTCGATTCAAAATCACCAAGAGATCTCCGATTTCGGTGGGACTTCGGCTTTTTAACTTGTTGCACAATGCTATTAAGAGACTACTAACTAAAGAGATTTAAATCTACTTTGAGAAATCTTTTGTTTGAAAATTGCGTTTACTCGCTTCACAGATATTTGATTATTATTACTGCAGGAGTACAATAATGTTCAGTGTCCTTTTATGCTAACTTTATTTCTGTTTAATCTAATTTTACAATTTATCTATATTAAAGCCCATAATATGTATGTATGCATTTCTGCCTTATCCACTATATTTTTGGTATTTTTTTTGGGTGAATATATGTCTATCTATCTGTGAAATATATTAAAATTATCAATGTATAGTCCATTTTAAAGAAATAAAATTAACCTCTAATATTGCAAAATATTTCAAACACCTTCTAATGATGTATGTATGTATGTATGTAAATAGAAGGGTGGTGTTACACTGCGACCTAAAAGATCTATTGTGTCCCCTATTCTTGCTGCTTTAGAGCTGGCCTTCCAATCCTATTCCTTTTAGAAAGTGTAGGATGTCAGAGGGCCCCAGTCTAGGTAAGTCTCCCTCTTCGATTTCACATGCTCACAGGTACAATGCCCTCGAGTTGCACAGTGCTACGCAGTTTGAGAGGAGGCGGATGGATGTTTCATCCTGTTCCCCACAAAATCTGCATTCAGGATCTTTTTCCAATCCAAGCTTACTCAGGTGTCTTTTCAGTCTACAATGGTCTGAAAGTATTCTTGTTAATATGCGAACATTGTTCTTACTCAGGTTGATGCATTCCGTAAACCTCTTCTGGTTATAAGTTCCCAGAAGAATTTTACTTTGCCTCATTCTCTGGAGATTTTCCCAGTAACTGGATTTTCTCTGCTCCATTTCCATTTTTAGTTTCTTTAGTATTGTATTGCTACTTAACCCGCAAAATGGTTCAGGCCCTACAAAAGGCATTCCAGCCCCTTTTTTCCGAGGTTATCCGTTATTTCGTTTCCCTCCACTCCTGTGTGACCTGGAACCCACAGGAGGTTACTTTATTTTTTTTGCCTAGCTCATTTAATTTCCCTAGGCATTCCCAGACCATCTTGGAGCTGATTTCATATGAGTTCAGCGCCTTGATGGCTGCTTGACTATCAGACACGATGATAACCTCCTGCTTCCGATAGTTCCTATCCATAATGAACTGAACACATCTTCCAATAGCGTGTATTTCCGCCTGAAATATACTTGGGTATTTTCCCAAGCTTTCGAAATATGTAGTTCTAGGCCCATATATTCCTATTCCAGTTCCTTCTGCCGTTTTGGAGCAATCAGTGTATCATTTGATGGCATTTCTATTCAAGTTCAAGATGGTGTTATGATCCCACTCGCTCCTGTTACTTAGCTTTATGGTGAATTCTTTCACAAAGCTAAATTTTTTTAACATATCATCCGGGGGCATATCCCAGGTTTGATCACCGTCAGGAGATAGAGGCCTATGCCTAATCATTCCTTCCTTGACCATTCTTAGTGCGGTTCTTTTCGCCATACCCTCTACTACAATGTGGAGGGGGGCAAGATCCAATACTACTTTAATAGCTGCTGTTGGGCAAGTTCTCATAGTCCCAGTTATGCATACACATGCTAATCTTTGCACTTTCGAGAGGTTAATTCTCGCGGTGGCCAGGATTAGTTCTTTTGCTCCATGCTACTGATGCATAGGTGATGATCGGTCTCACTATCGCTGTATACATCCAAAGCAGTATTTTTGGGTTGCATCCCTAATTTTTCCCTGCAAAGTTTCTGCACACCATCAGAGCTCTTTTGGCCTTGTTGGTTACTTCAAATTCATGTTTGTTCCATAGAAGTTTATTATCTAGAGTAAGGCCTAGATATTTAACTTCGGCTCTCTATTCTATATTTTGCCCATCCAGTTTTATGGTTCTAAGATTGGATTTTCTTTTCCTGGTAAATGCTACTAGGGTTGTCTTAGTGGGGTTGACATTGAGTCCTATCGATTGACACCATCTTCTCGTGAAGTTAAAAACCTCTTTGAACTATGTCACAGAGGGTATTCTCAAATTTGCCTCTTGTGTATATGACAATATCATCAGCATACCCTTGACAAGATATGCCTAGATCCGTCAGTCCGCATAAGAGTTCGTCTACTATTAGGCTCCACATAAGTGGGGATGTAACTCCCCCCTGTGGGCATCCTCTGGTCGTATTAACCGAGATGGTCTTATGTCTCACCTCCGCCTCCACCGACCTGGTAGACAGTAGTTGCGACATCCATCTAGAAGTCACACCGTCTACCCCCCTATTAATTAATGCTTTTTTGACAGACTCGTGTGGAGTGTTGTCAAAAGCACCCTCTATATCTAGAAAGGCGCACACTATTCTTTATTCGTCAGGGCATCTTGGATTTGGTCCCTCAGCTCCACTAATGCAGTCTCAGTGGATTTGACTACTACCTTCTAATGATAGACCAAATGTTATATTCCTTATGTTTTATTCCCCTCCATCTAAATGAGTTTTTATTTACTGCAATTATCTACTGCAATACTTGCGAACATTTCTTGCAGCGGTAGGAAGGGATGTGAAAATCTTTGATAAATCTAGAAAGTAAGGTGAATTAAAAAGAACGGCTGCTTTGGCAAAATATTTTTCTTATAAAAAGGACACTAACAATTGTAAGTAGAAACGTATTGATTAAAATAAGCGCGCGATAAACCACCTTGAATACATTACATCAAACTGTCGCACGAATCCAGTACGGTCTACGTTAAATTATTTAAATTTTTGCGGGTTGCGACTTCGCGGACCTCCGCCAGTGAGTGTTTAAGTGACTCGTGCCGGCACCTTGCGGCTGACCAGCGTATTAAGGGAATATGTAAAGTTGTCCTTTGATGCTGGCAATTTTAGGCGTCCTTACGCTGAACGCGATATCGGGTTAACGCTTTGCATAGTCGGTCAGAGCCACCCGGCCGGGCAATCTGGAGAGTGTTAAACAAGAGGACGACCTTTTTTGCGGTTTACCTACGCTTGGAGCTTGGAAAACCGGTATCGCCGCCAGGCGCTAGGACAACAAATGCACGAACTAATTTAGCGTAGGTATACAAGCTAGCGGGTAGAATCTCGTTTGCTTAATTTAAAACCGGAAACTGTGACGGCATTGAAACCTGCTGTTAAAAAAAATCACTTGTGTATTTTGCTTTGTGAGCAGGAGGGCAATAAATATCTTTGGCTATAGTTCCGTAACAGAACCACTGATTTGGCGATTTATATGCATATTAACGGAAAGAGCATTCATTCATTCATTCATTTCATTCATTCAGGTTAGGGTGGGCACTTGATGTCCGGGCACTTGAGCTTGGTGTTCATTGTCCCATCCCTATTGATTCTCTTATTTCCACTCCAGCAGCTTGGTGTTCTCTATAAAGCCCAGTATCTTGCCCAGTGGAAACTTGAGGACCTTCGAGGGCTTCCATAGATCTCTCCCGGAATATTTCTGCCTGAGACCTTCAGTTCCTCACATGTGCAGATTACATGTAAACTCGTTTCCTCCTGTAGTTCGCATCTTCTACACCACGGTTCACTTACACGGCCTGTGTTGTATAGATGCTTTTTCAGAGAGCAGTGTCCAGTTACCAACCCAGTAATGGTTCTAACTTTTTTCTTACTGCGCTTGAGTAGGTTATCAAAGAAACTACCATCCCCATCCCCTATCAGCGTTTTGGTATGGAGTTGACCTTCAGTTGACCTCCATTTCTTTGTACTTTCTTTATCTAACCAGGTCCAGATCTCCCTTCTTGCGGAATCCTTAGTAATCCCACATACTGGCTCTGGACCCATGAAGTGTCTCTGAGAGCCCTCCTTGGCTAGTTCATCGGCGATTACGTTGCCCTTTATATCCTCTTTATATGTCCCGGCACCCAAATCAGAGACACCGTGTTGTCTCGTGCCAGTGCATTGAGGGATTGTTTGCAGTCCCTAACTAGTTTTGACCTAGTTACAGGGTTTTGAGACTGCCTTAATGGCATCCTGGCTGTCAGTCATTATATTAATTTTCCTCCTCATGCAGCCCTCTTTTGCACTCTTTTCTGCACAGGCTGCAAGGGCGAATACCTCTGCCTGGAAGACCGTTGTATGTTTCCCCAGGCTTATGAATATCCTTTGATTAGGACTGGGCCCACAAATACCGGCTCCTGTCCCCTGGCTGGATTTGGATCCATCCGTGTACCAGTTTTTGTTAGCAGTGATCTCACTACGCGCCTGGTCTCTGTTCGGTATGGAGATTTTCACCTTTTCAGTGAAGATAATTTCGGGTGCCATGCTGTCCGTGGGCATTTGTAACAATGGCCCGTCCAGCAACGTGCCCGTAGTATAAGTGTGTCCTCCCACCCTGAAGTTGGGTTGCCACAGGTTGTTGGCTTTCAGTCTAAGGATCGCATTCCTTGCCTCCGCTCTCACATAGAGTTCCAGCGGGAGGAGGCCCACAATGGTCTCCAAAGAGGCGGTCCCTGTACTGTTAGTTGCACTAGTGATACCCAGCAACGCCTGTCTCTGGACAGCGGTCAGCAGCTTCGCTGCGGAGGACACTTCTGTCCTCCCTCCACCAGACTACTGCCCGTATGTTATCGCTGTCTTATCACGGCAGTAATAGCAATGGATCACCTTCGGCTTTAATCCCAGGTTTTGCCAGCAACTCTCCTGCAGCGCCAGAATAGTCGCGTGGCCCTGGTCGTTGTGTTAACTAAAGGCACCATTCCTCCACCATTCGCAGTGCATTACGCATGATGCCCGCCACCACGCCTGGGAACTTCCCCCTAGCTACGATGACAATGTCATCAGCGTACCCCTGCGTCCATATACCTTTGTCGTTTAATGATCTGACGAGATCATCCACGACCAAACTCCACAGCAGTGGTGACAGTACTCCCCCTTGAGGACACCCTCTAGTGGTCCTCATGGCGATATTTTTATCTAGCATATTGGCATAGACCACTCTGCCTCTTAGCATGCAGTCAACCCATCTGCTAGTCGTGTGGTCAATGTTCCGTTCTATTAGTGATCGGTTGATCGAGGGCGTTGATGTGTTATCAAAGGCGCCCTCGATGTCTAAAAATACTGCAAGGGCAACTTCCTTTTGATGTAGGGTCCTTTCGAGTCCCGGAAAGAGCATGCGTTCCTAAGTGTAAAATTCATAAAATTCATTTTTCGAGAAAGTACTAAAAACAGTGTTCGAAAAGTGCTATTACGAGGTTATGTGTGAAGCGTTTTTGACGGATCTAACGTGTGGTAGTGGTGATTTAGAAGGAAAAGTTACTAAAATTTAGACAAAACAGGTGCAAAGTTCAAACGAACTAGATTAAATTTTGTGTCAGTTTAGTCATTATAATTATTTTTTTCTAAATCCTCCTGTTCTTTATTGTGCAGGTCTATTTATGGAAATGTTTTGCCTGTTAGTGCCGCCTAAATAAACGAAATGAAATAGGGGTCTGATTTCTTTTAACGTGAAGACCTAATTCTGACTATTACAACATCTGTCCAGGATATATTGTTTGAGAAGAGCATAATGTAATGCATCGATGACACTGCTTGGGTAAGTGAACACAAAAGATAGTCCATATTTGATTTAATGATCCCACTTCAGTTTCTATGTAAACACATTCTTGCAAAGAGTACGTATTGTGATGCTGCAATTAGCAAACAGTCCGAAATAAACAAATATTTTTAAAATGCAATACTCTATTTAAATTATTAAATTCCAATTTTAATAATGCCAGTGTCAGCTGTTTTATTGCTTTTAAAGCATAAGTATACCCTCTCTAATGCCAGATGGCCTGCGAGGGGAGAATTTCCGTCTACAAAAGCCTAAAGAATGTTCCAGCATTAAAAAGTTACGAATGGGCAGTTACCCCGCTTTTATCTTTAGTATAACCGAGGATGTTATAGAGTGTTGTTGTCCAATGTCCTCTACTTGAATAGTCAATGCCAAAGTGGTTAATTTAAATGAAATTGCGCGTATGAGACTTTTATAACTCAAGTGTCAACACTATTGATGGATTTTGTAACATAAAGAAAACAGTAAAGTTAAAACAAAAGAGATTGTATTTTATAAAAGGTTCGAAATGAATAGCAGTGTAAAACAACGTAAGTAAGACCGTATTTACCTCAGGTAAGTAACATGAGTTCGCTTATTTAATAACAATTACGTTTTTAGAAAGTAATTTCACGTTTTGCAACATATTTTCATCTTGTAATTATAAATACGTTTAATTTTAAATTTCGAAATTCCCACGTCTTTTTGATATTTGTATTTAAGTGATTCTATGTTTGAATGACGGGTAAACATCAACATGTGCAATGTTTGATAATAAAAATTACTGGATATTCGGATTTGTGCCGTAAAAATACATACTAAATACACAATTTTGGCACCAGTGTTCGCAAAATGGTTAAGCGGTTGTATACAAAATTCTCTAATCAAAAAATTTGTCGAACATACTGAAATAAAATTTCTTATACTTAAGTATATTGAAAATTTGATAAGAATTTTATTATAATAATATTATTTATTTTTAGATTCATATAGCCGCAGAATACCTTTGGAGGGCAATAACGGTATATATCACTCATCAGTTCTGGAATAGGACATCGAATCGGAGCCCTGATATTTCAAATTACGGAGATCGCCTCAGGACAGGAATATTTCTCGGGAATATCGTCGTTGGAGGAAAATTATCCAACAGTTATTGCAGATAAAATTAATATAATTAACTTTGTTTCAAAATAGCCATCATTTTAGGTTTGAGTTTGGAATAAATAGGATTTTACCAGAAAAGCCGTTAAAATTTATAAAATTAGTCGAGGCATATGCGTCTTTCACGGTTGGCTAGTGAATAGTTCGAATTACAAACTTTCTGACAGACATAGACTGCGATTGTCTTCGCAACTGCCTCGAAAAGTCCGTTAATTACACTAATATCAGACGAGTATTGGATATTTAACATATGAGAATGCCCATGTGATCAACTGAAATCACCTTACATTCATTATAAAACAATGGTAGATGTGTGTACATCATAAAAAATACCTTTGGAAAGTACCAATACATATTACTACATTTAATTCACAATTTAAAAATATTAACTGTACAGTGAGTATGTAACCCTGTTTACACGTTAATTTTGGACAAAACCGAAGCCCAGCAATTTTTGCTATATTCAAATGTTGATATATCAATGGAATTGGATTACAAATATAAATAAAAGTCTTATTAAATTAAATTTAATCAAAATAAGTACACTGTAAAAAAATAATAGGTTCTTCAACTGAAATGAATTCGAACTTTGCTTTGTCAAAATCTGCTATAATATTTAACATTCTATTCCAATATTAGATTTTGATCTGTAGGTGTCTGTTTATTGATCATCTTTCCTTCCTGAAAGAAAAATTATGAGGGAAAATGCCATTGAAGGACTTGCCAAATCCAGAGCTCCCCTAAACCATTTAGATCGTCTGGCTGTTTATTGTGATATTTTATATCCTTTTTGTTATATACTTTTTAAAAAAGTAGGTAAAATAGTTTAAACCATGACAATATATTTTGTTTTCTACAGTACAAATGCCAAAATATAAATTTTTAAACTTAATGTAACATCAATTACTATATATCCTATGTATTTTTATTTTTACTGTATTTAATAGTCACTACTGTTATTCATCTTTAGTAATATTTTACTTTCCGGGCCTCAATAAATAATCTATATTTTGACTGTTGTGTTTCACCCTAGCAGCCTCTCTGGTGTTTTGAGATGGTCTTGTGGTGATATGAATATCAGTAAGTGGCACAACATATTTATAGATGCACCAACCCACCTATCAAGACACCTTGGCAGTAGCTTGCAAGAGAATCCATAGTCTTTTAAATTTCAGACATCATTAGGTAGATTCTGTTAATTTGAAATTAGCGAGTCATCTGTTATCCAACAGTTAAACTAACTTTGACTAATGGAATCGTTACCTTCGCTGCAATTATTTATAAATTTGAAAATTTCTATAATAAGCCACACCAGAATCAATCTATGCCAATATAAGTTTGAATAACGAATAATAATTCATAATGAATACAAAATGATGGCGTTTGTGGCAATATCTAAGTCCAAAATAGAACTGATTGCAAACAACATATAATAACTGTTTAAAATTAGTACAAAGTTAAATGATAATTATCATCTTTAAGTATATTATTTTGTTTAAATAGGTTGTTACACGTTTCTCTTTCTTTTTAACTTGAAGATACATTTCAAGCAAATTTTATGCACTTTTGTAAAGTTACCCCAGTAAATACAAAAATCCAAGAGGCTGGAATGTTTCCGAAGACTTCAGGTCAGACGGCTCCCACAACAAGAAAAAGTTGCACTGGTAATTAGTTCCACACACCGCCTTCGTCCTGTCAAACACGATACACAATTCCTCTACAAGTTTTTTTTTTCTAATTTCCTTCCTCAAATGGATCACATGACCTACACTATCAAATGCTTTCGATAAATCCAAAATACATCGAACTTCTTCTTTTGCACACGGTTCATGGTAACCAATCCGATCAAAATGACTTGTTTCTGCAATCACTGAAATTAATGCAGTACGTCCAATTTTCAATTTTTAACTCACCGCCGCCTTTACAAATGGGTTATATGATTGACAATTTCCGTAAATAAATAGGGAAACATTCCTGCTGCAAATGATATTTGCCATCGATACACACAATATAGCTGCGCAATTAATTTTGTCGGCAATCTATCGGGTCCCAAAGCTAGTATTTCTTTTAATGAGGTAATTATGTTAAATATCTCAACAGATTCAATATCAGGCAAGAATATTTTTCATTTATGTGAACGAATTCTTTTTCTTTTTGTAGATAACAAAGAACTGCAATAGCTCACTTGGTATGGACACGTGAGAAGAATAGAAGAAGAGAGACTAATATCGGAATAAATTCCTCTGGAAAGAGAAAACGAACCCGATCACCTAGAACATGACTACAGCGGATTATCAAACGTTGTCAAAAGAAATTTAGTAGAAAATGAATGGCAGAGTAGACAAGCCTGATGAATAGAAGCCCAAAACGGCAATATATACATATTTCGTATTTCCATGATTTTAATCTTCTTTAATCTTTTAACCTTCTGACCAATCCTTACACAAAATGTGTTAAAATCATTGATTTTGATATATATTTCTGCATTTAGCACTATTTTTTCTGCTTGGATTTCTGATGCTATTGATTGGATTCCAGGTCCCTTTACCTTGGTTTTTTAATCTAATAACGTAATTTCTATTGTAGTCCTTTTTTACTTTTAAGTATGAGGCAATCTAGATATGTACAGGTGTTCCACCGAAAACTTTGATTACAGGTCTATTTTTGATTTCAGAAAAAATTTTTTCACAAAAGTTTTATAGAATTCAATGCTGCATAACCCAAAAATATTTTTGACTATCTGCTTAATCTTCCTAATTACATCATCTCCTTTCAATTCCTACGCTATCTCATAATTCATTCTCACTTTATATGTACTTTCCTCCACTTTTACTGACCCCTGTATTGCTTTCATAATTCTTCTTTCCATAATTCGGATGGCTTCTTCTTCTTTTTTTGAAAATGTTAATGTTTCCGCTGCGTATGTCATTATTGGTCGTATAGCTGTTTTATAAATCCTTGGTTTAATGTTTTTCGTATGTATTTTACTTTTTAATAATTTCTTGTTTGTGTGGTATGCTTTATTTATATCCATTATCTTTTCGTCAAGTTCGGTTTTTCTTTCGCCTTATTTTCCTATCATTACGCCTAAAACCGTATATATTATTCTATTTTTAAACTCGTAGAATAATAACAACACTTTATATAAACTACTATATGTTTATCTATAATAGCAACATTGTTATTTACGCTTTTTGAAAAGTGGCATTTGCTTTAGATATTCATATTTTAAATACCATACACACATACTTAGCTTGATACAACAGTGCAACTAAAACCAATATAATTATATACAGGTGTCCAATATAATTCTGACCATTTGCTTAACTTTAGTCCACGGTAACTTAATTTTTTTAAATAGCACTATATATCTATGTTAAATCAACCCTTACACAAAACCCTTTTAATTTATAAGTACTAAACATTTATGATATCTCATGCAAAGTTTTGTAGATAATTAATGATTATAAAGCTGATGAAATTTCAATGAAGGAATGAATTTTCAATTAATTTTCATGTTGGTTAATATTAGAATAATATATAGGGTGTTCCATTTAAAATAACGAAGTAAGTATGCGTTTTCCTGCTTTTGGAACACCCTGTATAGTCAAAAGTATTTTCAGGTTATGCAGCATTAAATTCTGTAAACATTTTGTATAAAACACTTTTTCGTAAAATTAAAAATAGAGCTGTAATAAAAGACCCAGTCTTGGATCGGACATCCTGTAAAACACTTCTTATACATATCTTTTGTAATTTTTTTGCTTAAATTTCTTTATGTAATTTAAATTCTTGATATAGCCATGGCATGGTAGTGTTTCCTTTGTTTTTACGTTTACTATCTAATTGTAAAACGTAATAACTAGTGCACGTATATATAACTATAAACGAAATTAATAAGTAACAGCCGGATTTTGTCGGGATTGAGAATTTCAGTTCATGTTTTGAAGCGGTTCTCTAATGTTTGCTGACAATCAGTCAGCAACTCTAACAACTCTATGGTTTGATCCTTTGTTGCTTGGTTTTTAAAATAGTATCGAGGAGTGACTTCTTCGGGAAAAATGATCTGATAAAGCGGTACTATTTATCCCGCTCCCATATATTAAATTAGATTTTATGAATGTGTTGTCAATTAATGTAGCACTAGTTCAAAATAGTAAATTATTATAATAAGTATTTCCTTAAATTTTTATTACATCATTAAATATACTTAATATAGAAATATAATTAAGAGCTATACATCGTCTGGAATTTGCGGCAAATTATTTAAATTGATTTGATCTGAAGACTCCGGTCTGAGAGCTTTCGTTGTGGAATATAATGCCATGATCGCTGAATGCGTTTTTACAAAAGCTGCCGGGAATAAATAGTCTACTGGAGAAAATCGCATTAAAGCTTAGAGCGCCTGGGAAAGACGATATTCTTGAAGGTGTTGTCAGAGTTCCATTTACCGGTGAATAAAGACATTTGCGCTTTGCGCATGCATTTACCCAACAGTTATGATTCGCTCTCGACTGGGTGGTTCATTAGTCTCCTTAATAAGTATTGTTACATAGATTAACTCACAATACCTACAATTACTTTGTCATATTCTGATATAAAATGTACATTCGCTTATGCAATGCAGAGAAGCGGCAAAATTAAAGCTAACGACTCGAAGATAAAATTCTGTGGGTGTTATTATTAGAGTTGATGGTATTTAGGATTAATTTAAGGGTATAATACTGAATGCTTTCTTTTTACTTCAACATAACCGCTTCTATTTGGTGATTTTTCTGTTTTTAGTCTCCTCGTATGTAAAAATGTTGTCCATATATGTATTTGCTGCAAAAATAGTGAAGTAATTTAAAGGAAACCTATCGAATTGGATGGATTCTTATACGAAAAGCAGCAGTACCTACGTCAAAGTAGACAATGAGTGCTCGATTCATTAATGTTTTGTCTTTTTATTAATGACTTGCTGAGGTACGTATATTTTATATTTCTGGAGAAGTGCTAGTGTATAGCGATGACACATCTGTTGTTGTGACTGATGACATTGCGGAGAAAACAGAACTAAAACTCAAACTAGGTCCAATTTATGCAATGGTGTAAAAGAACTACACTGATTGAAAGAGAATACCAAAACGGAGTTCTACAGCAACCTAATTTTAATTTCAACGATTAAATAAAAAAGAAGCAGTATAATAATTAGTGAAAATAAACCGAAAAATGAATTCAGCACGATTTCGTTAAAGGTAATATATCTTTTTGGAGAGTTTTAATAGGATTATTGCATAAAACAGGGTATTATCCCACCTCTAAACATACAAAGCTACCAAAGTATATTTTTGTTTTCAACCGTCAAAGTTGAAGCAAAAAAAAATATTAGTATCGTAAAGAAATTTTCTACATTCGTATGCAAAGCTTTATTTTAGATAATTAACAATTCGTTTGAAACTTCAATCTTTCCAAAAAAATAAAAACTGCGGTGATATTTCCTATTATAAAAAGGCGCAAAAACAGACGTTAAAAATTATAGACCAATTTATTCAGAGAAAAAATAAAATTCATCCAAATTTTATGAAGGTAGTTATTATAAGATATATATGTATCCATCAAATTATTAGTAAGTCTTATCCTCTTATTCTCTTCTTTCTTTTTCTCTTTCCCGCATGATATCGTGCTCTTTCAGGCTGAAGGACTTACGATTTATGCAAGTGAATACTAACGAGTACTTAAGAGAGAAATATACAATTTTTCCAGCATTTCCCTTGCAAATCTGATTACGAAGTATTTGAATTTGAAATATGCATGTTCGTCATGAATTACGTGCGTACTTCGTCCGGGTGATTTCATCGTTAAACAAGCACTTCACTGCTAAGAGCCCAGTTTTTGATAAGCGACTCAGACCCAATGATTTGTTATTGTCAACATAAGGGTTTCAAAAAAAGCACTGAAATATTTCTACACTGGGATATCGGGAGAACTGTTCTTCAGTGTATTCGTCTTTAAAAGTAAAATGTATTGATAAATGCAACAACTTCATGTCAGTTTTCAAATCATACATACTCATGTAAAACATGACGAATATATGCAACATATGTCGAAGCAATTAATAAGCAAATGTACATACTTTCTTTTGAACACATTAGGTGGTATTAAAATTGTACAAATTAGAATCGTGAATCATGCAAAACTTCATTGCTATGTTGAAAAAAATTAATATAGGACAGTAAATAATAGATATAGATGTAGTTAGGTATATTTGTAATATTTGCGTCAAAGGGACTTAATCTGAACTGGTTATTTGTTATATATATGATTAATAGGTAGCTGTTAGCCACGTTTTGCGCCACTTTTAACGATCTAAGTTATTAAACAATCATTGCAATTAAAGGGTTCTGAAATGTTCGCAAAGTGGAAAGTTAGTTTACCGGGTGTCAGACGAATAGAGAAATTGGACGGGCTACTAGTAGCACTTTTGCTGTTAATTACGGCATGAATCGATTTTGTCAGAGTTTATTCAAAGTTTTAATGGCCGTAACGATCCAACTAAGTTTATATCCGCTTATATTTGTGTTTAAATTGTATATTTTTCTTAATTTTTCTAATATTCGTTATTTTTTAGTTAAAACAACATGTTTTATAACAGAAATACACTGGCTTTGAAGGTTATGTAAAGATTTCGACAAGTTTTTGTGTCTTCAGCAGTATGTTAAAACTGCAACAATACAATTTTTTTTCTATTAATGATTAATTCAACTACAAACGTTCAAATATGTTACCTGGTGACAGTACAATTAAATATTATTCTTAGTTTCTAATTTATTTATACATTGTTTGTTGTTGCCTTACCTAACGGACGCGCCCCCAAAGTCAAAGTCCCTTCACGAATATATATATCTCTGCGGTATTAGATTTATTATGTAAGAAATGGTTTTGTTTGATAATAATGTTCAAAGTTTTTATCTAATGGTGTAAACATGTTTTAATATCAAATCAATATCAAATATATGCGATAAGAGGGGTTACTTATATAAATTCCCTGTATATAACAAACCTGTAGTGCTCAAAATGGCTGTGGTAAATATTTCTTCTTCTTATATCTTTCTTTTTACAAGGGTTATATAGAGAAAATTGAAAATCCTCCAATTTTCGATGGAGTATTTCGCCCCTGCAAGTGAATGTCGGCACAAAAAAAAGATTGGGTATAGCGCACCTATTTATGCTTTATATATTCCCAAAGTTTCAATATTTTTTTTAAATTTTCGAGTTCTTCCCTTGTAAGTCTCTTTAGGACAACATATATCAAAAAGTCATTTTTTTAAATCGGTAAGCAAAAAAGTGCACAATTTGTATGCTGTGTAATAAAACATCATTAGAAAGAAATGTCTTCAATCTCTATATACTCGTTTTCAGCTTTAGATATTTATTTTGTACGATATTAGTTTACGTTTGCATTGTTTAATAGAAAGTTCTTTAGTGGAGCTTACTTTTAGTTTAATAGTGAATTCACAATAAATTAGTATGGTCTATTCTATCCAAGAACGTGTAGAATTAGTGACTTTGCATTATGAGAATGGGAGGTGTGCAAGACCAACAGTTCGCTACGTTGAATAGCGTAAATCATGCAGACCAACATATGCGAAATAAGTATTTACTGAAATTAATTAATAATTTTCATCAGGTTGTCAATAATGGAGATATCAAGGTTGCCGTCCTAGGTCAGGTCGCAGTCAAGGAGTAAGCCATTCTTTAGTTTATAGAATACTGAAGAAGTTCAAACTTCAGCCCTTCAAAATTACATTTTTGCACGAATTGAATGAGGATGGTTTTGATTGGAGGTTGAATTTTTTTGAATTAGTGACCAAACGCCTCAACAATAATGGAAAAGAATAAAATTTAAAATTCAGACCCATCTACCCGTAAATAGCAGAAACTAAATTTAATAGAAAACTATCATCTGGGTTATCGATATTTGTTAAGAATAACTATTTTATCTCAGACCGCCTCAGTGATTTTTGAATACAACCCTTAAATATTAAAAATTCCTAAAATAACTAAAACTAATGTGAACATAGATTATAAAATTTTATTTCTGGTTAATATTGAATTGAAACTAATTAATTATTTTCTTTTTTTTAGGTGGAATATACTTGATGGAATACTAACTTGACTGCGGCACACTCTGAACGGGCGGCGGGTAATTCTCTGGGTACAGGTTGGACTTTCGGTTCGACTAGCCCTTCCGTGTCACATGGAATGGTATTCTGGCCGGGATTCTTCGTAGGAAATTTTTGCAGGAAATTCTCGACAATTTTATAGGTAAAAGTCAGGATTTAATTATTCAGGAGTAAAATCGATACTTTTTACCGATATTTGCTCCAGTTTGATGGAATACAGCAAAAGTTACCAAATAGACATGCCGAAGAATGAAAAATCTCCTCGAGCAAAATATAATAAACACATAAAAATATACCAGGTAAGCTTGAATTAACATAGAAAATAAAGTTTACATTATAATTAAGGCTATATTTAGCACCTATTGCTAAGATAGTCCATTTTTGTAGTCATTGTTAAAAAATTCAAAAATTTGCCTGTAAAGTGGGTAACCGAATACGCGCTCCAACTTTCAATTACTTCTTCATTTGGCTTTGAAACGTGTTTTGAATGACTCCAAATTATATTCCATATCCCTGATTCCATAGCAATACATATATACAATAATATAATATATGGAAGATCTATTAGATATAACCAAGAATGTGGTGATATTTACTTTAAGAACATCCTGTACATTAGAATACCCTATATAGTTTTAAGCAGAATTAAAAGTCACGCAACTTTTCTTCTATTGTTGCGAAAACATCCGCAGTATAAGCATAAGGCTTAACGGAACACTTCGTATATACGGTGGTCACTTATTTTGAAAGACCTTGATATATGCTTGAAAATCCTCCATTTTTCGGTGGGGTGTTTCACCGCTTCAAAGTAAATGTCGGCACAAAAAAGAATGGGTATAGCACTCCTATATATGCTCTACATATTCCCAAAGTTTCCATTTTTTTTTGAAATTTCGCGACTTCCGGACCTTGTTAGAAGACCTTTTGAATGCGTGGTCGCAATGATTTTAAATCGTTGGGCCCGTTATTTAAAAGTCGTTCCCCTCGATATGACAATTGATAGGTTTCCGAATTTTATATAAATCATAGCAGGTAAGGAGTTATTTGAGGTGACTCGTTTCAATTGAATTGCCCTGTGTAATAAATGCACATGAAATGCTAATTAATTTCAATCACGTAATCTGCAGTATTAAGTAAGTTCTAGTTTTCGGTGTAGGTAGCAATAACAATAGAACTGCAGAACCTGGAGTGTTCATAATTAAAATTATTGCATAGATATTTATTTAAATCTGCGATGCAGATTTCCGTACACATACTTTACAGAGGTTCACTGCACAATAATTAAACTAAACTCCAGGAATTGCAGTTAGTTGACTGGCAATTGCTTTATAATGAATGGCGTGTGTTTGTTTCTGTTAGCATATTCATGTGAGCTGAATGATTTCGGTAGTAACAAGGAATTACCGTAAATTATCCTACCGGTCGATGTATTGCTCAATTTATTCTGTATGTAGATAAATTACCTTGTTACGTGTTTTGCAGCTTTTATTGGTAGTCGTAAACGTTTTCCAAGGCCGAGCTTTTATGGAAATTTTTTGGAGTGCAATGTAACTGTATAAATGTGTAACTTAATGCGTGTTTTTGTAACAAAAAGATGACCTAGTTTAGTTACAACTATATAAGTTCCGAAAGTAGGGTGGCTTTCTGTTCACCTCCTAAAAAAAACTTGTCTTTTGAAGGAATTGAAAATCGTACTAATAGTTCTTTTTTTCGCAAAATATCTACAAAAACATTCGATAAATAAAATCATACAAATTCTATTACATTCTTAAATCGCGTTGCACACAAACTTCTGTTACTCCGTCCCGCTTGACATATCCAAACCAATGGGTTATTGCTTATATTAAAAATTTTCCGTTCAAGATATTTAGTTCGCGTATTGATCCGGTGAGATTTTAACGTGATTATAATCAATCAAAAATTATTGCTGATTCAAATCCCGCGGTTCGGCAGTAATCCACTGATACCATCCGCATGCGATATATTATTTTATGAAAAGTTTCGATGACGTACAAACATGCACTATAAAAGTATAAATTAGTTTTTGTCCTGACACGTTCCAGTTTTGGAGTAAAATCAATAACATCGTCCTATGTGCTTGTGTTTATAAACCAGCGATATTTTATAGACAGTTCAGTTCATAACGTTTGACTTTCGCGTGATTTATCTATCAATTGCGGTGATTTTTCTGCAGTTGCGTAACTGTTGAAGTTCACTGATCCATTAACAATTTAAACGAGCAGTTTGGATATACGCAGGTAGATGTGTAGAGAATTAATTATTTATTTATATGACTATCACAAGGGAAGGTCTCGAATCCGACAACTAACAAAATTAATTAATAACTACTTTATAAATTATTTTGCAGTAAAGTTTATGATAATATACTACATTATCCTATCTATTTTATTATACGTTAAAATATTTACCAATATATTTTCTTTTATATTTAAACATAGAATGGATTATTCTGCATGGTCTTGAAACTCCTCAAAGAAATGTTTAAAACACAGCACCTTAGGAAAGCAGGAGGAAGCAAAAAATCTTGTTGTGTAAAAGCAAAATTTACTGGATTTTCAAATTCATTTGGTCTTTAGTGAACGTATACACTATCATACTAAGCGTAAGCAAATATTTTGGGGCTGAAAGATGATTATGAATAAGTGATCGTAATTTTACAATATTATTGCGTTCCTGGATGTGGTAGAAGATTAAAACCACTCTCATCAACATTTAATGTATTCTTTATCTGACATTACTTATATGATCCCTTGCGCTATTAACGAAAGTTGAGGCAGTTTCCTTCAATTGCTCGAAGTCCATACCATATGATCGAGCAACAAATTTATTTATTTTTCTTTCAGCTCGCTTAAAATTCTAAACCCAATTTCGGAATGCATTAAAATTTTTTAAACCAATGTCTTGCCACGCCCATCGCTGGACGTCCAAATCATGAATAATGGCATCTGAATTTAATACTATTTACAAATTCAGCAACTTTTCTCGTACTGTTTATTGCTTCTTTCCACCTAGAAAAAAATCTAATAATGTTGTACAATAATATCAGTAGGAACAAATTGTTGCTATGTCATAATATGGTCGCGACCCTTTGCCTTAAGGATCGGGGGTTCTAAGCCACTCGCTTTAAACTCAAATTTATATATAATTGAAGGTAAAAAAGGGTACTTACTGTTTTTGGCGCTACGGTGGGGGTTGTTAATTAAAACTTACTACTTTATACACTACACTGAATTTATTAATCACACCTCACTCTTCAAAGATCACAAACTGAATGCCAATGCATCGTCTTCAATCCCCTCGCAAGCGCGATGCTCGCAATACGCTGGCGAGGTTTCAGTAGTCCGATTGTCATTTCTAAACGCATCTTGATCTGTTTCTTTAACCTAACTTATTTCTATGGAGTATAACCTTCCGTGGCATTACTTAACTACTTAAGTTAGATATAAACACATAGTGGAACTTTGTTGGCTGCACCCGAAATTTAAAATTCAAATATGCTGGAGCATATTTTTTTTTGAAGAAGGGGTAATGCCACGGGAAGTTACACTACATAGAAATAAGTTAGGTTTAAGAAACAGATAAAGATGTCTTCAGAGATACCGGAACCTCGTCACGGTTTTGCGAGCATCGCGCTCGCAAGGAGATTAAAGACGAGGTACTGGCATTCACTTTGTGATCTCTGAAGAGTGTGGTGTGATTAATAAATTTAGTGCAGAGTATAAAGTAGTAGTTTATAATTAACAACCCCCAACAGTAGCGCCAGAAAACAGTAAGTACTCTTTTTGACTTTCGATTACATGTAAACTTAAATTTAAAGAGAGCGGCTCAGACATCCCCAGGGCTAAGGGTCGCGACAATATTACTTCACCATTTACCTGTATAATTGCATAGTCATACCCGGCATAAATGAAATTTTTGTTGATGGTTATTCAACGCTATTCGTCTTTTCTTCTCATTTTTCTAATATATACCAGCGTTGGTTTATATTCTAATGTTACAGTGCCTTCTTCTTCTGGTGTAGGCTTTTCTTCTTCAACTTCTATTGCTTCTAGCGGTTCTTTGCTTGTGGGCGCATTCGAGGGAATGTCGCCTGCCCAGTTGAAAAATTCTAGATTTGTATGAGTTTCCAGTGAAAACAATGTTTCTCTTTGAGCATCTAGAAGGATATTTTTGATTATGTCGTGCAATTCCATTTCGTTGGTATTCACAGAGGCTCATTATTATCATTGGGAACTTCGAACGTTAGCATCAGCTGGCGAATTACATTTATAATACTTATAGCGACAATTTTCAACACTACAGATCTGCTATATAATCAGCTGATAACTATTATTAACTTCAAGTTGTTGAATTGTACATATATATATATATATATATATATATGCTATTTGCTTATCTCATTTGGCCTATTTTCTTTACAAAAACGTGCTTATTAATTACTGGTGTAATGTAGCTTCTTTCGATAAGCTACGTCTCTTAGAAGAGACAATATAATCTAGTAAAAAGAATCCAATAAATGTTTTTTTTTCCCTATCTGCTTGATAAACTTTATCTAAACAAACAATATGTGGTTTAATCTGTATCACCATGGGAAACTCCCCAGAAAGATCAAGACGTTAATAAAGTCAAAATAGTGTCGTATAAATTTGCGGAATCAAAAAAAAAAGAACAAACTACTATATTCTCAGGCAGTGATCAAATTTTTGGATTATAAAGAAATCAAACTTTTAAATCAAATAGTTGTTTTGTTTGTCAAGTTCCTTTTGAAGGAATAACTGCTCCGACTCGTCTGCATTTGATAATTTAATCCTTCTATTCTATTATTAACATTACAATCAGAGATGATTTAAAATTCACCACTTGGATGGTTAAATATAGTTTGTATCTGCGCATTTACATTTTGTCTTATAGAAGTAGGAAACGCAGAACGACTCGCTTCGCAAACATTGTTGAGGAAAGAACTTATCTAAAATGCACATCTACAAGTTGCATTTATATAAATCCGGGATGTTTGCGAGCGCTGAGTGTCCAAAAATAGAATTAAACAACGAAAGTTTAAAACTCCCCGGACAACTCTCCGAGGAAAGAAATAGAGCAGAACGTCAAATGACGGAACGGAGTGATGAATCAGGGTTGTTTTTGTGCAGTTTGGAAAAGCTAAAGAATCACGGAGCAGAACAAATGAACCCCTCCCGGACTGGAGAGGGACGGGGCTTGGCATTATGCGATTTCGGCCGATGCCGGGCGCATCATTTCGCCCTTTGTAACAGTCCTTCCGGAAATTGTGGGCATCCATCTGTACAAAAATATGGTGCAGTTATTATGAAGCATTGTCCGTTAGAAATGCATTTATATGATTCGCGTTAAGAAATTCCAGTAAATTATTATGCTGAACACATTCGTTTGTCTGACAAAATGCTTATTACGATCATGACTGATTTTATTTAGAGTTTTACTTCTTTTTCTTTTGTATGGACTTGCGGATTGCATACCACTATGAAAAATAGGACACGCGCAGGACGTGTACCAAACTAAACAAAATTAAACATGTCATATTTTGGCTTATATTAAGTTAAGCTGTTTATTATAATTTTTGGTGGAGGTGCCTCTTAGTTTTCCAGAAGGGGTCTAAAAGTTCTTTAAATTTTTGAAAACTTTATTATTATTGTTCGGTATTTTACCTGAAATGTAATATCAAATTATTGCGTGGTTGTTAATCAAGTCACTTTCAGTCTTAGCTATCAGTTACAGAGTTCTTAGTTTGATTCCGAGGCCCTGATTTAAGAAAGAATCCTCTGACCTTAGTTTCCTGAAGTGTGGTGTGGAAGCGCGATTTCGAATTAGTCCGAATGAAAAAGGCGTTTTTTATAGCAAAGGTGTGAAATATATATTATGCCAGAACATCAAAATACACCAAATCTTGCAAAATTTATATACTATTAACGAGTAGGTCGTTAAAATTGAGTACTAAACTGTTACAGGTAAGTTATACGGGCATACAATGCAATAAAATGATTGAGAGCCCAATTTAATGCAGCTCGAGATCACTGGTGACCTTGCCTGATGAAGGTTGACAGATACGCTTTATGCGATGTGTCAGTTATGCATCATTTGTTTTACAACTTTATCTTTTGTTATTCTTCTGAACAGTTAAGTGAATAATATTAAAGGCTTTGCAAATTGAATCTGAAATAATTCATAACTTAACACAGTGTTAAATTGTAAGTGGCATCTTTTATTTAAACGTTTGAAATAATAGTATGATTATCAATAGTATTTATTTATTGAGTTAATTTATATTATACTGTATATGCTTTATATTCCTGTAAAAAGCATATAACCTCTTTAAATTAAATCTTATTGAAATTTGCTTACGATGTCGATGTGAATTTGATCACATTAAATTTTAATTAAAATAGAAATTTAATTCAGAATAAGATATCTTGTAAAGAATAATACAGATATGGAACGGTTGGGATACCCAATTAACCATCTTAAAATGTCTTGCTGAGAATAAAATGAAGTTTCATCCAATTCATTCTCAAAATTTCCTGTTTAGATAGACTATAATTTTTTTTAGTTGCCTGAAGAAGGTCAAACAAATCGAAAGTTTTATTACATTAAAACAAATTAGGAAGTGCTTTTACTTATTTACTTTTCCAACTAAATTTTCTCACCTAATTATGGAATACACTAAATCACAATAATGAAGATGTAATATTAAATCACAGCTGTATTTTATTTTATATATAATTTATATAAGGATTAAAATTAATTTTTTCAGAACAATGCTTGCACATCAGCAAATGAGATTTACTGGATGATTTTGCCATATGAAGTGAATTTATCTGTGACCAATTACATTGCATACCACGCTTTCAAATATCTTCCTGATTACAGTAGGCTGTTTTTAAACATTTTTTTTTAATGAGATTAGCGACATTGGGCTAATTTTAGATTGTACTTCAAATTATGAAAACTATCAGTGACAAACCAAAATTAGAAACGGTTATATTTGATTGTATTATTTTATTACTATATGTTAGAATTACAACAAAAAACATTTATTATCTTAACTAACTTAACTCTTAGCTAAGTTATTTTAGAACTGGTCGAAAATTAGGTAATAGATAATGGGTTTATTCCGTTAATCAGTGCATGCAGGATTTCCGGCAACAACAACTCTTAAATCTGGCGTGCATTTAAAAAATGAACCGCAAATTGGGTAGTGGATATTCGACGTCGAATGGATAACGCATCAAAAAAATCAATTCGAAAGCTTTCTCAAGAAATTCAGTTTTCATACTGTTGTAAAAAAGGACTTAAAGTTATTTTCGTACAAAATTAAAGTAGTTCATGAACTCACAGGTAGATTTTGATACGAGAACACAGTACTGGCCATTGTTTTCACAGGATATAATTAATGACAACATCCTCAAATAAATGCTTTTCTTCTGAGGCTTGGTTTCATCTTTCTGGTTATTTAAATAAGCAAAATATGAGAATGCGGTCGGTAGAAAACTCTCACGAATCCGTAGAAACTTCATTATATTCACAAAATATAGGTGTCTGCTTTGGACCTTCAAGGAGAAGAATTATTGGACCTATATTTTTTAACCAAACAGTAACCGGTGAAAGATATCGAAGTCAATTGTTACAGTTGATTATCAATGAGCTTCATGATGACGTTTTTTCTTTTTCTGTAAGATAATGCACCAGCACACAAATCTCGACAAACAATAGCTTTCTTGGAGCAATTTTTCGATGCAAGAATCGTTTTCTGCAAAATCTCTGGACTTGACAACTTTATAGTATTTTATTTTCCCATATTTAAAGAATACCATCTTTAAGACCGGACATCACACAATCGAAAAGCTTCGCAATGCTATTAGAGAATCCTGAGCCGACATAACTCAACTCGTAACAATTTCTGGTATTTATCCATTTGGGTTTGAGAACATGCAACGTAGGGTTCGACTATATCTTCAAAATAATGGAAAACCTTTTCAGCATCACCTTTCGTACTATTATCTTTTGAAATAAATGTTTTTTTTTTTATTTTGTAATAGACGGATAGGAACTCAAGCACCTATGATCTGGCCAGATCGCCGGATTTAAGGCCGACGAAGGTTTTTCTTTGGGGTTATCTCAAAGACAAGGTTTACCAACAAACCTTTGACAATGTGACTGAACTCCATGCAGCTGTACTTCAAACATTTAGAATTCCACAGGCAGTGGTATCTGTGTCCTAAGAATGAAGGCGGTTTAATTAAGCACTTGTTGTAAGTGCTGACGTGGTTACTATATTAGTTTACTGGGTTTCTTGTTATTGTTGTTAAAATACCTTTTCTTCTGTTTTCTTTAGTTATGATTGTTGCTCTGCCTGTTATTTTCTACAACTTGTATTCATTTATTTGCAGCTATTGTGTAAAGAGATTCTACTTTTGATTGGGATTAAAATATCCCACACTCCGAAAGTTTTAACAGTTAATTTTTCTTCTGGGGTTACAAACAGTTTAAAAAGTTTCTACTTATAACTGCATAACGTGTAAAAATAAACTTAGTAGACCTGAGATCACAAAAAAAGATAGTAAAAAACGATTATTTCCGACTTCAACTATTGCTAGACACGGCCTTCCCTGAGAAAACAAGTTTTTCACTTATAACTTTGTTATTTTTGAAAACAACAGCTTTAAGCCTTATATCACAGAAAACAGAAACATTATCTCTATCTAAGGATGCCCTTTTTGGCTTTTGGTGTGTATTTAAAAAAATGGAGTTGAAGATGGTCTCAAATGAACGAAACGTGGTGTTGTATTTTTTATAACATCATGTGATAAAGAATAAAAAGTTGCCTTAAAAAGATTTTTTTCCGTTTTCCGTTATCTTTCCAAATAACCGTACTAGACAAGAAATAAAATTTTTACGATTTTCATTTTTTTCTCAACATCTCAAACACTATTCACAATATCTTGAATTTCTCAAGACAATTTTATTCCTCATCTAATTCCGCAATTTTTCTCTGTTCAACCACCTTTCTATCATTTACCGTTCACGAAATCCCTACGCATGGGGCCCTTATCTTGGACAGTCTGCATATATTTTTTGCACACATTTTAGTGATATACAAACTGTGAAAGTGATAGTGCGTACATGCACTGTGACCAACAATTTAAAAAAAGCATTTAAGTAGCAAAGTATTTGCAGACATGGTATAGAGTATTCCACTAGAGTCTCTTTTTCAGTGTGCCCTGTTTATTTATCATTAGTATTGCTATATTTGCCTGGCTGATAGTCGAATAGCTTAGTTGTTAATGCGAAGTCCGGAGTTCAAATCTCACTCTGGTCACTTGCGATAATCGGTTTTTTTCGCGGTTGTAATGTTGACTAGGAGGGAGATTTGGCTTTGTGGGGACTCAACGAGCTAATGCTTAGGCATTACCACCCCTAGAAAGAAAAAAAGAAAAAAAAAATGGTCATGCGTTAGCCGAAACCTCAAGGGGTTTCCACTAGTGCGGGGGCGCGCGAATTTTAAGAATAGGATGTGAATATTCAATGACGTGGCATATCATAACGGAAGAGATATGTGATTTGTTTGTTTTTGTCTAACCACATTAAAGAAAGAAATAGGAAAGTGCTTTATACATATTTAAAGAGCAATTTCTATTCTTCATCTTCTCCGCCACGTCTATTTCCATTTCGACTCTAACATTTTATCGTATTTGAATCCACGTGACTTTAATATACCTCACTGTCGCCATCATCCGCCGACATTCTTTCGCTCTCGTCCTATATACCGCTACTGATCCCGAGTGGCAATTTCACAGTCGACAAAATGTTTCTCCGCCTCTTTATATTACCGACAGATGTCATATGAAAGCTGTTTTTCGTCGTGTCTGCGCGTCACCAGTGCTCACCCTATCAAGTTGAACCGTGAGCAGTGGCGACCGACGGCGACGGTTCCTGAAACAAAAACATTAAGGAGACAAGGATGCCGACTTTCAATTTACCACCAACCATGATGACACGGTGAGAAAAACAAAATTTGATACATGCGCGGACTCAAATCACCGGCGACTTATTGTAAACGTCATCTGTTACTGTTGCCAGCGTATAAATCAGCTGAAGGTAATCGAAAAGGATGCTACCGAGTTCTTCTCATTATCGCAGATTTTCAACTTATTCCGGTTCATTTACTTAGGTAAGTGTTTGGCGTAAATCGTTTATGGGTTGATGATATCGCATTTGTTAGAAAGCTGCCCTATGTTTTAACGTGTCAGCCAGTTTTACGTTACTTTAAGCGCTTTCATGAAAAGAAATGTGATTTTTTAAAGCTTACTTAGATACGAGAAGTTCTATTTGAATTGTATGCGTTAATTAAAACTTTCGAGTACTTTGCTAATAATCCATGAAATCATATAGAAGAATTTGGTTATATTGTGCAACTTATTCATTGACAACACCTTTCAATATAAAAAATACCCTTTACTATAACAAATATGTAGTTGATATCATCAATAATCTTTTAGTTCTGTTATCGTGAATATGATAATCATTTATATTGTCACGTCTCTTTTACTTACTGTGTTGTGACGGATATGATAATCGTAATGTCGCCTTAACTGTCTTTACTCGATCGATCTAAACTTATCTTAAATACTTCGCGGCTTCGATTAATAGGAAAACCCTGTATTGTCTGTCGTTTAATACCAGCAAAAATGATTGCCTACTAAACGGTTGATGACGTTCTGCGGAAAAAATCTTAAACGATATCATATCGTAAAAAATAATGATATATATTCGTTCACATTCATATTAACAAAAATAATTTATTTACCGTGTGCGCAAATATAGTTACCATAACAAATATTATCCATGCACTGAGAAAAATATTTAATAATCATAAATAAAAATACAATTATCGTAAGTAAAAAGTTCAGCTGGATAGGGGACAAAAGCACAGATTACTTAGCACTAGTAAAAAAGAGATCCTAAACACTGATACTAATAAGAAGCAATCTAAGTTACTTACGGTCTGCTTCATACCGGTAACTTATGAAGTTACTTATGATAATTAAACTGAAGTAGTAAACCAAAGAATATATACAGTTGCGGTAAGTAAAAGATTTGCTCATGTCAAGTAGATGTATTGCTATGAGTGAACTATGCTATAATGGCTATCACACCTTCATTATTAACCTCAATTAATGCAAGCTATTTGGATTACTTGTGATAAGGAAACAGTATCATTAATACACGTTCACTAAATACCTGATATATAGAAGGTAATGGTTTGCTATAAATATACAATATAGTTACCTTAAATTTGTTGTTCAACTTATAGGTAGTGCAGGAAACGAGGAAGTCTAGTGAATATTTAATATAAATTTAAATAAAATTAGTAATAGTTTTATTTTGTATAGGACAAACACAGTGAGCACCTGATATGAATGAAAGATATTGGTTTCACTTTAACAACAGTTTTTTTAAATATAAAATATATTCCTTAATAATGAATGAATAATGAATGAATGAATGAAATGAAAGCAATAATAAAAGATAAGGTCAATGGGGCCCCCTTGAAACGTTATTTAGCTATTGAAATTATTGAAATCTAAACAAAGGACAAAGAGAAATATGGTTTTCGAAGTTACAACTAATAACAAACAAAGAAATAATATACCTAGGCGGTAAACTTGCGGTTTCTGTTGATTCTTTGCACTGGGCGTTGTCTCGGCGAGTTTATCCTCTGTCGGCGTACGTGGCGGTTATGTCCGGTGATCGCCTCGAAAACGGCTACTTCGTCGGGGCATCCCTAACTGCAGATGGCACTTGGACTGTCGGATCACTAGTGACAGCATCCACACTTTAACTTCACCAGCGGACGCAGATATCATCACAATGATGGGGAATTCAAATATCCCACCACGTGGTTTAAAACTGCAGACTTGGGAAACATCCGATTGCTTATAGGCTCGGTACTTTTTCTTTCGCTGGGATTCTTTATAAGGATGGGGCCTTGAGTTAACCCACCCGGTATTTTTAATATATTTGCGTTTCAACTGGCCTACAATTGCCGTACTCCTTGGCCACCCTTTTTTGACGACTTTTTCCATAACTCTTACTTGACGCTTGCCCGCGCTTGCGCGCGTAGCAGTCTCGGGGACTATTTTATTACTTCGCCGCATTAGCCAATCAGGAATAGTAAAACAATCACAGGTGGCAGCAAAACTGAAATAATCACAGTTGTGGCAAGTTGTTACCTATTTAAGAAAATACATGAGTTTAATAGCGATCGGCATTGTTGTTACTTCTACTAACCATGTGCTGTAGTTAGATACAGTACCAGTAGTCATAAGTAATACTTTACTTACCACAAATTAGTCAGGTACGCTGTGTAATAGCCGTTAATAAAAGCACTATTTACAGTAACAACTTGCATTCAGGAAATTGGGTATAGTTGCAGGTATTAATTAACGAGAATAGTTCCAATTAAAACTTTATCTATTGCAAATAATTTTTTATCAAGTAAACACTTTACTTAGCCCATTTTTCTTAGTGTGGATTAATGCACAATGGTTTGTTCTAATAATGAAAACGAATTTATTTCACTGATGAACATTGTTATTACTTAATTACAGACTGTAAATAATATTTTGTCATAACAGTGACACATTTCGTTCTTTTGATGAAAATTCACTCATCAGTGACTGTGGATTATTGATATCATGTCCAGTATTTTTCGCAATATCATTTACTAGGTAAAAATTCAAATTTCCCACAACAAATTCTAACCTAACAAACCAGGATAATTTCCCCATAAGTTATAGCAGAATTTGTGACTATCTCCATATTGCGCGGATAAACTTTCAAACCAAGTGGACACAAATTGAAACGCATATGGCTAATTTACCTCTCACGCCAACTTGTCCCGGCTTCTGTTACTATAGCTTTCACCGGTAAAAGCTTATCATAAAGCTAACAAAACACCTCGTCTTTGGAAAGTTCGTCTGCGTGCTTATTAATTTTTCAAATTATGCAAATACGGCGTTCTAAAGAACTATTCATTATGCGATGCACGTACCCCACGTCATATGCTGAAAGGCACGGCATCAACATAATTCTTCCGTTCTCGACGTGCAGATGGCGTGCGTTAAATTAAGGAGACAAAGACAGACGTGGAGAGAGCAATTTAATTCGATTAATCGCCATCACAGAAGCCGCGAGACAAAATAACGCTAGGCGGTGCGACGAGGACGCGAAGCAGTTTAACGATACAAAGAAAAATTCAAACTGACAGGCGCAACATTAACCGACCGACGGGTTTTACTCTCGTAATTCAATATTCATCTAAAACGTCAGCGCATTTAACGTCATTAAAATCATTTTTACGGTGGCATTTCCGCGGGGATAGCTTTACCGTCGGCAATAAATCGAAATGGACGATTCATGGGAATATTACCGTTGTTAATGTGGTTTCCTTGCAGAATTTACGCGCCATCGTACTTAGGCTTTAGTGTCTATCCTGGAATGGTTATTATTAAAAGTAGAACAGTCTTCTAAATCGCTTTTTTATGGGAAATTGAATAGTTTATTATCGCGATTGATTTTACCTAGAATCGACATGCTTTACAACGATTTATACAAAAATAGTACGATTTCATCGATTGAGAGTTTGAAAGAAAAAAAATGCATGTTATCCCTAGTTGCAAAATTTAAATTTCCCGCAATTATTTTTAGTAACTTCAACATTGAAACACGAAATTACCAATGATTTTATATTAGATTACTACTTACTTTCATGTCTTTCTGTTGAAGTTGCGGGAAATTTTACTTTTGCTACTAAGGACGGTTTCCTGACCTTTATTATAATAATAATATTTCTAGATACTTTAGCTTTATGAGCATTGTAATTGGGAACGATTTATCCTCAGTTTAACTAAAATAAAATTGTCATTAAAGGTAAGACCACACTAGGCAGCACTGGACTATATACAATACAATATAACCAACATCCCACTCAGGCCAATAGTATCCTGTATCCAAAGTCCCTTTTACAATATATCAAAATATCTAGCCATTTCAATCTCAAACATAATTAATAACAACGATTATTATTTGAAAAATTCATTTGATTTAAAAAATTTTATTGATAGTACAGAAATAAAAAATAATGACAGATTAATATCGCTTGATGTTGTCTCAATGTACACCAATATCCCAATAGATTATGCTTTAAATATTATAAGAAAAAAATGGATAAAACTTCAACCACACACAGAATTACCTTTAGATGAATTTTTGAATGCACTGTCAACTACCTATTTTCCTTTTCAAAATAAATTTTACAAACAAATATATGGCTGCGCAATGGGTTCATCCATATCAAGCACAATAGCTCAATTAGTACTTGAAGATCTTGAAGGACAGGTAATTAACAATTTAGAATTTAAACCAAGATTTTATAAAAGGTATGTGGACGACTGTTCAGTGTGTATTCCTGAAGACAAAATCACAAAATTTCATCAATCTTTTAACGATTTTCATCCGAAATTACAATTCACCCTTGAAATAGAAAAATCAAATGTTAAACTATTTAGATCTTACCTTGAGTCGAGAAAATAATAAAATTTTGACAAAATTATATCACAAACCAACATTTTCTGGCCGTTATTTGAATTTTCACTCTGCCCAACCCTTTAGTTATAAAAAAAATGTCATGTCTGCCTTAATCAATAGAGCCATTACATTAACCAGTCCAAAATATAGAAAGAAATTTTAAACACAGTAAAAATCAATTTACAAAAGAATAACTATCCCTTAACGCTAATTGAAAAAACCATTAAAAACAAAATACATCAATATTATAACACCAGACATGTCAATAACACAAAAAACACAAATCCAAGTACCTTTAAATATCTTAGCATCCCATACGTTCCTCAATTGTCCGAAAAGCTTAATAAAATACTTTACCCACATAATATAAAACTTGCACATAAAAACCACAATAATTTGAAATTTGGTTTCTCTAAATTAAAGGATTGTATTCCATTACAAAACCAAAGTCACGTAGTTTACAAAATCCCCTGTAACAATTGCAATGGTGTGTACATAGGACAAACATCACAACAACGTCATAATAGAATCAAAGGTCATAAATATCAGAATAATCTCACTGCTTTAAAAAACATACAATTAACTTAGGTCATACATTCAATTTCAATAATACAAGTATTTTAAATAAAGAAAAAAATTATAAAGGCGCGATGCATTTTAGAAATGATCCAAAAAACAAACATAAAACGCAGTAAACGATAAAACGGAGGTAGAATGTTTGTCAAAAATTTATGCTCCAATCATTTAAACATACTTTTCGCCGTTAATATATGCATGTAAAGAGATAAACAACAATTTTTAGTTTAACAAATTTAAAAAAAACCGCCCATCGCTGAGCTAGCCTTTCGCATATGTTTAAAAGTATTTCTATGACAGTTTGATTTAAAATAGTTTTGTTAACAGTTTGTAAAATTGTTTAGAAATGTAATTAATAAATATGTTTTTAAAATGTTTGTGAATGTCCCTAGAAGTAAGTATAAAAAAAAAATTCACATTTTGTTTATAATTATTGACATTTTATTTTAATTTTTAGATATATTTTAAAAAATAAAAAATAAAACAAGTTAAATTATAAAATATACATTTCTGATGAAGACAAGAAAAATAAAGATTGTCGAAACGTAAAAAATGAGTTGTTTAACTTTTTAAGTCATCATTATAAATTAGCCGCTACCCTCACGAAGAAAAAAAAAGGAATAACCATACATAATTAACGGCGACGGAAAAAAACATCATCAAATATAACCAATTACAACCAATTCTTCTTACAATTTTTAACTTGTTGTATTCTTTGTAGTTAATTCTCTGATGGAGCAATAAATGATTGCGAAAGCTTAGAACTTGAACATTTGAGTATCGTGTTTGAACTTTGGCTGCTATACCCATTTAACCTTATTTTCCTGATGTGAATCATAAATTCAGTTTCAAACCTTTAGTAATTATTTGAGAATATTTTTCATCTCTTCGTTTTTACCGCTAACCAAAAAAATAAACTATTGTTTATTTTTAGGTGAAAGATTTAATGAGGGAACTTTATCATTTTATTTACGTCCACAAGAAGAAAGTTTGAGTGTATGTATGTTCTGGGTGAAGGCTGTTCTAGTTCTCTATTCGTTATTGCCCTATATTTTTATATGTTCCCAATAAACATTATTCTATCTCTCTAAATATATATATATATAAGGCTATACATTCCTGAAGGAATTGGAGCCGCTCGCATAGAGCTTTTGACCATTTACTATTGGTTGGTCAGACCATCTTACTTAATTATCACTTCCTCACAGGTTGTTATGTCTCTTTGCCTCCTCAGTTATTCTTCTCCATTCCTCTTTCAGCATAATTTTTTGTTTCCATCTCGCTATTCCCATTATCTCTATACCTCGCACAACCTGGTCTTTCCACCTTAATTTTGGTCTTCCTCTGGGCCTGTTTGCTTCTGGTCTCCACTTCATGATCTTTTTTATGACCGCTTGATCATGCTTTCTATTTACATATCCGTACCACTTCATTCTTTGTGCCTTAATGATTCTTACTATGTCTTCACCTCCCAGTATTTCCTGTATCTCATGATTCATTATTCTTCTGCTTAGTACATCACTAATTTTTTTTGGTCCGTGTATAACTCTAATCATTTTCTCTCTCGAAAACTCTTAGTCGTTTCTCCTCTTTCTGTGCGAGGCACATTGTCTCACCAGCATATATCACCACCGATCTTATTGTTGTTCTATAAATCTTTAATTTTATTCGCATATTGATTTTTTTATTTCTGAGTAGGTGTTTAACCCTGCTGTATGCTCTGTATCCGGCGTGTATCCTTTGGGCAACCTCTTCCGTATGGTCGTTTTTATTATTTACCGTACTGCCTAGGTATTTAAAGCTGTCGACCTCTTCAAATTTATATTTCTCCAGTTCTATGTAGTTTTCTCTTATCTTTTTCCTGCTAATTCTCATGTACTTTGTTTTATCTTCGTTAATTTCGAGGCCTCGTTTAAGTGCTTGCTTGCTAATTTCAGATACTGTAGCTTCCAATGTTTTCCTATCTCTCGCTACTATCGCAAGGTTGTCGGCATACGCGATCACTTGAACAGATTTCTCCACTATGGTTCCTTGTAGTCCGCAGTCCCTCATAACTCTCTCCAAGACTACGTTAAAAAGAGTAGCAGACAAACCGTCACCCTGTCTTACCCCTCTGTCCACTTGTATTTTTGATGTCTCGCCTTCCGATGTTTTCACTACTGCCCTTGATTTACTCATTGTCATTTTACTTAATCGCACTAATTTTTCTGGTACACCAATTTTTCGTGCATCTTCCCAGATTTTGTTTCTTTTTAATTTGTCAAATGCCTGTTTGAAATCAATAAATACTACTAATAGCTCGATGTTTTCTTCATAGCACTTTTCTACAGCTTGATTCAGGGTGTGTATTGCGTCTATTGTAGATCTTCCTATTCTAAATCCATTCTGATATTCTCCTATACCCCTCTCTGTATATGTTTTCAATCTCTTATGTATTAACGATGATAGGATTTTTGTAGGTCGAATTTAGTAACGTAATTTGTCGCCAATTTTCACATTTTGTTAGATCCCCCTTTTTTGGTATTGGTATTATCGTTCCAGACGTCCACTCTTCGGGCATTCTTTCTGTGTTCCATATTTCTTTTCTTAGTTGGTATATCCTCTCTCTCAATTTTATCCCTCTGTTCTTTATCATTTTATTTTGGATTTCGTCTGGGCCTGCTGCTTTCCTGGGTTTTAGGTTTTTAATGATTTCGTCAAGTTCAGTATTTGTCGGTTCTGGTAATTCGTCTTCTTTTTTTTTTCGTCCGTTTCCATATAAACTTCACACTCTTCTAATTCGTCCGCCCCTAATGTCGTTTTTATAAACTCTTCCCATTGCTCTCTACCCACATTTGCTGTTACATTATTTCTGGGTTTTTGCTTTCTTACATACTGGTATAACTTGGAGTTATTTCTATTATCACTCTCTAACTCGTCCATAACTTTTAACTAACCAAATTTTCTTCTTCCTTTTTATTAGTTTTGCTGCTTCTTTTCTTATTTTCTTGTAAGCTTCAAGATCTTCTTTGTTACCACTTCCTATCCATTTTAGTCTTAAAATCCTTTTCCTTTCTATACCTCTTCCGCACTCTACGTCGAACCATCCGTTTCTTTTTTCCAATTGCTGTGTACCTACTACCTCTTCTGCTGAATTTATTATAATATCTTTTATGTTCTTCCATTCTTCATTGATATTTTCTCTTTTCTCAGTCTCTAAATATAAAAAAAGTAATAAAGCATGACTAGATTATTTAAAAAAAGACGGTGCTAATGCGAAATTGTTGCTGAATATGTTCTTTTTAAGTTTATGTCAGTATTCTCATAGACCTTACTACTGTAAGATAGCTAGTTATAGATTCTACCGCGTTACGTGAAAAATAACTTTAAACTGCGGCCGATACGTGTACGAAATTCTCTCGCAAATCGGTTTCCTCACTTACAACGGCATCTAGCCACCTACGTCTAGTACCAGTTTTCCTTAAATTAAGGGAATTGAGTTGACCAACAACTCCATCGGACCGACGCCACGGCGCTTCTATTCGAACGGATAACCGGACCAATCAGTACTCCGGGAGTAGTTGAATAGAAACTGGACGAACTTATAATGACGGTCGGTGTGGTTAACGGTACAATTTGCATACGGTTATCTTTATTGTGTTCCAAAGGCAGCGTTAATTGTAAATGGTATAGTTATTACAACAATTGTTATGGACGCTATTATGGATTATTTGTCTTTGTATACAAACGTGTATGCTACTTTGAAACAAAAAAAACAAAAACTGATGTTTTCTGTAAAACATCAGTTTTTTTTTTTGTTTCAAAGTAGCTCTGTAACTACTTTGTTTGCATTATCGCTCGTCTTTTATTTATGGATATGTAATTGTTAGTTAGATTTGTGTTTTGCTATTATGCCTAGCAGGTAATTTAAATTTAACGGTTATTATCTATCTTTATTGTTATATTGATCGAATTTCCTGAAAATTATTGATAATCGACCGATACTGATGTGTAAATACATTTCAGTCGCTATTGTAATCTATATAGAAATAAGTATTTCTAGAATATGCTAATTTTAATTTTTTTTATTCAGCACTACGAGAAAAGGTCTGGAACTTGTTGGAAAGAAGAAGAATCGCATAGAAACTATTACAAGCCATTAAGGATATCTACATGAATACCAGAAATGTGATTAGGACTAACAACCATAAGGGAACATGAGGGAGTGACGCAAGATGCGGTCTTGAACCCCCTTTTTATCACTCTAATGGATGAAATAGCAAAAGAACCTTATTGTTAGTGGGGGAAATATGCTGAGCATATACTAACGATCAGGTAAGAATATTTGCAAGTTGATATGGTGGAGGGAAATCAATAGGTGAAATAAACGAAGCTCTTTATGCATCCGAGATGTCAAGTGAATGCCCAAGGAACGTTAGAAGTTGAGGTAAATCAAAGAGTCAGGGTGAAGTTTTTAATTTCCTAAACAAAATTTTCTTAAGGAGAAGGGATACTTCTAATGAAGTTAAATAGCAGGTTTTTAACAGTGTTTTCATGTTCATGAATGTGTGGCGCATGGTATGTGCTAGCAAGAAAACCTTAACCCGTGAAGAACATACAAAATAATTGAAATAATAGATTTGATGCATCCAGCTAACCGGTTTCCTCAATATAAGGTGCAATTTCTCAGATTTAATTTTTTTATAACCTGCAAAGATTTTCCAATATTGTAGTGAAAAATTGAAACCTAAAACATGTAATTTTTTAGCATCATGGGTTTAGATAACGGTAGTAATAAAGATAAAAGTGACAATTGCATCCGTTCAAATATTTATTTGTTATAGTCAGATGTATATGGTTTAACTTAAGTCAACATCAAATCTCTGCAATAATAGAAGCCAAGTATGGCAAAGATTTACTATGATGACATACTTACTCATTAAACTAAAATATCTTCCCGAACAAAAATAATAAATGATCTTATATCTATGATGTGCACACATCAATATATTAACAATTATTATAAAGCGAATTCCTTGATGGACAAAATAAAAGACAATTTATGGGAATTAAATTTACGATATCAAAATGAAATACAAAATGGCAAACAAAGATACCCTAAAATACGTGTCCTCACGGTAACAGTCGACCAAGGAACTGCCTGACAAAATTCTACAGCGCAGTCGTAACAATACGAACAACGCAAACGTACAAATCACCGACAACATCTAATAGAATAGGCGTTGAATCAACTAGCGAACGCTAGACAACTAATTGAATAGAATTAATTTAAAAAAACTTGACACTAAATTAAATAAATTAAACAATAAACTCTTTACCTAACTTTATACAAAACAAAAACATTATTGTGAAAAATCTGGGCACATTGAATACCGAACGAACAAAATAATCATGACAACAGAACCAGGCAACTTAAAATACACTGAGCGGTAACGCGGGTAGGCGACCACAGCAGTACGTTAAAGTTATTATTTGTATGAAACTCTGCTAAATCAATTTTGTTAGCAAGTAAATTAAATAAAAACCTTACACTGTATCTACACGCCTTTCAAATAAAGACTGAAAATCATGTTACTGCAGTAAGGGTACATAATTATAGCGACGAGTAGAATAACGACCAGAAGTTCGAAATGTTAAATATTTTAAAAATCGTTTTGTATCCTTTCAGCAACAATCACCGGGTGCGTGTAATGTGGATACCAGATTATGAATGCGTATTCTAGTCTAGATTGAACAAGAGCAAAAGATTACGGTAAGATCTTAAAACAAATCCCAGGGTCCTAGAAGTTCATAGGCAAGTCACGCATAAGTGTTCTCAAGAGCTCAAACGCTAGTCAAATAGTACCCCGAAGCCACACATCTCTTTCACGTTAAATTTTTAAGTCATCAGCATAAGCCAGACTCAATTTCTTCAACAGATCGTCGATGCATATGTTGAAAAGTAGCGATCCCAAATTTGAACCCTGTGGTACACCTGAAGACATGTTGAAGGTGCCCGATGTAAATTCATTGCATGTAACACTACTAAAACGCCCGTTTAAGTAGGAAGACATTAATCTGCACAGGGCTACAGGGCTGGGCAAAAGCCAATGACATCTAATTTCCTTATGAGTTGTTTGATGGTATCAAAAGTCTGTAAAGTCCGCATAGATTACGTCGACCTGGTTTCGCCAATACAGTGCCAAGGAAAGGAACTGTGTAATGTTGACTAAATTGGTTATATTTGACCTAGCAGACATAAACTCATGCTGATGGATTAACAAGTACGGTTCCATTTTATAGTAGACCAGTTAGTACAATATCTGCTCAAAGAGTAGGGCAAAGTTTGATAGTAAGCTTATGGGTTTATAAATACTGATATCTGTCTGGTCACCATTTTTGAAAATCGATGTTACTATTACGTTCAGCAGGGTGTTTTTAAAATTCATTTTAATATCAAAAATCTCACACGTACAAAATTATTTTTTCTATTTTTAAATGAAACAAATTTTTATATCGCCACATACAAGTGTACGGCATCTTCCTAACTTGCATAACACTACCTATATCCAGAGGTGATAGTTTTCGAAATAGAGCATCATTTATAACCCATGATTAGTGAAAAATGAATTTTTAGTTGTAACTCTACTAGTTAGGCAAGAATTAGCGATTTTTTTTAAGTATCAATCACATCCGGAGATTTTACTTATGTTGAGCAACTAAAAACGAAAAAAATTGAAAATATGTAATTTATTTAAACAATATCTAAGACGTGCTTTTCAATTTTTGTTAAATATGTTTACAAAAATGTGCATATAGCTTCAAAATCTAGTACGAAGTAAGATTCCAAAATAACTTTTTTTTATCCTTAGGTTAAAGTAGTTAATTAATTTGCCAATCTTGAGATTTGTACAAAGTCTATCAAGATTTATTTTTTGAACAATATCGCTATTTTACAATAATAATTTTTGTGTGTTTGGATTTTCTTTGGTTTAAAATAGCCATATTGTCCAAAAAATAAATGTTGAAGATTTAGTACTTTGTTTTTGATATCATGTCATCTAACCTTAGTTTCTCCTGTTTCATGGAATATCTTTTAAGTTGCCATATTGGTAGTCACGTGACATGTGTCAAAATAAATTTTGAAGTTCTTACGGCTATTTGCACCGGTTATACTTAAGCTTAACTTAAGACTTAAGTAGATCCTAAATTATAATTTCGTTTTGCACCACTGTTTAAGGACCAGTTAAGTGTTATTCAAAATAAGCCGAAGATTTGCCCGGCTTAAGGACCAGTTAACCTCACTTTTAGTTTCAAATGACTAGTATTGCGGCAAGTGAAAGAAGACTTTTATTTGTTGTATTACGGAGTTTTCGGGGTGTTTTATTTATTGTTGTGAGGATAATTATTATTTCTACATTTTTGAAACAAAATGGCACGTAAATACCTTAATAAATAACATAATGTTTGAAGATGATGATGAATTGGACGAGGTAAATATAATTTTTTGTGGTATACCAACACAAGTAAATGAAAGGGCAGAATATTTTCATACGTCTGACGAACTTAAATTTTTCCGGCGATTTAGGGGAACCAAATGTACAACTTCCTTGATGTGTAAGTAGGTATAAAAAAATAATTTTAAGTTTACCATGTAACCTAAGACGAAATAACCATTCCTATGACCACGAATGCATACAGCTTGTTATATTTTATCTAATTAAATAACAAATTTTCAGCAATAATAGTGTTGCTTTTATGAATCAACTGTTAATATTCCTGAGACTGACCTGACAACAATAATGAAAACTCGTATCAAGAATTAAAAGTCAACATTCTCCTTCTTTCTGTGTGTTTCTGTCAAAAACTTACAAGTTACAAGTCACTTTCACACTGTCTGACAATGTTGCCATCCGTTTTCAATACTTAGCTAAGCTTTATTCTTAGTTTCGACGGTACAAAACATATTCACCTTAAACTGATCCTCTACTTAACTAAGTTTGTTATTAGGGAAAACTGGTGCAAATAACTGTTAGACATGCTGAACCTATTTTCACAAAAAGAATTTACATAGTTTAAAAACAAGAAATTCCATAGATTGCAGCATTACTTAAATAAACTTGTTTCTTTTAGCGCACAAACTGGTAACACTATATTTATACGTTGACATATTTAAAATCGCTGAATACAATATTCCTAAGGACAAGGGTTCAACTTAAAGGTGGAGTACGCTATTGAATTCAATATTTGTTACGTGCACGGTAGCAAGGCTTTCGTTTGTTATTATACCTATGAATATCTTTCCACGATCGGAAATCCTTTTGTCGTTTTTCAATTTTGTTAACGATAAGCATTGAATTGTTGCGACGTAAAGCCCGCCTTATCGACAAATCCCCAGTGCAGCAGAATAGAATCCGATTGCTGATGTGGACATAAAAAAGACAAACTGTGTGCAGCGGCAGTGATATTAAGTCGCGATTCGATGGCGAGATTCCCTATGCGCAGGAGATTATCGTAACATTCTGGCCGCGTGCAGGATGTATATCGGTTTCGTTTAAATGTATTATCGATCGTTCGACAAACAATGCCCAGAATCGACACAACAACGAGGAATAATAGCAAACGATGTGGCGGTACGATCCCCGATTCGGTTCATCCAGCACATAAATCTAATATTCGGAGGTTTGCTTCTCTGCATATGTACGCACACACTACGTTATACTATTACGTATTGCGCAGAAACAAACACATATAGGAACTGTAAACATTTATATTGGTTACCTCGTGAAGATTACCTGTCAAAATTTCCTTTTGTCTCATAGAAAATTCAATTTCGGTTAACATTCGCACCCAACGGAAGCATTATTCACCGTCATTTAATTTTCGTTTGATTTAGGAATACCTTCTCTTCCGGAGATGTGCGCGTGTTGTACAATGTGTGTTTAAGAGAGGTATCCTGACGTTTATTACAGTACCTGCGTAAAGGGGATTAATTAAGGATGTCCTGTTTGCTGAAATCCCTTGCTATACAACGTATAAATATGTATTTCAACTTCCGTGTAGGTATGTATGTAACGTACATATGTATTGCTCTGTTTTTCAGAACAAATGCCCGGAATTTGAAATTTTTAACTTTTAACCTCAGTGAAATACGATATTCTAACTATTTTTATACATAATTCTATTCAGTTCAATATTTTAATTAACTTTATAATTACTTTATTTTTTTTAAACAATAAAAATAAATACTATACTTTAGTTGTTTTACTTCTCTGATATTGTCAATGAATATCGTGATCACTGACCTTCTGCCTGCTAGGTGCACGGGACACTTGTGAGAGCACCAGATTTGCTGTCAAATTAGAAACTCTTATATCACAGGTATGTACGTACACAGGTAATGGATTCATATATTACATAAAACAATTTTACTAAAACACGTATTCAAACTTGCCTGGTACTGTATAAATCAAATTATAGAAGTGTCAGAAATTATTCAGTATATTTTTTGATAAAGAGTCATCTATCAATCAATTTCCAAACTAATTTTGTAAACAAAATTATAGTATTAAAATATGCGTGTTATCGATAAATATAAAAATTTCTATAATAGACCATATTAGTGTCGATTTTATGCCAACATCGAATAAATTCTTCAAAACTTAGTCGCAAAATAAAACATACGGCGAACGTAAATGAAAAAGAAGCCTTACTAGCTAAAATTGAATTAAAACTAATTAATAATTTTCATTTTTAGGTCGAGAATCATCGGTGAAAACACCTGGGTACCTATGGGCAGCTCAAATTGGGCATATGCGGGGGCTCCGAAGAGGAATCCAATGTACCATTTGACCATTTAACGATCAAATGGTACATTGGATTCCTCTCCGGACATTTTGTAGGAAAATCTCGAAGGTCATTCAGGTAATTAGAGATTTATATACTATACAGGTGATATCAATACTTTTCTGGGTAAACATTTTGTGGAACTGGAATATTTCTGAATGTGTGGCCTAAAATTGTTATAGGAGCTCACGAACAATCATAGTCCTCGTGGCCACAGGAAGAATCCTCATTTCAATAATAATTATCAGTAATCTGGCTTCAGTTGTTAGCACTGCCAGGTAATCAACATAAATTCATATAGAAGACCAGTAACTGACTCTAAAATAAAGTTATTTAGATGAAGGCAATACAATAATTGTTACTGAATATAAACGTCCCGAAAAAATGAGAAATCTCCAGGAGCAAAATATATAAAAATTAGATAAAAATACCAGGTAAGATTGAACTAACAAATTAAACACAATTAACAGTATTCTAATAACTAATATAGCATTTCGATTTAGAATGATCTATGTTAATAGTCATCTTTTAATAAATAAAAAAAATACTTGTAGAGTATGCAACCACGTATACGCGTTAACTTAAAATGATTCCTTTATTATGTTTTAAAAGCTGTTTTAAATGATTCTAAATTAGTTTAAATACACATATTTCTAAAGCATGCATATACATGGGGCGTTTCAATTGAAACGAGCCATCTCAAATAGCCCTTTAACGTCTGTGAATTATATAAAATTCCGAAACTTCGATTGTCATAACAAGCGGAATAACTTTTAATGATTTAAAATCATTCCTGGAGGCAAACCCACTCTTAAAATTTGAGTAGGGAAGATGGGTCTTGCGATCACTCATTGAAAAGGTGTAGATAGTTTGATCTATAATATATGACTGTTTTTTTTTAATTGTGAAGTTGAGTTGAGAATAAAGTAATGTGTCACATGTCATATGTGTTTAAGTAAGTTACAATTCTTAGTGGTTAATTTTAACAACCAACAAATATTTAAAATCAACAATCTCGAGTAAGAACAACAAACTCCCCACAAGTTTGGCGCCCAACGTGGGGCAAAACTTGTGGGGGGACTTGTTGGGAACTTTGATCTTTATCAAGCCTTCAATTAATTAATAAAAGAATAAGATCAAAAACAAATTAAAGAACATTAGAATCATTTCACACAGTTTAAACAGGGATAAAATAATTAAAACATAGTTAAAAATTAGTGTGAACGGGGATAGAACAAAGAAGAGTAAATGATTCAATCTTTTTTTAAAATACAAAACAAGGAATTAAAGAGCATGGGAATCATTTCACACTGTTTAAAACGGGGACAGAATAAACAAAAATGAATGATTCATTCTTATTTGCTCATTAACCGCCGTTTTACTTTGATTATACCTGAAAAGTGTTCTTTTATCATTTTAAAACTTTGAATAACTGTCTACAGTTTCAATATCTGAAAGAAATTAAGACAATTGTAACTTAAATAATATTTTCGTCTTGTCACCTTTAATTATTTTAATGTACGGCGTCCCTTCTTTCGCTATTCTTATTTCTTATAGTCAAGCACTAAATTACAGTGTATGGCATTTAATATTTTTAATTATACTGTTAAATACATATCTTACAACTTGTGTCGTTGTAACTTTGAAACGTTTGACAGTTTCAAACGTTTACTTTTAGAAATATTGCCAGCAATGTTAATGCAATTTTTTACATTTCTTCAACATGCAGTTGCCTATTATGCAATAAGAACACAAATAGGTGTTGCACGTATTGTTGAGGACTAGTTATTTTAACAGCTAGTTTAATAGTAACTGTGCTAACTTAGCTTACATTTTCTGCACTATTTATTACTTCTGACAGAACCTGAAAGATGCTATTCTTTACATATTTATATTTGTTTCCCATATACAGATCACACAGTCCACCTATAGTCAGGGTATCGTGTGTCGGAACAATTCAGCGAAAGAAAAGTAGGGATCGGGTGGTGATACCTCGTGATACAGAGCTTTGCTCGAGAGAGCAAGTTGCATTTTGTTGGTGGAATAGAGTAATTCAGGCTATTTCCCTTTGCGAATAGTTCCGACCTGCGATGCTCTGGCTATAGGTCGACTATTAGATCTGTATATAGCTCTCTTTTGTAAATTGCTGCTACAATGTTATAGAAATTCAAACACAAATTACCTTGCTTTCGAATAAAATAGAATTGTATTTACGCGTTTTGGTTTATAACAAAGCTCTAATATTAAATCACCCTGCAATGCTGCAATTAGAATTACCTTTGTGAAACGGAGTTAAATTTGTCGTCTTCTTTGTGTACTTCCTTCGTGTAATGGCTTTCCCGCGGGTAAAGTACTTAAAACCATTTACACAGCGGCTTTACTTCATGCCTGATAAACTCGCACAGAAAGAGTGCATTATACCTACGATAATTTAGAGAAATTCTTTTTTGTTCCAGCGTCCTGGCACTAGTAAAACTGAAAAAAAAAATTGTCTAATACAATGCTCGAGCGAGTTGCTCGTAAAGTCAAACGAATACAGATTATTAAATTTAGCCCTGAGAATAGGATGTTTTTGAATACTAACTAATTTACGTAAAATCATTATTAACATGAATCACAATAATAATAATGATAAGACATATTTTATTGATCTGAGTTTCAAAGGAAAATAGTAACAAATATCTTATGTATTTACTATTTAAAAAAAAAACTTTTTAAAATAAAACGCAATGAAAATAGTAATTAATGATTACTGTTTTAGCAGGGGTGAGTTATCAGGAACATTTAAATATGCAAATTAATATTTACTCCTAATTAAAGTAGCAATTAAATTCGTTAACGAAATTAAGCATATCTAACCTGTAAATCAGTTGGTAAAATTCAGGAATCAATATTTATAATGTTCTTGGAATTCAACAGGACTGAGCAAATTCTTCAATTCAGACATTTCCGACAATTGAATGGGAGAATAAAAAATATCTTCTGGGGTTTGGTGGTTTGCTAAAATTTTGAAAATTACTTTAAACTATGAAATTTTACTATGGTGCTCTTGTATATAAAAACAAAACTGACTTTTAATGATAAAATATTCACGAAGTTTTAAGAAAAAATGTATAATTAAGTTTCAAACAATGATCTAACTTCTAAGAGCAATCAATGAAAACTGAACTCATCTGTTCATAAGTCAGACCATCCAGTGTTCTCGTGTTTTTTTCGAAGAATGGTAGATCAATCTCATTTTTGTTTACTAGTGGGTGACAAATAAAATTTTCTTTAAAATAACAATTTCAAAAGAAATTAATTAATGTAAAAATCTAATTCTCAATTTCAAGGCGAGTTTTCTTTTTCTTAATTTATAAAATGCGTGATAACATAATATTTATGATAAAATGTGTGACTGAATCTGTGACTGTCAAATAGTTTAATAGTTTGGTGACATTACAGTTAAATCCTATATTTTTGTTAAATATTAATATCTTTAGAATGTATGATTCACGGAACCCGTCCATTAAAAGTGTTTGCAATGATATCTCGATTTTGAAACTTTAGAGTTAAGCACCTACGATCTCTTTAGAAAAAATAACTTCATCTATGTTGCACTTCCGATTACATCGAAAATCATGGCCAACTTTGATATTTTAAATAGAAATATTTTTTAGTGTATTTTCAGGTTCTAGGAATTCTATTCTAAAGCCAATTTTATAAAACATTTACTTACCTATAGATTGGAGTTATTTTGGTTTTTGTGAAACAAAAAGCTCAAAAAAAGTATGATGCTCTAAATGCGTATAACAACTATACAGTAAAAGATTAAGAAAAAGAAGAGAGTTTTCATGTTGACTGCGGAGTGTGTGAATTCTCTACTATTTAACCAGGGAATAAAAAGTAAACAAAATTATACAGGGTGTCCCATAATATAGGGTTAATTTGGGGTAACTTCTTAGCACTAAAATTTTTTTTTTTAATGGAACGCCTTGTATATTTCTAGACCATGTGATGTAAAATTGCTCTCTCTATCGAAAAGCTATAGATGTTCTTACACCTAGCTCCATCGCTTCCTTTAGAATTAGTGATTTTCAGAAAATCCAACTTTAGTTAGTATTTAATTAATAGTAGGAGGTAAAAAACAATTTTAACTTTAAGACCATATAAAATCCTAAAACGCTTAATGAAAAGTTCATTAAAGAATTTTTTGAGAAAGTGGAGGACCAGGTTTTTTCTATTTTTTCTTTTCCTAATTATATTACCCACACAGAGTCAACAATGAATTATATTTATACAATAATGTTTCAGGTTTTTACAGTTGGTGTAATCAAAAACAATTAAATAAATGAAGGTTAGATAAGAGTAATAAAACTCGTTCTTTTGTTCATTTAATATTTATTATATGACTATTAGTTTCGGCTTTTTAAAAAGCCATCTTCAGATCACTGGAAATGCAAATGATTAATTGGTTAGCATAAATAATTGTGTTAAATTTTTTTTAAAATATAACACAAGAAATTAAAACTAGCAGATGTAAAAAATATATAAGTCAACAATCACAAATGACATTTTAAAAATTATGCATTAAAAGTGTACTTACACGTCAAAAAGGTAAAATTGTCCATTATCAAATTAAAAAAAAAACACCGAACATGAAAATAGATTAAGCAGACACCAACAATTATAAATATAAATTAAATATAAAATTTAAGTATAAGGAAAAACTTTTCACACAGAATGACAACGATACAAATGATTCAATATATGAAAACCGTGTCTAATGTATTTATTGTAAACTAAACTGCGAAAATTGTTTAAAAAATTTTTTAGTATGTGTGAATTGGTGTGTGTTTCTGTCATTATTCCAGTTCCTTCGTATGTAGTCAAAAACGTCTTCTACGTGCAGGAAAAGAGACTGAATGTATCCATTCGATAGATGAACGGTACAATAGCACCCGCTCCAAGACATTTGTCCTGGTATAATTACCCACAGCTGTAGCTTTTCTGCCATTTTAAAAATAGATAATGCACGGTTCAGTATGTGTAATATCCTCCTTCTTTGCTCTTAATATGAAAGTTAGGTTTACTATTAGCAATAATGTTTTAACGATTTTAGTATATGTGTTTTTAGAATAAGCTTGATTTGAAAACGAAAATACCAGCAACCTTTGTAGATAGTTCCCTGAAGAATAGATCTACAAGAAGCTCAATTTAAGCTCTCGCTTTACCGCATTCACACAGCGTGGTATTTACACGTTAGTGAGAATGGATGCTGTAGGCGTTGTGGTTCTTATGGTCTGTTTTCTACTCTCCGCCAGTAACCAGATCGATCAATACTTTCCTGTACTTAATTGTTTCATCCATTTTGTCGTTTTGTTTAATTTTTTTGTAAACTTATATTTCGCGTAACCTCAGGAAATTAGGCGAGAGAGTATTACTATTTGAGGTAGCATACAACAGCTGTCATGATGTTGCCTTTATTATTGGGTTTCTTTTCAAACAAACGCATTTTTAACATTTACAGATGTTTCTTTTTTTTCAGGAAGGCTATACTGTTAGAAAGAGAAAAGAGTTTCCAGCTGTTAAAGTTGTTACGTATCCATTCACATCTTAAATTATTTGGTGTTAGAACGGAGAATAAGAAATAATTAATAGTTTAATTCATTAAACAAGCTACAAAAATTAATTATGTTCAAACGTTTCAGTATAATGCCAAATTACCATCTAGCGATGTAAACAATACCGACATAAGACATTGCGACTTTTATAAATAATGCACTAGAATGTAAAGTTTCTGTTCCGCTCATGTAAATTCATTTGCATTTAGTTAGTGGGTGTTCCAGGCAACTAGGTATAACGTTCGAACTTTTCAACAAGTGTTAAAAAAATGCGTACTTGCAATGCATTTTTCCACAAACTTTTGTTAGTAATAGTAGATGCATTATTGATTATGTCTATGACTGAGGCCCTAAACTTGAAGGCGCGAAGCAAACTTTACGAAGGAATCAATATTTTACGTTCCATTAACAAAGTTGAAATTTGAAAGTATAAGTTAATGAAGTGTGAGGTGTTGTACATTCTAGCTTATTTAGCTCGTCAAAACACAAATTTTATGCTATTTCTAGCAAAGCAGGTAATTTGTAAAGTTACATTTAAGTAACTCGCATGCTAAGTAAATAAGCTTCTCTTAATATTGAGTTGAAATTGTCGCTATTTCTACCTAAAAATATTAGTTTCTGCTTAAATAGCAAAAGTTCACCGTCATGCAAATACTTTAACAAAATCAGTCTAGATTCAAGTCAATTCAATTCAAGCAGATAGTTCTCTAGTTACAAAGAAATTCTCTTTAAAGATGTCACCCATGTGATGAGCTTCACACATTATTATTTTTCGTGTCAAATTATTCACGATAATGAAGTGTTTATTGTACTGTCATCTAGTCTACCTATGCTTGAGTTAGGTGGAACTAGAGAACTAAGAAGAAATATTTGTGATTATGTATATTTTCAAAATTTGGAATAATATTTCTATTTGATTATAAAGATAGTGTCAATTTAGTGGGAATGAATACTCAAAACACCTACCAAAAGCTAAATCTTACCAAATTTGGTTGGTTCAAAGAATGCAAATAACTGCCTATATGATTTTAAAACACAGTTGGAAAAAGAAATATGTAAAAAGAATTAAAGGAGGTTGCAGAAGAAAATGACTACTAGGTCGTGGAAATGGAAAAAAAAAACAGTACCTAAAGGATAAACAAAGAAAAAACATTAAAAATCCAAGGAATAATTAGATGTAGTTGAAAGATTTGGTAAACATGCATTTAAAAAGGAAACGGAAGATTTCGGTACAATTTTAAATTTAAACATGCGCATTTGGCGCACAATTGGCCACAATTTGCGCAATTTGTTTAACAGGTGATATTAGGATTGATCTTTACAATCCTAACTTTATCACTTCCGATACTTGCCCGGACATAATGTGACTGCATTTATTGATTCTAATCGCTTCGATATACTTTCTCAACCTATCTTTCTGCAGCGGAAGCCGTCTGACCTGCAGTTATTCTGTAGTTACTTTTCAAAACCAAATCTAAAGTGTTTGATGTTATATCATTAAAAAACTTAGTTGGAGTGGTTCAAGTCATACTTAAAGTATAAACACTAGAATGCAAGAACTAATGATGCAGGTACTATCATATTCTAATACCGACACTTGGTGTTCTTCAGTGCTGTGCGTTGGGCTCGCTTCTGTTTCCAATTTTTATTTAATTTATAGCGCTTATACTACTTGCTCTAGTACACTACCAAAGCATTTATGGATCATCTTTAATATTTGGATTGTTTCTTGCTTTCACTTTTTCACATTTTCTCAAATCGGTTTTTGAAACGGTTACGTTTGCGTTATTTTGTGGTGACAGTTCTGTAGCGGGAAATCAAAATATTTTATTCTGTGATCAATTTTGTTGAAACTTGATTTAAATGTAAAAAAAATGACAGTGTAGAGATTTAAAAAAAGGTAATAACAAGAATATTAGAAAGAATATTTTTCAAATATGTATTTATCTCAATCAGGCGTTTGAGATTACTCAACTTAGTAATTTCGATTACGAAAATATTATAAAACGTGCACAAATAAGCGAATGTATTATAAAATGGTGGATATACTTTTATAATATTTTTCTTGCTATTAACACTCTTTACCTCTCCTTTCAACCGACGTACCTTTAAAGTACAGTCGCGAGCAAATGTTATAGGCACCCTAAATTTTGGGCGAATATCGCAGTAAGAAATGAGTAAATAAGAACTTGTAGGTAATACATTATACATATGTAGTATTTTAAGAGATCTTATTAATTTGTTGCATATTAGAGTGTTTTTAGTACAGCTATAATACTTTTTAGGTGGGAGGGGGAAAGTGATATCTCGAAGACTTGAAAATATATAAAAAAAAAATAATACATTTACAAAGGGTATCTATAAAGACTATTATAACCATAAACACGATTATATAAACGTTGAAATAACTGTCACAAAAAATGCAAGAAACATGAAACCCATTAGTTTTGTCAAAGGTGCCTATAACATTTGCTCGCGACTGTACTCTTCTTCTTGAGTATTTTGTCTTCTATTTTCCATTTACAGCAAGTTTACCGGAAACGTATTATACAACAGAATATGAATCTTTTGAATTCCTGCTGCAGTGATCCCCATCCACTGTTAACGTGCCTTTAAACAATAGTTTCTAAGCTCATAGGTGGTTTATTGCAATTTCGCACAAAGTTGTAGTATGGTAAAATGTGTATGTATGATTACATTTATCTCATATTATGTTTATAGCTCCAATCAAGCCTAGTAGAAAGTGGTAGTGGAAGCCGTAAAAATTTTGTTATCAAAATTCGTTTGAATGCAGCCTTTATTTAGTACACGGTAAATAGTTTACTTCTGTTTTTCACTGTACTAGATATTCTTTTTTATCTCTGCATTTGGGTAAAACAGAAGGCGTTTGAATATTGGTACATCCGAAGGAGTGTGTGTTATATCTAAATAATTGCTTGAATTTAACCACACAAAATAATTACTGTTTTTACATGTTAGTGCAAGCTTTGAAGGCACATACACTATTTGATAAAGCATTTGTATTTGAAGCACATGGAGGTAGTTCAGCACACTTCCTGCTGACAGTTACTTAGAAAGCTTATAGAGATTGACTATGATTTTGGATTACTTTAAGGAACTGCATTTATATATTTACTTAAAGATAACATATGATTTATAATGAGCCTTAAAGGCGTAGTGTATGGGACGATTTACCTAATAGCGCTGGTGCTACCTCATAAAAAGCCAACCAAAACCAAACATGCCTAATCTACGGGTGTAAGCATTCATCAGTTAATTTGCACTCCAAAGCTCTGGAAAGAAATCAAATGGATATCTCAGTCATCAACCAAACGTACAGAAAAATCTTCATCTATTTCCCTATTAAATAGGAAAATTTTATTACTGTATTCTGATTGTGTAATTTCCAACTATTTATAAATTATGTACCCTCGGTAGATGTTGTAATTATGGTTCATTTTGCATAACTTTGTCACGTCTTTACAATTCACCGGTCGGAATAATTTATCTCCGTTTCACATTCAGAGTACGTACGCCGTTGTATACCATATCCACACTTGGAGGTAAAATGTATGTAGATTTACATAAAACCCCACGGGGCAGAGCATTTGGAACTTCGTAAATTAATCTGGGACGTATGATAATCCTTGCGTACTCGTCCGCGATTTCTGACTGTCTGTTTATATAAATCTTTATTCCGTGAGTGTAGCTGGCTGGGTAACGGATCCTGTTTTTTCCATTATTTAATTAGTAAAATTTATACTCTGCGGCGAAGTTTCATATTTTTGCTACCGCTCAACCCGGGCCCAACACTAAAATATACATGTTTAATATAGTAAAGCTCTTACTTTTGCTTTGCAACGGTAAGTAGTCTAAATTAGTAAAATTATAATTCAGTGTGTCTGCGTGCACCATGCAAAAATTACTAAAAATATGGAAATGCGCCCTTTTAGCTTATTCTTAAGAGTTCGATAATCATTATAAACTGTTCTTAATTACGAAATGGCTACCCAAACTCGAATCCTAATATTTAAGTAATAAAAGAAGAAAAGTTTCTAGTCTTCCCGCTACAGTCAGCCGTAGAGCGTATCCTCACCGCTGCGATGCTGCTGATGGGAAAGATATAGCGTGTACTTACGCGTGCGGTGTGTGCCATCTGATAAGTCAAACGAATATGTCTCTTAAACTACTTATGATTTATTCTTGGTACAATATCGTCAGCACAGTCTTTTATTTTGTCGGTAATAACCATTACTTTTCTTCTCCCTATTAACACTAATTTTGAATTTTAAAACGCCCATCGTTAAGCTCAAACAAATACTTGTACAGCCCAACACCGAGAATGCATATTTAACCATAACAATCATAGTCTTTTGGGAATCGTCACTATGGCCGTGACAAAATTTTTACTTATAGGAAAAAATCGTTTAACGTATAAGTGGGTAGGCTTTATTTATATAGCTAATGAGTTCCTCTGCCTTTTTATTTTAGCTTTATAATTCTGTTGCTTTAATCCAAAACTTGACATTTTAACAAAAATTAATTAATTAATGTATTAATTTCGAAATTGTCGAAGTTTATATTTTTTAATAAAAAACTTATTACCTATGTGATTAATAAGAAATACAATATTCTTCTATAATAGCTTAATGCATGTTAATAACAGAGACCAATAGAACCCTTTCGCAGTTTGATTTAATTCAATAAGCTTTAACACAAGATCTGCTTTAAGGTTAGAAAATCCGATAGGCACTTCAGCGATTCAAAGCAACACGTATAAAATGCTTCTCACGTCAATTCCCAGAAAGCTTTACATAGAGAACTAAGCGGGGATTTGCGCATTGGTGTAGAGTTTCATTTATTACTAGTACATTTAACAATCTTTGCTTACCGTCTATCGTCTTCCGCGTGGTTGAATTGATATCTCACATGGGAACGTAAAGAGCTTTAGTTCAGAGAATGATAATTAGTCGATTCTAGTGCCGTGTGCGGTGAATGAAGAATCTAAACGTTTTAGATATCTTTTTGTACTTGTAAGATTATAACTGTACTATAATATATCTTTGGTCGGAATAAATTTTCAAAATATAAAATTACTCTCATTTAGCTTTTAAATATATAATAAAATATGCTATAAAATCAGAAAAAAATAAGTTTACTAAAATGTAAAATCGGATGATCTATTCCACAATCCTTTCATATTCGCACCGCTTTGTTTTCAAATACAGGATGGTTCTGAAAAAATGGACAAAATTGGAAAAGGTGTTAGAGCATCATAAACCAAACAAAAAAAGTATTAATAATTTTCGTGTTGTAATTGGAAACGTTACCGAAAAAAGGTGAATTTACAAATTACAGTTATTTTGCTGATATGTTCATTTTATAGCAATTGTTCAAAATGGCTCTTATTAGACACGGATGTGACTTATATTCAACAGTTGTTATGAATTTCAAACAGAAACGATCTAGCAGCAAGATATTGCAAATGCAACGGTTCGGATTACAAAAAAAAAAAGTTTAATACGGCTTGTTTGCCATGGCCTAAGACTCTTTTAAATTTTCTTCCCAAAACTACCCGATATGTAGTGTAAGAATTCGAAATTCCATCCTGTATAATGCAAGTATTTAAATTCATTTTCTTAATGCGTAGTTGATAAGTACCGTGGCTTTTGCAAAACAAGCGTTGCCTCACCGCAGACAACAAGCGTTCTTTGTTTTAAGGCCCGCGTAATTAAAATAACATGGTAATACTTTGTATTTTAATCTATTACTTTGTCCAATGAATGTTATCTCCTACCTTGTTCATTGTATATTACAAGACACCGGTCGCCAATTCCCACGTTATGCTATCAGTAGGTCGTCTGAAAATCAGAAAAATAACGCGTTCGGTCATACTTGCGCCCTTCTGTGAAGAGAGGACGAACTAGTATCGGTGCAAAATGACGTCACAACTAAAGTTTATAAAAACCCTTGACAGAGCGGTTTTGAATTAATTAATTCCGTGGTCTCGTTACAGCTAAAGTAAAAGCACGCGTCTCTAACTTCGTATCGGGCGAATCTAAACTGAAAATTAAAACTTCTCTCTTTTTTAGAATTTGTAGTCATAATACGCTTTTAAAAAAATATAGGAAGCAAAAGCTTTCCTCGCGGGGTGACCAGTGATTTTGGAGATCAATTCACTTAAGAGTTTCCCCTTTTTTGCTTTGGCTTAAAAAGATTGTGGGTGTTGTGCAAAGTTTAGTGCCTAAAATTTGGATTACGTGAAGAATTATTTTTCCCACATCGGCCGGTAAGATGTTCAAAAATTCTGCTTAAGACTAACCATTGCAAATACATAAAAATCGTAACTCGTTCGCTCTCTCTCTCTCTCCCTCAGTAAATTAGTATGACAAATTATTCATTAAGATAATTGTGTTTTGGTTTACTTTTTTTTTGTTGTTCACTTGATATCCCATTTAATTTTATATAATAATATAAAATCTTTAATATATAAGTCGTTCTTTTATTTCGTCATTCTAAAAGAAGTTCAGTATGAACCCTTAGTGAAGTCCCGAGAGGAAGTCAGGCTAGTAAAGAGAAAGCCGACGAGAAGGGTAAGTCGACAATCTTTAGGCTAACTAACGGCCCTGCTCCGACTGACGGAGGAAAACACAGTTCGGAAACATCTTTGGCTAAAATTACTAAACCATTCGCTACCGAACAAAAAGTTTGTTTCCCAGCAGTGGCTCGCCGGTCAAAAGAGTAGGTGTGGGTTATCTGTGAGACGGAGTTTGGCATTGACTTATTTGAATTTGGGCTGGCCATCCCCGAAAGTCTCCAGATAGGAAAACCCTTTTCCGTTACAGTAGGTATATTTACGTTTCACATAAATAATTCTGGCTTTTGTTTAAATTCTTTGTGAGCAATACTAGAAAAAATATGGTGGTCTCGAAATAAAACGCATGTTTTAAAAGTTTTTGTACAGAATTCAATGACTTTAAATTAAATAAAAATAAATTAATAAAGTACATAATAACAATTAAGTTGCCTCTGCTAACCTTTATTTACAATGTTTTCTGTAAGTTGACAGTTAGTTACTACGATGTTGTTGCCTTACAATGCAATATAAAATAGAACTCGTGAAAGGTTTCTACAACTTCCTAATCTTAGAGAATCAAATTATTTCAAGCATCATGTAACAGTAATATTAAAAACAAATGCCTTTATTGTGCAAAGGAAACAACAACAAAAATTTAATAATTTAAATTTAAATTTACTGAGCTAAGAAGAACACCTTATTTATAAATATAAACAATAAAATAAAACGTTCTTCTCTTACATCAAGCCCAAAGAGGAGGTTCGCAAAGCAAGCCTAAGCATGTCCCTGCTATATCACTCAAACCTTCTTGCATATGAAAAAGAAATAAAAGTATTCGTTCCTTCCCAATACCCTATTACTAAACTACCCTAAATTACACCGTAATTTTCTGTTTCATTAGTATCGCATTGTGTAACCTGCGGTGCGTCTACCAATTACATACAAGAAGGAAAAAAAAACAAACTATATACTCATCGCAATTCAATACTCATAGTACTGATTTTCAAACATACACAGTGCGCATAAGATCAAGGTTTATGTATTTCTCTACAGAGGCTGTCAAGAAGTGCAAAAAAAAAACAGTTAGGATGTCAGTAAGAAGATTGGCTTGTCAATACGGTAGTTAGAAGAGTATGATGTCGTAGGAATTAAAGAGAAATGATCTAAAATATCGGAAAAGACGCAAGTGCCCTAAATACACCTAAGATGCTGCCGTCATTTAGAATGGATGCATTTTGTTGATCAATAATTCATTATTTTAGATGACGAATAATCATCATCTCACACTAAGTAACTCTGAAGTAAAAGATCCTTTTGTCCCAAACTTGCCCAATACAGAAATTTCCAGCTGTTCTGGGCTCTGTTGTAGCAAAAGGTTTGTCCTGGAGGGTGAAAAGCCCAAAATGTGGAGCAATTAACCAGGGAAGATCCCAAATGCAAAAAAAAAATTGAAACTTTGGGAATATATAGAGCATATATAGGTGTGCTACACCCAATTTTTTTTTGTGCCGACATTCCCTTTGAGGGGATGAAAATCGAAAATTGGAGGATTTTCAATTTTCTTCATATAACCCATGTAAAAAAAAAATAGAAGGTAGGTGTAAATGCAGTAGTTACAGCATATATCAAGGTCTTTAAAAATACGTGACCACCATAAATACAGAGTGTTCCTTTAAGCCTTACGCTTATACTGTGGATGTTTTTGCAACAATACAAAGAAATGTTTGTGATACAAGTTGCGGGACTTTTAATTCTACTTAAAACTATATAGGGTGTTCTAATGTACAGGTGTACCACTTTTATGGTTATGTCTAACAAATCTTCCATATATTATATTATTATACCGTAGTTGACACATTTTAATTTTAGTATAGGGATTTATGTTTATCATTACATAAATAACTAATAGCTTTTTTCATAGACTAGCACCAAATGTTAAAATAAATAAATATAAGAATTTTAGTTGTAGTTTGACGACAAATTTTAATATGTTGTACTGTCCATACTTGTTTAAAAAAAGGGAAAAAATGCTTTGACTCAATTAAAGAACTTTATGTTGTTATTGTACAAAATTATAGATAGAAAGGCTATGGAATAGTAAACTAAGTAAGTTTTTGCATTTTCAATTCTACTTTAGTGAATAATAAAATAACATAAATGCTTATTATATTGTAGTTGTAAAATAACTATTCCTTTGAAAAAGACGGACTTCCGTTCGAAACTTTAGGAATACATGTAATTTGAACTAAGATGAATTAAGCATATGGCCGCTATACTCAAGAATTTTATTTAAAATATAAACCCTATTGGCCACGAAAACAAGATTATAGTTAATTATTAAGTTGTACTTTATGATAACCAACAAGTGTTTAAATAAATTTAATGGTTAAGAAAATTAATATTAGGTTCTAAAACTTTTAGGACATTCATTGTGCATTTATATAATAAATTTCGATCATCCAGAGAATATTGTCACAAGTAATAAAAAATATTCTAACCAAGGCTCTGCAAGTTCACCACAAAAAGGATTTCAGCATTACCATATTGTAGTTTCAAATACGTATATCTGTTGTTCTTTTGCCTTTTTCCGCTTTTCCCTTTCCGCTTTTCATTCAACGTTTATTGAATTCGTAGCGAAGCGGAAGAGAAACGTCCTCCTTTTTGTACAGATTACGTAAACTGTGACTACAGGGATTATTTAAGCATTTCCATTCAAAACCCCTTGTCCTTAGAATATTCTTCCGAAGAGCGTGGTGTGTCGGTTCGACTCTTAGGAACAGCAAACGAGAGCAAAATTCTACGCTGAATGTCCGTTACGAAAGCAGAGGACAATTTCCTTTTATTACATTTTTGCCTATGAAGGGAGCGCTACGACGGACTGGGACGGTAATTTATCAAGGCGTAAAAATAGATTCGGCCCGATAGAAGGAGCAAGTGAGGCCGTAAATTGTACTTTTGGACGGAATTTTTCGAAATGAAAGGAGTTTGTTTCGATAAGCAATCTATCCAAAATTTATTTCCATATGTAAGGCGTTTGTTAAAGTTCATCTTACATCAAAATACTCTAATTGTAACGGATAATTTTTCTTCGGCGTAGTTTCAGATGGCTTTTAACTGCGACTATAAAAAGTAAATCTGGAATGCAATATAAAAAAGTAAAATTACGGAATTAAGAAATTCTCTTAAATACATAAGAATGCAAAAAATAGATTTTCGAGATTCGTATGGTAAAATTTCATTAAAAACAGAAACAAAGCAGAACTCTTGTGACGGCTGAGGTTATTTGGCTTCTGCAAGTTTATGAATATCTGCAACTGCATGCAGTATATGCTCTCAGAAGCTTATGTAAAAGTCATGAGTCAAATTAGAACTTTTCGAACTTTTTATTCGCCCGCTGCAAAAACATCTCTGAGATATACGTAAACATGAATACAGCCAAAACTCACAATTCAAGTTTGTAAAGTTCACCAGAAGTTGAATCCAATTTTAAGTAAAACGCTGTTAAATTTTGGCAATTACTTTCGTATCTAAGTATATATTATGGTTAGCAAATATGAAATAATAGAAACCAATACCTTTAGAAACTTCATGTTTGTTCCTTAAGGTCCATTATGACATGTGTTTCCTGAATAAATGCTCGGGTAATATATTTATTATACATTTAAATGTAAAATTCTATATCTTGCTATTATTTAAAAATAATCATGTACTTTTATTTTACAGTTCAGTTTATTCTTTTAAATATCCTTCAGACTCCTCTCCTAGATATCGAAAACTTGTTGACTAACTAGTGAACCATGAAATAGTCAACCATATACCGGTTTGGCTTGTCTACATCTTTAGACAGGGATATAATATTAATTACCGCTTGTATGGAAACACTCTTTACTTGTGAAATCTAAATTATTAAAAGTCATCAGCCCCGTGCTCCACCTAAAAAAGGTACTACACGAGACTACCTATTCTAAGGACTATATGGGTTCCATAACAATTGAAATGTTCTTACTCTAACTAGATAATTTCCTTATGATTCTTAATAACAAAAATATAATACAGTAGCCTCGCGACCATATGAATACTACTTTTGTGAAATAATGAAATATGTGAAATGTGATTAGTTCACATAATCGCGAGTCTACTGTAAATCGGTCAGCTATTAGTTATCATTAAATGCGCCCATGGAACGACTTTCGTTATCTCCCAGCATTCGCCAAGGATATGTCCTTGTACCAGAATGTTTCGCTCAGTTGTGAGTAGGTGGTAAAAAAAACTGCTGCTGAATGCTTCTTACATTATGAATACATACTCACACAAAAAAAGATATTGCATAAATCATTTTCAGCTATTAATGGTCAAAGTATTAGAAACGAATCATTAACAGAAAAAAAAAGTTATTATCTTTTATTAATGGAAATTAATATAAAAAATAATAATCTGTTAATGGTTCGTTTCTGATACTTTGGCCACTTTGTGTTTTTCTGGCACTGGAGTATTTTGCAATTTATTACAGATAAAGGAATGTTTATGTAAGTGTTTAACCTTTAAATAGCTGATAATGGTAGGAAGTTATAAATTAGTATAATGCACCGTGGCGGCCACAACAATTATTTTTCTACAATCAACATATAAAGACAATATTTCGATTGCCATTATAGTTTCGAAATGACATACTTTTGTGTCTGTTCTTGCGGGTCACTGTAAACTTAGAAAGCACTTACACAGAATCCAGCTTTTTGATGAGACTGAATGCCAACCGTGTTTAGAAGATGGCTGCAGTCGACCAAGAATCAGGTAGCTACAAGAATTAGGTATGTAACCTTCGGAAAGGCTGACTCTTCCCCTAAGACCTGAAAACAATCTCATTCAGCATGACACAAGGCCTTAAGGGCCTGCACATGTTGGTTAAACTTTAAGATAACACCCGCTCTATAATAGACCTTAGTGGTCGCAGTGGATGGGACGACTAATAATCGAATAATCGACGCTTCTGTGCAACAAATACTCGTTCCCATTCCACAGCAACTACAACAATGTACTACAATATGGAATATGCCAGTGCGAAGTACACGTCAACTACATTTTGTTTTGGCAAGGTATTCTTTAATTAATTAATTACATAATACGCACTACTTAAATTATTGCAAACATGTTGTAAATGGTGGCCCCATGTTAGTTTGTGATCTATTGCAGCAGTTGTTTTTACTGAAATTCGCCTTCCGGTTGCTACAATTACTAATTTATTTTTATCATTGTTTTCTTTTTTATATTGTATTGTATAGCAATAAAGTCAATTTATTATTATTATTATTATTATTATCTATTGTGACCCGAAGTAATTTTATTTCTTCCTGCATGATTCGATCACTTCCAAGTTGTGGCAGAGGTCTCTGTTTGTGAAAGTAGACACAGGCAGCTTTATTAGTGTTTAAAACTAGCCTATTTGCGGCACACCACCGTTTCATACCATCAGCCGCGTCCTTCATTTTATGTTTTAACTCATCCGCAGTTGCAGCCGACACTATCACCGAAGTTTTATCCGCGAAAATTACAGGATATTCAGAGGTTCAAATATCTCGGTAGATCGTTAATAGTGAGCAAAAATATGAGTGGCCCTAGAACTGACCTTTGAGCGACACTAAGAGGAACATGAAACTCAGATAACAGCATACCATTCATTTTAACAATTAAGCCTCGGTCAGGCAAAAAAAATAATATCCAATGTAAAGCAATTCCGCGAAATCCGATTGCATATAATTTTTTATCAATTAAGTGAAAGTCAACACAATCGAAAGCACGAGAAATATCAAAAAAGATACCAACAACCAAGCTGTCAGTATGAACAGTGAAACGTCGAGTGAAAGTTTTGACACACGGCGAAACTCGCAAGAAGCTGTTAGTTATAGTTATACCAACAACCAGCCTATTCGCGTCTATCTCCCTATAAACATGTTCCAGGCAATCGAATAAAACTGTCTCCGTGGACCTCTGCTTAGTAAAACCATGTTGACTTTGATGAAGGATGTCAAATCTTTGTAAAATGTTAGAAATATGATCATACGCGATCCTTTCAATTACTTTCGATATAGCACTAAAATCCAACCATGCGGATGCTATCTCTTACTAAACTAAATTAAACGAAGCTAAAGACATGGTTGATACAGAAACCTTTTTCGTATTTATGAGTTTACGGCATCACATGAATGTAGATAAGAAAATAGAAACTTACTAGTAGCGCAAATAATTACATTGGACATAATCCAATAAAAGTTTGCAATATCGTTTATTGAATTATGTCGTTTTCAGTATGTTGCATTTCTTATTTTCAATCAAATTTGTAGGAGTGACATTAAATGTGGTAGCATATACTTGTAGTCTCATGATAGTTACTTTTACTATAAGATATAGATAACGAAGCATTAACTTACCATTAGTACTAATAACTTTAGTGGACATATTATTGGTCATAACAGATTCTTTTTTTATTTTGATCAATAAATGCAAATGGACCATAGAAGAAACAGGTATATTGGATGTACTAATGGTCATAATTGGATTCTTTGTAGCACCTTGCACCCAGTATTTTTTAATAAAACGTACAGGGATTTTTATGATTATTATTCTTAAGGAACCATAAAACGCATAGTTCCAAACATTTCAAAATTATTTTTATTTTGGACATTATTTCTCAATTTTTTCAAAATTGATAATGTACTATGATTCGATGTGTGATAGATGGTGATATCCTCATTTTCTTAAATAGGATTGTTTACTAAAAACTAAAATTTAAGGAAAGGTGTGTTTGGGACACATTTTTCTAATTACCTATTACCTTCTTATCACTTGTCAATACTCATGCATAAATTTTTTCATAAATATTTTCTGGAGGGCCATTTTACTATACTTATTTGACTAGACCCTTTATTTTCCACGTCTATTATAGGTATTATGTTTTCCTCTCGAACACATCACGAAGTTACTGAATTGCAATAGATTTATATTATTTTTAACTTAAATCTCTCTCGGTGCAATTGTATTAGATTTAAATATCTATTCCATAAAGACTTATTTGAAAGGCAAATAATTGGATAACATAATAGCCACTAGCACTGCGCTGACGCACGGTGTGAAATATTTTCGTTACACATTCGAAAATTTGATATATTATATCTCTTCAACATTGTTTACAGTGAAACTACCTTTCGGTACCTATTTTGAAAAGGACACTAAGTTTAAATTAATAATGAAAGGACGTAGCGCGGCTAGGGGGATGGCATTGTACAGGCTGGAAATCCTGTCGGCAATGCCAGGCTCTGCGGCCTCAACTGAAACAAAACTCCTAAATTGGGATATAGTTGGGTATAAATACACGGTCGAGTTATGAATGCAGCACGTTTCTGTAACATACATAATTAATCACAGATACCGTTGAATGTGTCTTCTCTTGAACTTTACTAGTGTATGTAGATGGATAAGGAGGGGGGCTTAGCAGGAGAATATTTAATTAAGGATGAGACCTTCATTTGGGTAAGGGTTGCGAACTTGATTTTTCGTATTTGAAACTCGGTGATAATGTTTGTTGTGTGCGTGGAAAGTACGTAATAACGAGGTGGGCAGAATTTAAGCAGTTTATAGGACTTAATCGTGTACGGTATTAGCAAGAGAAAACCCAGAAATTTGCAGATTTAAATAAGTAAAGCTTTGGAGGTTACCAAGATATTCTCTGGACAAATACCATGAGGCAAAGGAGAATATTTGATGCGCTTTAACGCAAATGACAAAGCGGTAAGAGATGCGGAAATTCACAGGAACTTAATACTTCACCCCCCCCCCCCCCTTTACCCTCTTTAAGTGCAAAACAGGACTGCAGATGAGGGCTAACTCTTGCTGGTACATTGAAGGCTCAAAGATCAACATGATCCAGCAGCCGGCATACATTGCAAATAACAAAACTAATATTTCCGGTTAGGTTCAACGCAGATACGGCGGTGTTCCAGACTAAGATTATCGCAATTCAATGTTGTGTTAGTGGAATAGAGAGACCATCCGACGTAGATCGGATTGCCGCTATATTTCCCGACAGTCAGTCAACACTTAAAGCAATTAATTCCGCAAGTATTGACTAAAAACTGGTTTGGGATCAGGAAAGTGCTCTAACGCGGATGAGCAGTCAAAGACACAAAAAATACATTTATTTCCCATTAAGAAAGCGGATACTGTCAGGGCTTTCCATTGCAGCTGTCTTTCTTAAATATTACTCAGACACAAGTAACAAAGTCAATCAACGAATAGATAGCTGTTAAAACGATAGTAGGGCAAATAAGGCAAATAATAAGTCACTTTGAACGTTATACCCAAGACGAAGGAAAAATCATGTTCTCTGCCAGCGTAGTGGTGTGGTATGGACAAGGATCCTGGAGAATCGGAGGGCAGAAATAGATTTCTTTTCAAGATTGATTCAATGAATTGAGAAACGAATTCTAACTTGATGTAATGTAACCTCACCACTTTCTAAAAGGGAGTAAGTTAATGAGGATAATTTTTAGTGAATACATGTATTCTTAGTTGCAAATTAAAAGCAGTGTTCTAACTTCTTTATTCTGGGCCTGACCCAGATGCTTACGATTGATTTTGAGCACATTCAACGCTTCCAGTATCCTGGCTGGATATATTTATTAGAGGCATAGTTATTAGTATTCAATGTTTAGTGTATTTATCATTTTGGAAGTTCACTTGATGACGTGTAAGTATCCTTAAGAAGAAACGGACACAGAAAATGAAATATTAACGAATTCAATAAATAATAATAAATAAATTAATTGCTTTTAAGCGACTACAGAGTTGTAACGCGAGAACTGAAACTGAAGGTTTCATAAGTTTCCTCGCTCCTAGACCAATGCTTAGAGATTGAGAGTTTCAGATCAACCACTACTTACTAATCCACCTTCTTCAAGGAATTCGTTCTAGGAGAATGCCAAGAGTTCTAGTTGGTATTCTGAACCTGCCACCAATGCATATGTATATACAAGGAGCCGCAAAGTCCACAGTACACAGATTTCGCTGACTATAAAAAACTGTTAGACGAACTCAAAGAGGCACCCCTTTTAGGAATGCCATGTGATGTCATGGTTCAGAAATTTAACCTAGGTAGAAAATATCAGGTTATAATGCCAGAAAAGAAGGACTGGGAGACAAGTACTCCGATAAGAGCGGACTCAAACTGGTATACTGACGGCTCTAAAACGGACTACGGCGTTGGAGCGGGAATATACGCTAAGAAGGCTAAAAACGGCTCCTTCGGTAAGCTTCAGCAAAGACACGACTGTGTTCCAAGCTGAGGTTGCTGCAATCCATCACTGTGTCCGAGAGATAGAAAGATGTACCGAGCCAGGTAAAAGCGTCGCTATCTTCTCTGACGGTCAGTCCACACCTAAAGCGATTAGCTCCACTAAGCTGATTTGGGACTGTGTAAGCGCCCTAAATGAGGTGGGTACCCAAAAGGAAACTAACCCTGGCCTGGGTCCCTAGCTATTCGGGCGTGAGAGAAAATGAGGCGGCGGACGAACTGGCCAGGCGAGGTTCGTCAAAACCATTCGTTGGAGCCGACCCCTCTTTCGGTACTACCAAATTGTAAATTAAAAAATCCATCAATGAATGGATATATAATCAGTCCAGAGAGTGGTGGCAAAAAATCACCGGGACAAAGGAAAAGAGTTCCTAAAGGAGCAGAGGCTTGAATTCAGAAAGACAGGAAGACTGTCAAAATGATTGTAGGTCTGCTGACTGGTCATTGAAGAAGAGGAAGAAACAGCAGTTCATGTGCTGTGCCAATGTGAAGGCGTGGCGAGGACAAGGTTTCTAGTAATGGGGGAGGAGAACCTCACAGCTAGTAGCTACATAAAGAAGCCGCTCTTAAAGATGATAGGCCTAATTAAGAGGACAAAATTAGAGAAATTAGGTCGCGGTGAAACAGGTTTGAATTTCTGCACTTTGATGTTTTTTCAGAGCTTCTAAATATTAGGAAAATGGGCAAGTTTTATAATAGCTACCTTATACTAATCTACCAGTGTTGGGCAAGCTAGGGGAAGTGAATAAATTTCTACAGCGATTATACATACTCGTGTTTTGTCGGCTCTTAATAAATCACTAGTTAACCTGCTCCCCACTCATGACGCGAATAAACACGAGTGTATCTAGTCGCTGTAGAAATTTATTCACTTCTCCTATCTTGCCCAACGCTGTTAAATCTACTACAATTGACAGTTATGTTTCTCTCATAACTTATAACATAGCAGATCCTCTACAATAGTTATAGTTTCTAAACACAGGTTAAACTTAAGACAGTAAATTTGTCGTTGACGTGTGGGACTGGTACTGATACATTAAAAATAAGAAATAAAAAATGGATATACAGAAAAGAAATGAACGGTCATAAACACATTATAGTAAGTAAATAATTTCTAAACTTATAAATTACAAAAGTAGGCATGAATTGAAGGGACTAACAGATGCTAAAGAAATATTAGGGTTGTAAAACATTGGAAATAATTTTGTGAAGTGTGATAAATGTGCTGTAAATCCCTAAACTCCACCATAAACGTGCAAAAGATACGTAAGTAACAGAGGAAATACAAAATATAATACGTTAAATATATACACAATAACCTTTTTGTACAGTGGCCTGAACAACTACCACATAAATGATACTCTGTTATTATATACACAATGCTAACAGACAAATATTATACACCGATATTATAATGGAATTATGCTTTCAATTGTGTATTTTATACCTGTAAAAGATCCGTATTTACTGGATACTACGGTAAATGCAGATCCAGCAGTATAAATTGTCAAATTAATTCGGTGCAATTTTATTATACGTAGTTTGTGGATGACACACATGCGTATATGTGCTCTAGTTTAATCGACATATGTAAATAGTGCTATATACATAACACAATATCATAGTGTATTAAGATTAAAAATTAGTTACCAAACAAATTTGGCGTAAAGAAAATTAGGGAGCGGTATACTGACTTCAAAAATATTCATTACAATAAAGCCTTTTGAAATCTTTGTAATTACAATTTTTGATTGAATAAATATTTGATTATCAAAGCAGTTGTATTATTGCATGATACTGGTACAATTGAACAAAGCAAATCCCTTCTAAATAGAATTAAATATGCAGGATCAATTTGCAATTAATTTTGACACGGAGTTTCAATTAGACCAGTATGCAAAGGTTGTTGATTACTGCATTAATTGAAATGATTAATTGATTCACCATGCTTTTCACACTAAATTCTAATAGAAATATAAAACGATTGATAGCACTGACGAATATATTACAACATTAAAAATGGTGGATGCAAATAAGAACAGCTTTGGATTGTACAAATTCCAGCTTACTGCAATCTCCATATAGAAAAGAAAATTTTTGGTAAATTGGATTGGTATATCTTCGTAAAAAAAAAAACCTTCTTTCCTAGATAACAATTTTGTCTCCTCTAACTGTCAGGACGAATTCACCTTTCAATCCATTTGAAATAACAGAGATTGAATTTTAGAACAGCTAAAACTTTACGACTATTTGTAGTTCATCACAGTTTCTTACGGGCAAACTATTAACTGAAGCGCACTAAATTATTGAGTAGTAAGGTTTGTATCCCCGTAACTGGATAGTTTCTAGAACTCTCGCAAAAAGAAGTAAAAGAAGAGTTTGAATGATTGATTCTAACTTAATGGATGAATTAAAAAATACGGCTATTTTTTCATCTAATAAAATAAAAAAATTTAAAGAGGAAGCGGCTTTAAATTCTAATAGTTTGTATGAGAGTCCTTTTTCTTCACATCTATATATTTTACCAATAATAGCTTCACCAATAATTTTGCTAGGTATTGGTAAAATCGTTCCCAGGTGTATCAGTAAAGCGTCGGAAATGTTAGACATATATTTTCAAGTGTAAGAGCGTAGGATTTGCGATGATTGAATGCAACCAAAGGAGCTGACAGCCATCCTAACGACATCCATAACGGTAAACTATTTGACTTTCCACTACCTACGATACCACAGCGAGAACCATATGCTGGAAAACGCAGACACAAGGAGACTGCAATAAATAACAGCAGCCTCTCGTCTTTGACATTTCTTATGTTTACAACCTAGAATATGTAATAAATATCAATAGTTAGGTATTGATTGCCTGGTAGGAAGGCAGGCTACTCTTCCTTCTCCTTTTTTTCTCTTATTTCTATCTCGGTCCCGTTTGGCGAAAATGCGAAAAATATACTTTACGATCTCTGTTTTATTGCCTTTCTTGCAGGAGAAATATCTTTGCCGAGCCAGCCGGGACGAATATAACTTCCACGAAATCAGTGGCTGGAAGCGCCCTGTTCGTCCAATAAAGAAAACTTCGCATATATCATCTATTTATTTATATCCATTTATTGTATATTGAAGGAATCGGAGTTCTCCCTGTTGCATGTAATGTTAATGAGGGCTGAGAAACTATTCATGGGTCTCAGTTTTCCAGAAATGTTTTATGCTACACTTCGTTTATTATTTTGGTGGATATAGTATTTGATTATATAATGAAAACATAATGCTCTAACGACAATAAATAAATGAGGGAATAAATACAACAGCCCATAAATGCTCGATAATGTTTAGTTGCATCTTAACCCTTGGGAACCTGGCATCCGAATGACTACCTAAAACACGACAACCTTCATATACCTAAAAATTAATCTTCAAATACATATCATCAGCGTCACGAATAGTCGTTTCCACTTTATAAAGTAGGCGTGACCTGTATCCTACTTTTACCTAATTTTTTTTGCGTAGTTAAAATTAGATTAAAATAGTTAACACACAATGTCGAAAAGTCACTTTTTTTTCCTACGAAGTCTGATTTTAATAGAAAGCACATGAAATTGGAAACAAACATTTTTCTGGCACAGAAAGTGCGCACATTTTTTTTGGGTATTCTCTCTGCAATAATACCGTGGTTAATTGAGTTGCATTGTAGTGTCTATCAAGTGATCCACCTTTTCTCGTGAAATCGCTTATTTTTTATATGTATTGTTATGGAACATATAATGAACGTCACTAATGATAAATGTGATAAATTGTTTTGTGTACACATCTGTTGATAAAAATCTTCCTAAAAAATTGTTTTATTTTTGGTGAATTCAAATAAATTAAATCATATTTCCGTAATCTCTTCGAAATTGAAAGGGATCTTCTTTATGAATTATTGTATTTACCATTAAGCTGAAAGTATACAGAAAGAATAAACGTTAAGATTTTTCATATTTAGAAGAAATTCATGAATTAGCATACCTTTTGGTATCTTTTCTTTTATGTAATGGTACATGTCTTTGCTGTTTTGAATATAATGATATACCTTGGATGATTTGAAGGAGATTTTTCCCTAGATCCCCTGATATCGGCGTTGTACCTTTGATGTGGATCTTTTCTGCAACATGTTTGACACTGCGCGGCAATTCCATTGTGAAATACTTTTGTGTGTGAATTGCCGGATGTTGGAGGTTTTTGTTATTAATTGTTATTTAAATTAGGAAAATAAGTATAATGATTGACAGCCAGGCTGCTATCAAGGCAGTCTCGAACCCTGTAACTAGGTCAAAACTAGTTAGAGACTGCAAACAATCCCTCATTACACTGCACGAGACTACACGGTGTCTCTGATTTGAGTGCCGGGACATGCGGATATAAAGGGCAATGTAATAGCCGACAAACTAGCCAAGGAGAGTTCTAAGAGACACTTCAAAGGCCCAGTGCCCGTAAATGGGATTACTAAGGATTCCGTAAGAAGGGAGATCTGGACCTGGTTAGATAATGTAGGTATAAATAAATGGAGGTCGACTGAAGGTCAACTCAATACTAAAGCGCTAATAGGGGATGGGGATGCTAGATTCTCTGATAACCTACTCAGACGCAGCAAGAAAGAAGCTAAAACCATTACTGGGCTGGTAACTGAACACTGTCCCCTGAAAAAGCATCTATACAACACAGGTCGAGTAAGCGAACCGTGGTGCAGAAGATGTGAACTACAGGAGGAAACGAATTTACATATGTGAGGAATTGAAAGTACTCAGTCGGAAATCTTTCGTGAATGATCTATTCGAGCCCTCGAGGGTTCACAAGTTTCCACTGGGCAAGATGCTGACCTTTACAGAGAACACCAAGCTATTCGAGTGGAAGTAAGAGATTTAATAGCGACGGTACAGTGACCACCTAGCTCAAGTGCCCGGACTGTAGGCGCCCACCCTAATTAAATGAATGAATGAATGAATGAATGAACTATTTAACGTTTCATAACAATGAAGTTATTTATATAATTGTAAAACAGCTTAAATTGAAATTTTAATATGTATAAGTTGGCAGGCATTGCTAGTGCTTTTTAATGTTGTTTTGATTTAAAATTGTTATTTGATCATTCAAAATATACAGGAGAGTAGTTGATATTTCATTTAAATGTTGAAAATAAGAGTACCTATTCACCTTGAGTAAGAATCCTTGTACTCTTTAAATGTTTTTAATTTATTATTATACAATAAATTGTGCATATTATTGATGTTTATACTGCCTCTATTAATAAAAGCTGGCAATGAGCATGACCTGCAGTGGTAACTTCGAGGCATATGTGAAAGTTCTTTGCCATCTAGTGAAGGGGGATTGTATCTTTGAGTATTCTCTAACATAGAAGGATAGGTTTCTGTAAAGAAGAGGCAGATTAAAAAATAAAGATTTATATTTGTCATTAAGAAAAATATTAACCGAGCAATCCTTTATAAATAAGGTAAGTTTTTCAACGGTTCCGCATACATGACTTGTGGTGTTCTGACAGCCAATTTACATAGAAGGCGAAACTGCAATCACTGTTCTGTCGTTAATTTTACTCGCCATTGAGCATAACCTAGATACTAATATCTAGCAATAGTTATACGTTATCGTTGGAATAATTCTATAGCGTTTTTAATTCAGTTGATTGTTATCTGGTTTGTTTCTTGTTGTTTCGTTATTTAATAATAATAGTAATAATGACTTTGTGGCCACCCAAATTTCACACAAGACGTCCACATGTAAATTTAATGCAGCAGATGACAGATCATAAATAAGCGCCATTTGGAATTGAGATTGTACTTCTCTCTCTGACACACCTTCTTTATGATTGGTATCAATTGAGGAAGAAAGCTGAGGCATCTGATGCCAACATAATAAAATACCGCTAGCGGCTATTTTTCAGGCGATACAGCATCAAAAGTGCCAACAGGAAGTGACGCTTCTTGATTTATACTTTGACTGATTCAACCAGCATTTAACTAAAAATATAAAGGTTTTAATATCGTTATTAATGGAAAGTAAAATGTATATTTTTGATTTACGTATTGATTTTTATTTAATTTGTTCTAGTTTGTGTAGTAGCTTTATAAGCAGATTACATTAATAACTAACACCGTCGTAATTTAAAATCGGAAAAGCACAATCGAAACCCTAATTTTAAAGGTTTGCCGATGAACATAAAATTAGGTAGATTCTTCGTTTAGTAGAACACTATTTTTTTAATTAAACAAAAGAAAATGTATATTCTAAAACGTCAAATAAAGGATAAAAGTTTAAAACTAGTAAAAAAGAAGTATTTTTAGATTTAAAGATACTATCATATTACTCATCGAATTATGCCATTTACTTTCAAAGTTTTATCCATTAAGGAGAGTTTAAGGTAATTAGGGGGGATTAGAAAGACACATTTATATTCCTAAATATCTTCATCCTACGAGTAAGGTATTTTTCTTAGCAACAGGATAATTTCACCATAAATCGTTTAGTAGGACAGTTCAGGACACAAAAATATTGTGTTTGTGGTAACTAATACCTTTTTGTCCTCATTAAATTGTTATTTGTGTAGCTAGCTGCGGCAAGGATCAGTGTAAGTAATAGAAGACAAGAAATCCCTTGCAAATAATCAGTTTAAGCAGGGCTTTCTTACAAATCTGTTGTGTTTTATCAGTGCAGTTCCGTAAAATGTTGGTGTTTAATTGGTTTGGTGTTGGTGTTTATTTTTGTACTTTACAGAGCATATAAATACCATTATAGATGTAGGTTCAGAAAAAATCTGTGGAAAATCTAGGCCAGCCACCTAAAGGATATTGTCGGCCATTAAGACGGTTGTGGGAGCTTAAAACTTCAGAAACATCAATCCTGGAAGAAGTGAATATCAATAGTAAAATTAACCGTTTAGTACCTTACCAATATAGTTGTTTCACCACTTCTCTAGTACCTCTTGAGCTTACAGAGGTACGTTCAGAAAAAAATCTGTGGAAAATCTAGACCAGCCACCTGAAAGACATTGTCGACCATTAAGACTGTTGTGGGAGCCTAAAACTTCAGAAATATGAATCCTGGAGAAAGTGGATATCAACAGTGAAATTAACCGTTTAGTACCTTATAAATCGCCAAGCGGTCTAATAAACTACAATGGTTATTGATGGTAAGATCTGCAGTACTTTCAGTATGACTTGTTGTATTTGTAACACCCAAATTTCACAAATGAACGATTTAATCTCTCTTCGTAAACGACCAATTGAATAAGATACGTTAAAATTTGGTTCCCCTGTATTGCATTCATATATTCGATGCTTCGAATGCTTGTTATATGTGGCGTAATGACTTGATTTTAAGACATGGAGAGTATCCAAACATAACAGAGAAACATTTGAAAACGTCTATTACATACTAAATTCTGGAAAAACGCTGGGATTTCTTGTAGACATTCCAAAATCTGGTATTAGAAACACAAATGACGGCAACACGGCAAGAGCCCAGCTCGTTGGTAGAGATGGGAGTAGTCGAAGGTGGAGCTCACCGTTTTGGAATAACCTTGAAGATCATTAACAGTCGTTACAAAACAAACATTGAAAAGATTGAGCAGTACTATCTAAAAACAGTCATGCAATGTGTCTCCTTATTAATTGGTATTAAATATTATTGTTCAAGGAGCTTTACTTTCCATCGACAAACTTACAGAAAAAGTCCAAAAAACAAAAAGATATCAGAAAATGTCGCCAGAGTAATTTGAGAAAGTGAAGTCCAACCACAGTCAATGAAGATTTGCTTATCAGATTAATTCTTAATTCTGATCCATATTTGAGTTCATTTGTTATTAACGAAAAACAACGTAAAAAACTAAGCGGAGTTATGTTAGAAGTGATAAAAACTAATAATGAAGGACAAGAAATTCTTTTATAGAATGTTGCACAAGAAGAAGATGGGCAAGACTCTGATGTCGAACGAAATACTTGATAAATGACTTCTAAAACTTTGTAAATACTTTCTACTAAATGCTATGTTTTTACTTTGTCCCTTATGTTATCAACCTTACCATCTTCTAGGGGTTCAACATGAATACTTAAATATATATTATTTTAAAAACCAAAATATTCTGCAATATACCAAACCCCAATATATAAATTTGATTTAAATATTAAATTAATTATTTCAAAAGTTATAAATTTCGATTGCGTATTTTCGATTCTAAACCATTCTGGTCGGTGATATATCAAATTGAACAAATCGAAATAGGGGAAGGTGGGGCAAGATGGCAACACTAAGCTTTAGAACACTACATCAGGATTGCAAATTGATTTAGAAGGTTCTAAGTAGGCTTGTTATAATCTTAAAGCATTTACCTGCTGATGAATGTATTTACAATTTTTCGATGGATACTCCTGATGTTGTGAGAAAATTTTGAAAAGAAATATGTAAATATACCATCTTGCCCCCATCTCCCCACCTGGTTCCAGGTGAGTTCAGAATGTGTTGTAACATAAATCTGGGTAATATGTAAAAAAATAGATTTTATTCTTAAAAAAATGCAGGAACAAAGCTAAAACTCTTTAAAGCGGAAGTATTTAAAATAAAAAAAAAATAAAGATAAGAAAATTAAACTTAATCTTCATACTTGACACAATAGAAGACGAACTCATCCACATTATTCGCACACCCCCCATGTACCCAACCTCGCCATTCATGGTATTGTATCCATACTTCCCCTTTGGTATCTTCACCGCACTTTCTGAGGCAATATAAACATAGACATGTTCACCTTCCTCAACAGAAAAACTTGATTATTTCCTTGACGTTTTCTAAAAATCTGTCTCTTTGCTTTTCTTACAAAATTCGGCTTCTTGGCCTTTTTCTTCGTTTTCTACTTTGTCATTTTTTTTTCCTTTAACACTCCGTCTGCACTTGTAGTTGCCTTAGGGATTCTCCAGACTTCTATTTTCTTGTAGCAGATTTTTATACGTAGTGCTTGTAAAGATTGTTGTCTTTCCTTTGTTACGCTTTGATTGAACCTGTACTTCATTCCTAACATGAGACATAGGCATTATGTCTTCGAGAAAGCATAATGGAGATTACATCTCACAAATCCAATCAGCCAATCTTTTCCTGCAATTTTTGCATTTGTTCAACAATCAACTTTCCCCAATTTTTCAGATCATCGATAAGCAATATTTCTCAAATTTTGAATTGTTAATCCTGCGAGACCCAATTCCATTTTTTCAAATATGTAACTAGCTGTGTCTCGTCTAAGAGGGAAAAAAATGTGTTTTTAGCCTAACGATTTTCTAGGTTGGAGAGGTCCAGCAAGCTGACGCGCTTCTTCCACTTTTTTTCTAGAATTGTTTGTGGTACCTCATACTCATTCTCTTCTCTTCTGTACTCACGACAACCCTGCTTCAAGTAATGAAACGATTTAATTTCATATTTAAATGTCCAACTATATCCTGTCATAACGGACCAGACTAAAGAGTAAGATAGTGATATACCCAAGTTGCCCCATACCAATAGCTCCATCTTGCCTCTTTAAAACATTTCCTGGTTATGTTATAATAATATATTAAATATTTGAAATAAACAAATAACACACTATAGAAAATGCATGCAATACATGTCAATTAATAAGCACAAAAAAGTGTAATTGTAAATAATTTACTTATACTTCTGATGCTGGCCGTTGAACTCACCATCAAAACAATGAAATTCTGGAAATTGCAAAGTTCACGCACAAACAGCAATAACTTTGTTATTACGACTAGTAAAGTTTCCTACATTACAGCAAACATAAAACAGCACTTGTCAATATTAGATCTGCTATTATTTGACAGATGCTTACTGCCGTTTTGTAGATAAGACGATGTCCCCATCATGCCTCGTGGCCCCATCTTGCCCCACCCTTCCCTAATATTATTTTTCTCAGAAATTTAAAAGTTGATACCATTACTAAGAAATAACGTTTAAGTTCTTTAATTTGAATTGACCTTTACATAATGATTTGAATCATTCCAGAATAAATTATCGATAGATGGCGCCACTTTAAAACGACAAAGAATAGAAGCGGGGAGAAATTGGCCGCTTTTTAATGCTAAAAGATCCATATTTTTGTGAGCACCTATCAAATATTTAGCACAGGTACAATAATAAATCAGAGATTGGATTGATTGCAGTCACTAGAGGACTCAGTGCTTCAACCTTATTATAACACCAAAAGGGTTGCTATAATAATGCACTAATTTCAGACTACTGGTTGCGAGTAAATACAGCTATAAATCGTTCCTAACATTTATAAAGTTGCCGTCCGTTATTAAAACGTACCAACTCACAATATTAAACTTGGTTGGAAGAATATATGTATGTAAAGAAGCGTTTTTGTTATAAGATTATACGGCTTAGCTCTGTAAATGCTACTATAAAACCGTGAGTAATTGGAAGCATTAGCATTGCAACCCTACATATATTGTATGGATTTTCCTTGAATTTCCTGCAGCCCGGATTAAGTAAACGAATTATCGGTTCTGAATGTATGTCTATAAGATGCGTTGCAATATTAAACGGTTGTTACATATGTAAATATATTCTAAGGTTTATAATGAGTCTAATGAGTTGTACTGTTGCATTATAATTTTCTATTGAAGTCAAAGAAAATTAATACAGGCGTATACGTCATGCGTAAATCATGTTTGTGTTCGTGGAGTTAGCAGCTGAATATGTATTAGACCACCTCGCCATAATATGGTGCTTCTAATGCTCTCTAATGAATGGAATAGCGTACGTTTCCATTTCCCCAGTTCACGATTCGAGCGCAGACATTTTTTCGTTATTATATTCGTTTTATTTGAAAATAGATAACTACTCTTCGCTGGAAAACGATGAAAACGGGAAGAGGGCGAAGACAAAATGGGAAGCCATTAGCTGAAGATAGTTTGCATTGCAAAATGGCCTTTCACAATGCGCAGTCGACTCGCAAATGCGTATCCAATTCGGGGAGATTTTTAATTTTATCAAAATTAAATGTAAACAAGGTTATGATGTTTGCTGCCGGATTGTAACGGTGCGTGAATAATTTTATTTGCTTAAAACGTACTGATTCAGGAATATTAGATTCATTTCAAATGGGCTGGCGTAATTGCCGTATATGTATAGATATTGTACGGTTAGACTCATTATAGAAATTAACAGTAGAGCAAGGTTTTATATTTTAGCCACTATTCTGCGTTCATTTTGTTTCCTGACTATCACATAGGCATGGAAAAATTGAATAATATATACTCTTTCATTTATAGTTTTGATATACTCCCAGCTTCCTCTTCCTTCTAATGGAAATAGGGTTCCAAAATCTATGGTAGTACCGTCTGCAATAACTGTTCTGCTAGTTCTTGCGAGGATTATTATAGGCAAAACTCAATAGGATATTTGTATCAGCTGCAGACAATGATTAAATTAAAATTAAAATAAAGTGCAATTGAAAGATGCAACTGATAATTTTGATTGATATTTAACCCGAAATGGAAATATAAAACGAATGCTGAGAAACAGAGTAATCGAAGTACAAGCTACTTTTTAAACAAGTTGTTGCTAAGGAACTTTGCATGGAAACAATGCTATTATCTTGTCCACAGGAGTGAAGTATTTGCCTCCAAATTAACAAGTACAGAAAATGGAGGACGGAAAAGGATACTAGCGATAAAAGGAAGTCCCATAAAAAATTCGCATCTCGTCAAAAATATACAGAAAACAATAAAATTAAAGCCAATTATATAGGAAATTAGAAAAATAAAATTAACTTTGGATTTACAACATAAAACATTCAAATATATAATAAATGACACCCAACGCATTTTAATATAAATAGCTATTCTTGCAATGGGAACTGTTTAACTAAAGGTTGAGTAATGTGGCTTGAAAATATAATAATTTTTTTATTTCTTTTTCAAATCATTTATTTTTTTAGAAAATATAACGTTACGGCATCCTTATGCCTTCTTCAAACATCTTAAGATAAGATATTAAAACAATGCTGATATGCATATAAAAACAATGTTATTTTTAAAAGTAAAATAACAACTTATGGTTACCAACTTCCGCATATGGAAATTTTTTTAATACTTCATCTGAAGATGTTTCAAAAACGTATAAGAATGTTGAAACGTTACATGATATAAAAAAATAAATGATTTGAAAAGGAAATAAAAAACTGTTTGTTATATCATTCAGCCATACTCCAAATAAGAGGAAATTAAAAATATAAATAACTATTATACATATATTGTTTTTAACTTCGCCAAAATCTACNATATTCCCATAAATAATACTGTAGCTAAAAAAAAAAAAAAAACATCAGAGATGTAGGTACCACCTTACTCATTTTGATAAGTGATATAATACAGGAGTCCCGCGAGGCTCTATTTTAGGTCCACTCTTTCACATTATATACACAAACGAATTTATTTCAGTAGTTAGAAAAATCAGACATGCATAACCTCAAAGTTGTATGTTACGCAGATGACACAAACTTCTTGTTAAAAGCTTCTTCTTTAACGGATGTCTTACTGTGTATGTATATAAACAAATATTATTGTGGTCAACTAAAAATTTTCCAATATTAAATGAGGGCAAAACCGTGCGGTATTTAAAAAAATCAAACTCAAATCTACTAAATCATATACATAATAATACCAAGCTGGTCACAACGGTGAAGCTGTTTGGTGTAACATGGGATGCATCTTTGACTTGGCAATCACATTACTTTGTGTACATTTCGAGATGTTCGTGACTTGGACGCCTTAGTAACAGTTTACCATTCTTGTTTCCATTCACATATGCGCTTGCATTATGGGGTTTAAGTTGACTTTGCTTGGCTGATGGTCGAGTGGCTTGCATGCTTGGCTGTCAATGCGGAGTCCGGAGTTTAAGGCTCTTTATAATCAAAAATTACTTTTACATTGATCATAATTATGCAGAACTAGAACTGGAAATAATCGCAATGAAGAACGATGTGTTCCTAAAATCATTAAACGATGACCTTTGGAATTGGTCGATATACATAAATTTGCTATTTTGCGAGCATTAGCTCTCAAAATACATGCATCTAGTGCTTCAACCTACGCTTGCGAATATCTGTTCTCCACAATGAAGCACTTGAAACCAAAGTATAGAAGCAGAATGACCAATATAAATCTGGACCATTGTATGAGAGTGGGTACTTCAGATTACGAACCAGATTATGTTAAGTTAGAATGCAAGCACAAGGATCGCACTGACATTTTTAGTGTAAATTTGACTTTTCTGATAATTAATTCCCTTTATGTAACACTTTTTTTAGTAGTAGTATGTATAAATGTATTAGTTGTATCTAACACATATCACTATTTTAACAAATACCTTTTTCAATTGTATTCATTCACTCTTTTGTTTAATTTGAAGATACGTATTAATAGTACCTATCTAACACATACGAATATCATTGAGGCGCCCTTTATGAAAAGAAAATTGACAATGAGCCCTTATATACTAAAAGGTTACCGACCCCTGGCTTAGAGCGTGTGATAGAAAGTATAGACACATGGCCGTAAGGGGAGACATTAGAAAAGGAGCGTACTGTACATTATACTTAAATTTATACATTTATTATTCTATAAACGCGTTCTTAATTGTATTGCATAGTCCTTTGAGAATGATTACGATGTAATGAAACTATGTACTAAAAATATATTTACTTAATATAATTGTTTGAAAAGATATGATTGAATTTACAATCAGAGCGCAATTTATATTAATTTATGGATAGTTTAAATGAAATTGTGTTCCCATTTTTCTTATATTGGCTTTTTACCGTGAAAAAAATTATTGGTTTCCATAGTCGAAAGTTAAAATTTCTGTTTTGTTAGTGTACTTTTTTATGTAGAAATAACTTTTAAAAAGCGCGTTTAAAAGATTGTAAATTACTAAGACACCCATACTTAGACACCCATTACAAAAAAACGATACACTTCATCAGGAATAATTTTAGACTGACCGACAAAAATAAAAGAATATTAATTCAGAGCAAATTGCAGTTTGCACACCTTCATATACACATTTGCTTTAATTATCTGCCGTTCTATGTTTGGAAACAAAATTCTCTAGGAAATAGAATGCTAATTTTCTGTATAATGATGTTTTTGGTTGAGAAGCTTCGGATGTTGTTTGAATATAAATAAAAATAACTCGACATGGATGCAATAAGACGCTAAATCATGTTATATATTATTCATGAAAAATAAAAACGACACTCATTCCCTTATAATTACCCCTTTGAATTATTCAGATGTATTTAAAATCTGCAGGTGCTAGAAATAATTATTCACGTTTAAGTGTTTTCATTGTGTAGTTAATGAAAGCGTAACTATACGAGAAATCCCTAAGTCACTTGTTATACGTCCTCCATTTTTCATTTCATGGTTTGAAGCATTCGAAGACTTAATTTTACGACAGCGATTGGAACTTGGCACTGCGAATTTATTTCTCTCTGTGTTCTTATTTTTATCAAATCATAAATGTTAAAGCTTTTTCCTGATCGCCTTTTATGATTATTTGTAAATACATATCTGGTCGTGTGCAGGAGACATGATTGTTTGTTTAATTAAAAATGCTAATCAGGATCATATCTTTTTGTTTCACTGGCTGGTGATTCTGTGAGCATGATATGAGTACTATTCAAAACGTAGAGTTAGTAAAATTGTTATCAGTTCTGCTTTGTTTTATTTCACGACGTGAAAGCTCCTTGTTTTCATTCGCCAATTACCGCAATCTTATCTCGTTTTGTTTTTTTAAGGGTATTTATACATTTTAAAAAATCAGATTCATACAGGCGTCCGTGCTTAATCGGAGATATGCTGACGGATAAATCACGTCAAGTTTATTTTTGACGTGGATATGTAAATTTAATTTGTGGTAAAAATGATAACGGATACATCTACATCAAATATGACAAAAGAGCCAGTGGGAAAGATCCTCACAAGAGTATAACCTGAAAGTTGCTTATAGATCCGGAAGTTTAATATTCCAAGTGTTGTTCTACGTAAGCGTAACGGTATATCGGCAGACTTGATATAATGTTTCGCAAATAGCCCATCCCATATTTAACAATATTTCCTTTAACATCCAACATGCGTTAAATTTTTAATTGTGATTTTTTATTTCCCGTTATTGAGCGCTGAGTCGGTTGGTAGTTACAGGGAGTGAAAATGATAGTTACAATTAAAAGTAACTGTTGCATGAGACTGTGCTCAAAAATACGATGAGAGGATAGTTAAGCCAGAGAGAGTAGAAGCAGAAAAGCAGATATGCATGTGAAACTAAAGACTGTTGAGGATATAGTAAATATGTAAGTGGAGGGTGATGATCTCTTGAGCCTGTATGATTTGTACAGTAATTGTTTAAACTTATTTATTCTAGAAGTGCGAACGTCCAAGTAACCTTCCCTTCAATTTCAATGCTTCCAGGTGCAGCGTCCTTGAGTTTAACAGTACTGCTCATTCATCCTCTTTCTTACATAATTTGCATTCGCACTCTGCACTGTTGCTTTTCCAAGTCCACTCAATTCTTTCAGTTTTGAATAGCTAACATGAATTATCTTAATACACCGAGTACTGCCACTTACTTAGGTTAATGCAACTTTGAAATACTTTTAATTATAAGTCCTTTAGCTTGCAACTCTTCCCTTTTCGTTTGTCACTTTTTGGTCTTCAGTGCGTTACTTATTCGTAAAAAGGTTCTGAACTTAGAATGGCGTTCAGACTCTTTCTTTTGCAAAAATAGCTGTTATTTTCTTTTTCTTTTCTTTCTTTAAGTTAGGGTAAGTGTCTATAGTCCAGGCACTTGAGTGGTGCTCATATGTACCGTCCTAATAAATCTTTTACTTTACTCGGCAGTTTGGCTTCTCTGTAAGCCAGTGCCTTGCCCAGTGAAACTTGAGAACCTCGAGGGCTTCGATCATCATCTGAAATATTTCTGCCTGAGAAATTCAATTTCTTACATGTGCACTTAACTGTAAATCGTTTCCTCCTGTAGTTCGCATTGTTGTATCGATGCTTTTTCAGGGGACAGTGTCCAGTTATCAGGCCAGTAGTTGTTTAGCTTCTTTCTTGTTGCGTCTGAATAGGTTATCAGAGAATCTATCATCCCCAACCTCTATTAGCGCTTTAAATATGGAGTTGACCTTCAGTCGACTCCATTCTTTGCACTTTTTATCTAACAAGTCCAGACTCCTTCTTGCAGAGTCCTTAGTAATTCACATACGGATTGGACCTATGAAGTGTCTTTTAGAGCCTCCTTGCTAGTTCGTCGGCTATTGTATTCCCTTTTATCCTCATGTCTCGGCACCCAAATCAGAGACACCGTGTAATCTCGTGCCAGTGCATTGAGGGATTGTTTGCAGTCTCTAACTAGTTTTGACCTAGTTACACGGTTCGAGACTGCCTTGATAGCAGCCTGGCTGTCAGTCACTGTACTTATTTTCTTCCTCATGTAGCCCCCCTTTGCAATTATTTCTGCACAGGCTGCAAGAGCAAACACCTCTGCCTGGAAGGCCGTTGCATGCTTCCCCAGGATTGTGGATATCCTTTGATTAGGGTTGCGCCCACAAATACCGGCTCCTGTTGTCCTGGTTCGATTTGGATCCATCCGTGAACTAGTTATCAAGAGCAATGATGTCACTACGTGCCTGGTTTCTGTTCGGTATGAAGATTTTCACCTTTTCGGTGAAAATAATTTCGGGTGCCATACTGTCCGTGCGTATTTGCAGCAATGTCCTGTCCAGCATCGTACCCGTAGTACATATTAGCTTTTATTTTATTTTCGTCCATTTCTGTACGTCCAGAATTCTGCAGAAGAGTCACGTTATTCCTTCTGCCTAGCTCTTTTAATCTTCTCAGTCACTGTCAGACCATCTTGGTGTTGATTACATACGGCCTCAGCGTTTTGACGACTGTTTGACTATCAATCAGAAATTACAACAATCTTTTTTGCCTTCAGTAATCTAATTAATATTAAATTGAACGCATTCTTCACTAGCATGTATTTCCGCTTAAAAAATACGTGAATATTTGCCGAAGCTTTCAAAATGCTTAGTTCTGCTCCCGTATATTCATGTTCCAGTCCCCTCTGTCAATAACTAAGACTGCGATAGTTGAAAGCTCACGAAATCAGTTCCAAGGTGGCCTAGGGAAATTAAACGAGCTAGGCAAAAGGTACAAAGTAACAACAATAATAATAATAACAATAATAACATATCTTTATTTGATTTCGAGATCAGAAATACAATACCAAAATAAAAATAAAACGAAATATAATACTGAGAAAATGAAGATAAAAATAAAATCAAACTAATGAGGCACAGTTCAGTCATCAAAACCTGGTGACTGCTGTCCCATTTAACCCCTACATACGTGCTGCAGCCAAAAGAAAAGCAAAACTCTTAGATATCACACAAAAATGTGTGTATGCATCAACAAAAAAAAAAATACAAGTGTGGTTAACTCGACAGCTAGGGAACAAATAAGTTCTCAAACAAAAAACGATATAATCTTCCTGTGGACTCCGGGAAACACAGAAGTCGAAGCAAACGAAATAACGGATAATCTTGCTAAAGCAAGCGTTGGAACACTATTCATAAGGCCTGAACTTTTTTGGGGAATAAGTAACAGTACACTACTGGGTAGAAAACTGAAAATAAATGAGCAGGAAAATCCAATTACTACGAGAATCTGGGGAAAAGGAATGACGCAAGCTGGAAATCTGTAGCCAGAAGATGTTTACAGAATGCATCAACCTGAGTAAGAACAAAATTTGCATATTAACAAGAATACTTTCAAGCCACTGGAAACTGAAAGGACATTTGAATAAACTTATATTAGCAAAGAAATTTGAATGTATATTTTGTGGGGAACAGGATGAAATACCCATCCATCTTCTTTCAAATTCCGTAGCACTGTGCAATTCAAGGACGTTGAACCTGGGAGCATATGAAATCAAAGAGAGCGACTTACCTAGCCTGAGACCTTATCATATCTTGCACTTTAAAAGGTATAAGATTGAAAAGACAGTTGTAAAACAGCAAGAATATAATAGGTCTCTTAGGCTGCACGTAATATCACCCTGTGCCACTTTCCATACATACAAGCCTCGAATACGTGGTGTAGGGGTTAAATGAATTATAAAGAAACACCAGGTTCATACCGCTCACTGTGTTGTTTTTGAACATCTATCATTGGAACGGCAAAGACGGTCATTTGTTGGGAACAAACAACCTATTGACAGGTCTGTCGTAAAAGGGCTTATCCCCACATGGTTCTAAAAGCACGAATAATGGTCTCCAAGCTGCGGTGTTAAGGGGATAATGGGAAGAGCTGATCTATACTCAACACCCAAAATCAAATCAATGAAATCAGAGAGATCAGAAGAATATTAAAATGTTGGTAGGTGTACAAACTATTTAATGTGAACTACATGGGCATATGCATACCGTAGACTTGGTAGGAGATGTGTCTTGCAGATTCTGATTGAACCAATGGAAGCATAAATCCATGTTCTGTGGCAATGCGATGTCTTGATAAAGAAGAGGTTCATACTAAATTGGTCAGAGAATCTAAGAGCATTTAAATTTTCTATTGAAGCAAAAAGGTAAAAAATTACAGAACCAATAATAATTTTTCCAAGTATCAGAAATTGTTTTAAAATCGGTTATATAATTTAGAATACGAATATTGAAGGAAGAAGGTATTCTAGAATAGAAAATATTCCCCAATAGCTTATTTTGTTACGAATTTTAGTTTGTAATCAATGCTAGGGTTAATGTTAACGATTCAAATTGTTACGCTGCAAACCTACAACTGTACTTACATTTGAATACTTCTCCTGATTCAGAATATTTTCAAAGTTATCATTAAATCTTAGTTCCACAATTATATATTCTTAAATAATCTTTTACTACGGTTTTTCTGTTAATTTTGCGTTACAAACATTTAACTTTCCTTATTACAGATACAGTTTCGGTGTACCTGCTTCGCAAGGCGACATTGATCGAGCAACAAAAGAAAATAGAAGCGTCGGTAATATTTCTTCCTTTGTAAAGCTTTGAAAGTGACACTTTAACTTTTACCCTTTTCTTTCGATCTAGAAAGGATGTTTAAATCAAGGGGACGCAAATGCGACCTAGTTGCCTGCATAAAATGATAGGATTTCCTTCAGTGATCTAAGCAGTAAATTACGATGAGTAGGAAAGGTTCGGATTAGGTTTGAATTTATTTTTTTGGGGTTAAATGCTTTAAATACGATTTGCTGAGTGGAAAATGAATAAAATTTTGGATCACACAATAAGTATAAATGCGACTTAGTGGATTAAATGATAAATCAGTGAAATATTTTTTCGAAGATAAAAATTAGCACGAGGGAGAAACAGAGAGTAATAACTTATTTAAAGTAAGCTTTACACGTTCTCGTACTATATGCAGTATAGCCTAAATATGTTCACAATCTGGTCAAATAGTGATATATTTATGTTATAGCAATAAAGAGTAAAATGGTTGTGTATAAAGAAAGTAAGTTCTATTTTTTGTCGCACACATATCAACACCAACCAATTTGGGTATCCTTATAGTTAACCAACATGCTTTTTTGATAGTTGGCCTATCATTACTAACTTAATAAGCTTTCTGAAGTACGTGACAACTGTTGCACATAATGTGGTAGTCTGGATCTACAGTGACTTACAAAGACCTTTTGACTACATCACTGCATATTGTTGTTGGTGTTATTTCCGCATGAAGATGTAGACTGTATTAACTGAAAAATATTAATCATAGAGAATGTCAATTTGAATTTAAACGTTTCAAAGTGTAATGGAGTATTGTTTAAGCCGAAATTGAATGCAAATATATTTAATTTAATTTAATTTCTTTTTTCTTTGGTTGTGGCGGCTTAATATAATAATCAAGTAAAATAAAACATTCCTTTACGTGTCGACAAATATATTTGTCTTATTCATAAAAAAAAATTCAATCATAGGAATGAGGCCTAAATTGATATAGTAAAATTTTGAAGATTAAATATTAAAAACTTGAAGACATTGTTATAGTAGATAGAAATGATTACTTAGATAGATTTTAAATTACTATTTTTGTTTTCGTTGTTTACATGGTAAGAGTTTTACAAGCAATATATTTAATTATCATATTTTATTAGTAACGTGCGTAACTTTTAAGTAAGAAATAAATAGGTACAAAGATAGTAGAAAGAATAGTAATGCTCTTCCTATTGGCTGTCGAATTTTGCGATAACCATAATTTATGATGCACGCGCATTGTAGGGCGGGGTTATCGTTATGTTTAAGATCTATATGCATATGGGTTTTTTTTTTTCATAAAGTCCACAGCTTTTTTATGATTTAACCAATAAATTAGACGACTACTATCTAACAGTTACTGTGTTACTCTGGAGCTTTATTATGAATTAGTTCTTAGTCAGCAAGCAAGTTAGAATCTTGCAAAGGCAAGCAAGTTGCTTGATTAGTGCACTGTCGATGTTTCAACTGAAAGCTTACCTTAAAAGTCCAGCCTAAAACTCAGTCTGAAGGCTCACCCTAAAAGCTCACCGCAAAATCTCTGGCTGAGAGTTCAGCCTAAAGTTCAAATTCAAAGTCCGCCTTTAAAGTACAACATAAAATCTCTGGCTGAAAGCCTAGAGTTAAGTTTAAGCTCAAAATTCCAGCCGACATCTCAGTCTAAAGCTCAGCATAAAAACCAAGCCTAAAAACCAAGCCTAAAAACTTAGGCTAAAAGTTCACCTTAAAAGATTATCCTAAAAGTTTAGACCGAAAGCTCAGGCTGAAAGCTCAACCTAAAACCCTAGACTAGAAGTTTGGCATAAAACTTAAACTGAAAGCTTGGCCTAAAATTAGGCCGAAGGTTTAGCCTAAAATTAGGCCGAAAGCTTAGCCTAAAATTACCCTAAAACGTCAGTCTAAAAGTAGGCTGAAAGCCAGCATTAAATTAGGCTGAAAGGTCAGCCTAATAATTTGGCTGTAAGTTAAGCCAAAAAATGGGCTGAAAGCTCAGTCTAAAGATTAAGCTGAAAGCTTAGACCAAAGTTAGGCTGGAAGCTCAGCCTTAAGTTATGCTGGAAGCTCAGCCTTAAGTTAGGTTGGAAGCTCAGTCTAAAATTAGGCTGGAAGCTCAGTTTAAAGATTAGGCTGAAAGCGCGGCCTAAAAATTAGGCTTTTTTTTGACTGCTCATTAATAAAAGTCCTTTGATGAATTTGTTTGGTTATTTGATTCCAGTGCTCTTTGAGTTTTTCCTTTACCCAATTTCTTAACTACTCTCGTGCCGTGTTTTTGGATACTCCTAGATATCGAGTCTTCCTAGCTAATTCGTCGACTTTCTCGTTTTCCTCGATTGTCGGATGTATGGGCACCCACAGCAAACTGACTTTATTGCGATCCGACAGGCTATTCAGCTCTCATACACATTCCCAAATCAATCTTGATTGTATTTCGGGATTAACTAGTACCCTCAGTATTACCTAGCCGTTTGTTGCAAGATAGATCCGATATAGATAGTTTTGTAAGCCCTCTGATTGCTTTAAGTTGCACAATTTAATATTGTATATGCCTGCGACTGAAAGACCGTGCCATATTTTGCTAGAGGAAGGGTGTCTTCTTCACTGATTTCAGTTCCGTTCTCGATTTTTGATTAATGAGATTTTGTCATGGACAACAGTTACTTTGGTGTATAAAATTGCGAATGAACCGGCAAGAAAAAATTGAACAGTTTTCAGTGAACTTAAATCAACCTACCAATAAAAAAATTCGCGACACCTGGTGTAGCGGCTGTGTTGACTGTGAGAAAAGACCAGTTTTACTTGAAAAATATTGATGCGCAGAAACATAGCAAACGGATGATCAGTAAATCGTCACAGTGCTTGTGGTGCTAAATGTGCTGACTTTTAACTGATTGCAGCCTTGACAAGTTTGTTAATGGAACATAGCTGACTAGGAAAGCGAATATACAGGATTGGTGTCTTTAAAAATGAATGTATAATACTGACTATGTAATTAATGGTGTTTTATACGTGCCGTATCAAACATGCTGAGATTGACACTGCAGAGAATAATGAGCTCGTCAATAATAAAAGACTGACCTGTTCATGTAAGGCAAATTTACCAAGTAATGCCGTGTAATAATCAATAAAGTGTCTGCGCCATGTTCCCAGAAATGAAATAAAAATAAATTAAATAGAGTGCTCAATATTTAATTTGATTCTCATAAATCAATTATTAAGGTATAATTTGTGAAACCTATTTCTGGGTATTATACTAACTAAACGGAGGATAGGCTTTTCCATGTAGTTGATACAAAATATATAAATTCCCATTCCTATTTTTCTTTGTTTGTTTTTTATGTAATTCTTCAGACTGTGCTTTCTCTTGAACTTCTGTGTTTTGTTAACCTAACTTTATTTGAAACAGTGTATGTAAATTCGCGGAAAGTAGATTAGGATCAGTCTAGTGTTATAAATTCCATTCTTTATTTCAATATGAGGGCATTTCAAATTGTATTAGCGTTGTATCACATTTGCAAATTACAATTATAGCAACGTTGTGCTGTGTTACACGCAGTTTGCGAACATCTACTTACTTGCTGTAACTGCACCGCGTTTATCGAGCAAATTGAAATATGTATCCCGTATATTACCATCTTATACATGTACTGAACCATGTAACTGCTGCGTGTCTATTACTCCGAATGCAATTTCAATATCGCCTGGTCCAAAATCGAACAGCTCGTGCATCTCGTATTCATTTGTCAGATGACAATGGCACGACGGAAGCATTGTTCCAATGCCTACTTGACTGTCTCAGAGGAAATTGGCGAAATGAGATTTTGCCTCCGGCGTGATCGTCGAAATGTAATTGAAATTATTGTTTGCCTCGCTTGTTTGACTAGCAGTCGATTGGCTTTTAATATTTTTTGCGCGTCGCACTCGACGATCGTCTGTTCCGTCGCTCTGCGCTGTACATTTTTCGTCGTCAAAGGCCGAATGGCCCCGTTATTCAGCGGCGTTTCCATTCATCTCGGATCCTGATAAAAAATAAATGTCGTCCTAAATTTATTGAATTAGGAAACTAAGGAGACGCTCTCAATCTGTAATTGCTTTCAATTTGAACGGGCACTTTTTTTGTATTTTAGCCATTTCAACGGACAAATTTGGTATCGGCCGAGGAGTAATTGAAGTGAGGAATTATCTCGGGCACACTATTAAAGAGTGAAAACGGTTTAGAGTATTTTTCAAGACCACTATATCCAAATTTGCACGATATATTAGCAAATTAAGACTTAACTGCGTATTTTTCTACTTTCTAGATATCTTATTGGTTAATACGTTTGACAGCAGTAGCTTTAGTATTTTTTCTTCTTCCTATTTGGCCAGGAATTTCTCAGAAATATTCAGGAGGGTTAATATTTTTCTCTGTCTCTTAAATGGCCAATCCTACACTGAGAGAAATAGATTGTACTCTTTAATATAAATATCATCACAATCACATTTTATATTACCGCCTGTATAATAAATTTGTTAATATAAGTGTCCAATAGCGCTGATAATTTTTGATAATAACGCTTAAAATATTACATTGTACTTTCTGCAATGTAATATTTTACTGTGTGCAATACATTATGCTTAAACTTACTATATAATCTTGTAATGATTATAATGGTATTTTGCATTAAGGCAATAGTATGTGAACTAGTAATAGACAATAAGTAATAATATACCATTTGCTGACGCTGTGCAACGATACTCACCTATAATGTGAAATATAGTACTATACCAGGGTATTCCGTAATTTTCGCATGCAGATAGGATATCAAACAATGAAAATGGTGATATTAATTTTATTTTTTATTTCTATTCAGAGCCATTATTGCCAAAAAGTATTTACTCTATTATAAATTTTCTTACATTATCATCCGCAATTATGAACATGTATATAAGGCTTAAAAGCCACAAGTATTTTGCTGGAAATAGTCTTATCTACCGCAGCCGGTATGTCGCTACAATAGAACACACTTTGGATTATCATTTGTATCAAATATAATATAAATGTTATCAAGTAAGTAGTGGAAATTAAATTGTTGAAGAAGAAACTTAAAATAAATCCATATATAAGGTAACATTAAAAGAAAAGGTATAAGCGAACAAAGCATTTATGTTTTAAACGAAGTTAATAAAGAAAAACATAAATACAGTTTCCTAAACTATGTAGACATAAATTGAAACGTAATTTCATTTTGAATATGTAAAAGCTCTAAAAGAAGTTGATGTTATTCCAATTTTAAAATTACAAAAGGATGGACACTTAGACATAGATACTCTAAAATCATTCCAAAACTGCTATTTTCTTAATTGATTTCAAATCCTTGCGTTTGCGATGATCACGATTGGATTAATCTGATTGTACTTTCTTTCAGTCTAATTATTATACTAATTATAAAGCTCCTATTTAATTTTGTTTTATTTTTTTTACGTTCAAGGCGTCAAACCTTTGCACCCTACAATTGTTGGATCTGCTTGCTTCAGTTCATTGGTTTTATGTAATAGTAACATGCAGGGCATATAACCACATTCCATATCATGCCTGTATGACAAATAATTTGCTCGAAACGATCATTTCCTACAACATGCTAGAAATACTATATGATATTAAGTGTGTTTGAACCGTGGAAGATGCATTCTTCGTTAGCCTCTTCTCAAACATAGAGAAATGGAGATGCAACAAAAGAATACTGGCATAGGTAGATACTTGTTGGTTAACGAATGGTTTTAAAAGCGGAGTAATGGGCGCAATCTAAGGCTAAAAGGTGTTGCTGCCTTGGATAATACACAACGATTTTTTTTGGGCAAAATCTATGCCATCGAAGAGAGACTTTTAACAAGGACGTATTTATGAATAAAGGGTGCTATTGTACTGCGACGTAAAAAATCTATTATCTATCGTCCCCTATTCTTGCTGCTTTACGGCTAGGCTTCCAATCCTGTTCGTTTCAGGGTGTGTAGAATATGAAAAGGTCCTGGGTTAGGCAAGTCTTCCTCTTTGATTTCACATGCTCCCAGGTGCAACGCCATTGCACTGCACAGTGCTCCGCAATTTGAGAGAAAATGAACCGTGTTTTATACTGTTCCCCACAAAATTTACATTCAGATTCATTTGCTAATCCAAGTTCACTCAGATGTCCTTTCAGTTTGCAATAGCCTGAAAGTAGTCCTGTTAATATGCGAACATTGTTCTTACTCGGGTTGATGCATTCTGTAAACCTCTTCTGGTTATAGGTTCCCAGAAGAGTTTTAGCTTGTCGCATACCCTGGAGATTCTCCTAATGATTGGATTTTCTCTGCTACATTTCGCTTTTCAATTTCTTCAGTATTGTACTACAAATAAACTAAACAACTAAAGCCCTACAAATAGCATTTCAGTCTCTTTGTTGTAAGATTATCCGTTATTTCGTTTCTTTCCACTGCTGTATGACCCGGAACCCATAGGAGGGTTACTTCTTTCCTTTTGCCTAATTTCCTTAGGCATTCCCAAACCACCTTGCAACTGATTCTATTCCAACATTCGAGCTCAGCGCCCTGATGTCTGATTAACTATTAAACACAATGCAACAAGAGTCTGTGCTATCTTAAAGCCATGAACTTGTTCAATGTACTATAAGATATTATCGCTTTACAGCAGTTCTAATAGTCGCAGTGGAAGGGATGAATTATGAAACCACTCGGAAAGATTTTTGACAATACAATATTGACTCATTTATATCGCATTTAGTATTTAACATACAACAAACACATCGAACATAATTTGTTAACTGCTAACATCAGCAATATATATAGAGAAATTAGCTGAACAGTCTAAATAATCCTTTCTCTAAAAAGGATACTAACCTATCGTAATAAAGTTTTCCTTTATCAAGTGAAGCGATTAGTAAATTCCCGTGGTATTCTTAACTTTTCCTGCATATTTCACCAACGCTTAATTGCACAAGTTTATAAACTTATAAGTAAACATACTTTTCGGGAAAGCATCCATGAAATTAATATCCGCCTTCGTTCTAAAACAAATCGCTATTGTGGTAGAGATTTCCTTAGTACACGAGTTAAACTTTTGTCTTGCAAAGTATAAGCATTTCAGGGAGATTAGATTTTTGCTATACCAATATACCTAATCCGATTTAAGTTTTTATTTTTACTATTGATAATAATGGGTTCCTATATTGTAATTAACTTAAGAGTTATAATTATAAGTAGAGTAAAGTATAAGTGTTATTTTGCTCCATTTATAATGTTCTCGCACAGAGACAGCACTAATTATTTTGTGTTATATTTTATCACAACATTATTAAAACTAATAAATCATTAAAAATTAAATGTTTATATATTTAGTGCTTTATCCAAAACTATCATAGGCTAATTAAAAACTGCTATAAAAATTATTTTTTATAAGATGCAAATATATTAACCGGCTCCTCCACCAAACTTATGTATGTGTGACAGCCTGGATCGTTGAAACATATTATTTCATATCCACATGAAAAACACCGAACTAGAAAAATAACTTCATGCTGCTTATGTTTCAACTATCTTAGATTTAGTTGTAATAAAAAATCATCTCAAAACATTAACCTTCGAGTGAATCTCGGAGTAAAAGTTGCCTGAATATTAATATTCAAGCAATGTTCGCAGATCTTTAACACAGTCATCTGCGAATGTCGATAGTTCCCTTTATGACTTCCGATAAAAATACCATAAATTCTCCGTTTTTCCGTTTCACTTCAGCAATCGAACGCCCCGAACGTGTGAGCGATCCTAAGCTCGTACGTGCTAACTTGTGCGGCCGTGTGTGTGCGTAGGGGCGGTCCAAATGGGTCATAGCTATTTATTATGGCGACCGGAAGAATGTGTGTCAGGATACGGGTGTTCCCTTGGCCCGCGAGGAACACGCAGTCGGCAGTTTTATTATTAAGCGACAGTAAAGAAATGATTAGCTCTGAATGTACAGTACCAGTCGCGCAATTGTGAACACTACAAAATTGTTTTGCAAATGCATTTATGCTTAATGCTTATTCCTAATATTGTAACAGTATTTGACATGTTCAAAAGCCAACGCTTTGCAGATACATTTCACTATTCAACCTCGTCTAAATTACAAAATATTTATTATATAAACCAAATTACTTGCTGATTCCCTTACGTAGTTATGATAATAAGTGAAAAACTGCTTTCGTAAGATACGTTTTATAGGGCGACTTGAGTTTCCAAATAAGTTGTTACAGATTTGCTGGATCTTTATCCATGTTGCCTTTCTGCCAAGAAGAAGTTTACTAAATAAAAATTAATAACCTGCTTTTAATAGTTACTTCAGAAATTTTCGCAAAAGTTGGTAATAGCTAGGACCATTTATGCACATTTTAATTCATGGGGGAATATTCCTTCAAATAATTATTAACTGCCAGTGGTTGTGCTACTTTTTCGCTAACTTTTTTAAGCAACTCCATAGAAAGGCCTATTTTTACCTGAAGATGCTGTATTTGTGCTTGAAACCTCTGTTTTGTGTAATCTTTTAATGTAGATATACGTGTCATTTTTTACTTCTATTTGTTTGCTTCCTTCATATTCCTCATTTATATTGGTGTTCGCCAATTCTATTAAGTGATTTTTGATTCGCTGACAATATTCTTGCTCTCAGTTCCTCTACTTCTATCTTCCTATTTTGTAATTTTTCTTTGAGTTCTTCACATTCACAGTTATTTTATCCTAAATGCATTCTAGCCTCTCATTTTCTTCTTTGTGTTTAGATTCTAGTGATTGTTCATACAGTTTTAGCTGGCATTTCCTTATACTTTCGTCTTTGTCCTCTATAGAGGTTATATTACCACAACAGCTCATTTTCCTTGTTGATTCTACCCCGCTATTTTTTAATAAAAACTTAGGTGATGGCAATTTTGGCGCTTGTAACATTAAATATATTTTTTTACCTTTTTAGTAACATCGTTTGTACACAATTATTACAAACGAGTTAGTTTTACTTGTCGGCGATAAAGATATAGATAAGGTCTCCTACTGTATTTTTTAGTGATAACGTTAATGTAGACATTTTAATAAACTAATTTTAAGATAATTTAAAACGCTGGAGAAGGTCTTCTACAACTTAGTTTGGAAAGTGTATTCCTGATGCAAGAATATGCAAGCTTTTTTCAATACGAAATCATTAACGAAATTCATGTATTTATACTAATTAATTTTAAGAGAAATTTTTCATACGAAAAAACTTTCTCCTCGCGCAGGGTTTGAACCTACACACCTCGTTTACCGGATGAGCGCTCTACCAAACTATAATTGATGTAATTCAATTCATACACGGAACCTATACAATTCCTGGCTAACTCAATTGGTAGAATGTTCGTGTGAGGAGAAAAAAATCCTGTGAAAAATTCCTCCTAAAATTTATTACAGTAATTATCAAACATACACTGAGTTCGTTAATGATTTCAGACTATAAAAAGCTTGCACAACCTTGCATAATCGCCGAATTGCCGGCCTTTTCAATATTTGTAATTGATGTAATTCAATTCGTGCATGGCGCTTATACAATTTCTCGCTAGTTCAATTGGTAAAGCGTTCGTCTGGTAAACGAAATGTGTAGGTTCATGTCTCGCGTGAGGAGAAAAATTTTTCGTATGGAAAATCGCTCTTAAAATTAATTACAGTAATTGGCAAAAATGCATTTCGTTCTTCAATTTTGTTAGTGTATTCATGATTTTATAATTGACCTTATGTGGTGTTCGTAGATAATTCTACTGTGTAATTTTCATTAAGCATTGTTCATAGTAAAGTAAAGTAAAGTAAAGTTTATTCATGTAACATAAAATGTATATAAATTGTCAAGAGCAAAGCAAACGTGAGAAAGAAAAAGAAAATTCAATAACAGTTGAATCAGAAAATAGAAAAGTCAAATTACAAAATTATATTTAATTAAGGTATATACACAAAACGTTCTAAAAGGATATGTTATAGATAGTATAAACGTATATCAAAGTGAGACATCTAAGGAATTTCTTTTTGCAAGTTATTTAACGTATATACATAGATAAGGCATTTACGATTGCTAAAATTCATTTATTGAAAAAAAAGTTTGACGGATGAGGTAAGCTCCAAGTTGTTTTCTGAACTGTTTACTATTATGGACATTCTAATATTATCTGCCAACTAATTGTATATAGAAACTCACAAGTTGACGGCCCCACTACTAGTTACATTGGCCTAACAATGGCCTACAAGTTTCTCTATAGTGAGCACCGACAACAGCGCGAATTACTGCTTTCCGTGCTACAAATACACAATGTGCGTCCAACTCCACAGTAAAATACCATAATGCAGTCACGACTGTATGTCCTCAGAGTAAGGAATAAGTAAAGTATTTCTAGATCTGTTTCTAATCTGTGTTCTAAGATACCTAAATAAGTTTGCCTTGTTAGAAATTTAAAATAAATTTGTTCTAAGATACCTAAATAAGTTTGCCTTGTTAGAAATTTAAAATAAATTTGTTCTAAGATACCTAAATAAGTTTGCCTTGTTAGAAATTTAAAATAAATTTTAAGCAATCAAAAGCTTTTTTGATAATTTGTTGTTGTGACTCTTCCATACTAAGGTCGAATCTAGGCTCAGGCCAAAAAATGTATTGCTCTGACGTAACTCCCATCAGCATAGTAAAGTCTATTATCACATTCTTTGGTTATTCGCATGAATGCAATAAATGTCGTTTCTTTTCTAGCTATAAGGATAATTATTTTCAATAAACGAATCGTGAAGTTCATCAAACAAGTTGCTTTTCACAGTCTAATAAGTCTCATCGACTAGAAGAGATATGTCATCGGCCCACATCGTAAGACGGATATCATGCAATAAGCTGGTTATATCTTATATAAAGACTAAAGAAGACTGGTCGAGCACTGCTCCTTGGACAACTCCTCTAATCACTTGCAGACATTGTTAACGAAATCACTTCATGTCACTCTTGTTATTCATAAATTGTATTTTTAGAAAGTGTACTCTATTTTTCAGATAAGAGNAGCGAACGTAGGGAATATCGCCCCGCTCAACACATATAAACCGCAAACATGTTTGTGATTGTAGAAAATTGTAGGGTGAAGAATCATGATCTTAAAATATATCGGGAGAAAATGTCTGAGATTTTCACATGAAAAGCAGGCATCGCATGTAACACCAATTTCGTCCTCCGTTTCGTCAAACTATACGTTAAAATATGACCAAACAGACTTTATTAAAGTATATGCGATAACGTTTTATGAAAGCAATAACTTTATATTTAAAGCTTTAGTGACTTTAGTTTAAAGTGACTTTAAACCGTATCTTTATGAAAACGGCCGTTACTTAATAGCACCTTAGAGTAATGCTAACTTTAGGAACAAAGAGGTTACCTCATTCAATGTTATGGGAACTGTGAGGCTTCTTATAATTTGCAATTTTAAAAATGTTCAACAGAGTTTCCTTAATGTTCAGTGTGCGTCGATGCTTTACGAAAGTTGTAGAAAAAAAGAAGAAAACAGGTTAAACGTACATGACATCAAGAAAAAAGAAAAAGGATACACTATGAAAGAAGACTGCAACAATACTGGCTTCATATTTTGTAGAAACAATTCTTAAATGAACGAATTGACGAAAAGGTCACACATTTAATCAGTTAATTAGCAGATCACATTTACCATAATTTTTAGAAAAACAAAATGAACCTTATAAACGATGAATAAGAAGTTTGGTGATGGTTTGCGTTTAACTTTTGCTTTGGTAGAATAAATAGTCTGTAAATCAAATTTTTGCAAAAACATTGATTTCTTCGATGAATCGACATTTACAACCCAATGGGAAAGTTGCAAAGCAAAAGAATAGTTTTGGTCGAGAGAAAAACCCTCATTTAAAATTGCAACTGGATCAGTATTACAAAAAGGTTATTAATTAAAGGACGACAACTTGTTCGGAGATCGGGAGCGGAAAACTCAGTGGCGTTTTTTTTTTATTATTACAAACAATCATATAACAATTACACTGAAAGTAACAATAATTAACATACATTTGTGAAAAGAGCTTCCCCTATTTTGGCCTGTTGCAGCAAATTTTGAATAGAAGTCTTGAGGTAGGGGTGTTGATTGCATTTATTAATTTTAATAATTTTGTTGATATCGTTTAAATTTAACGTGCCGCTAGATATAACAAACTTACCATCATTTCAAAAATGTATTGTTTTGTGGAAAAATTACAATGTTTTGGATATTATAATATAATTATTATTTCTAATCAATGATAAAAGACTTACCAAGTTTGTTTTTATTATGTGTTAACACAGTTAGTGATTCTTTATCCTGCTTGTTTATCTTTTTTTTTAATAAAAACAAGAAATAAAGGAATTCACAATTACCTATTTCAATAATAATACACTTATATATTTATCTTGTTTACATACTTAAAACGTATTCAAAATATAAGTATTTTGCAATTCTTACTTTTCAATGAAAGCCTGAACGTTAACGGAGATATTTGAGTCTGCACATAATAAATAAACAGGCTACATCAAAGACGCTGTCAATGCATAGAATATGCGAAAACACAGGTGCGTTGTGGTTCATTCCAACAAACAGTTATGTATTATACGCGTCATCACTGTGCCTTTGAATATTCCACGTGATGTACGGGGCGCATGAGTTTTTATTAACATGGGTTTGTTGTTCTTACTTCTGTTAAAACAACTAGAGGATTATACGGGCATCGGTTGCATTTCTATCAACACCTGTATGTGCGTGTGTTCGCTCGGAACGGAGAGCTCCTTGCTTTAGTATGAGTAGTGTTATGGATGAAAAAATCATCGGTCCCTATTTTTTTTTTTTTAATGAAAATGTGAACAACCTGACATGTTCAAAATTTTTTGTTGCCTGCAGTAATTTTGAATCCTAACTTTGAAAGTGTATTTTTTCAACAAGATGATGCTCTGCTCACTAACAATTGTGAGAAAATATCGTAAAAACATTTTGGAAGCAGATGACTTGTCAATGCCCGAGCGTTCTTAAGCCATTGGCTTCCTTTTTTGGGGATATGTTAAACAGCATGTTTATAATACTAATTTGAATAACAACATCGAAATTTTAATTACGGCAGCGGTAAATTCTGTCACTGAAGATATAATTCACGATGTCTATAAGGAATGTTTACTTAGAGCTAAAAAGTGTCGGTGTTGGGTGTATACCATGTTGAATTAATAATAATTTTTTTCTTTGGCTCAAGCAGGTTTTTGTAATTTTCCCAGTTGCTAAATAGAATATTTAGATCTTTGTTTCAGAATTGGTTATAAGTAATAACATCTTTACGTTAAGTTCCAATCATTTTTTTTTGTTCGTTTTTGTTCACTCCATCCGGGGACATACTGTACATCTACTACTACTGAATAATCCTAACTCTCTCATAGGATTAGGCGAGTGTGAAAGAGAAGGCATAATATTCTCCTTTGTAACTATAATTTGTTTTGTCTACGTATTAGAGAAATGTCTACACATTTAATTCCTTAACTGTACCTATACGAAGTACGTTTATATATTTATAAATGAATGAATGAAGAATGGTCGACGTTTATATGGAACGAAATTTGACTTGCGGAAAAGCGAATGCCTTTAATATATTTTCTTTTTTCTCCTCGATTAAATGTCTCCCTATTCATCATCTCTCATATTCGACGCGGTTTATCGACTGGCGGCCGCAATAACCAGCCATTTGCTTGTGCCCCAGTTATCCCCTTTATTGCGGATTCAGCTTCAAACAAGTTTTACGTACGATGAATAGTCGATGGTTGCATGCAGTCAATAGCAGAAGTTTCCTAAAAGGCTGAATTATTAAGCACGGCAAATCGCTTTTAATTAACCTGGGTATGGAATGTATGTAAGTTCTATTCGTAGTAAATATTTTCGACGAGTATTCTACTCGATTACGAGTAATAAACTAGGGGAATTGCTTTGACTTGCGAATTGAGCCGCGCTAGTAAACTATCAATGTCTACAGTTGAGTTTATTGCTGTGCAATGCTTACATATGCAATTAAGATCTTATTCCTAAGTTAATTACATATGTATCATGAAGAATTTGGAAAGCGTTGCCACCAGAATTGTGGCTCAGGTATTAGAGTTAAATATAGATAGATTGGGGTGGCCTTATCGACCTGTTTCACCGCGACCTCGTTCAGATCTATTGTGTATCCCCTTTTTTCCTAGAGGACGCTCTCTATTTTGCCCTCTTAATTAGGCCTATCATCTTTGAAAGGCTCTCTTTAAGTAGCTACTAGCTGTGGGTTCTCCTCCCCCATTACTTAAACCTTTCCTGCCAGCCTTCACATTGGCACAGACAATGAACTGGTGTTCTTTCTCCTCTTGCAGTATCTGCAGGTTGCATCATCTGCCAGGCCTATGTTATACATATGCCTATTCAGTCTACAGTGACCAGTCAGCAGACCTACAATCATTTTGACAGTCTTCCTGTCTTTATTCAGTAGATCTCTCGTGAGTTTAGGCCTCTGCTCCTTTAGCAACTCTTTTGCCTGCGATGTCCCGGTGATTTTTGCCACCACTCTCTGGACTGATTGTATACCCATCATTGATGGATTTTTAAATTTGCGATTTGGTAGTGCCGAAAGAGGGTCGGCTCCAACGAATGGCCTTGACGAACGTCGCCTGGTCAGCTCGTCCGCCGCCTCATTTCCTCTCACGCCCGAGTGGCTAGGGTTACTTTCCTTTGAGTGCCCACCTCATTTAGGGCGCTTACACAATCCCAAATCAGCTTAGAGTCCACGCTTGAGGAGCTAATCGCTTTAAGTGCGGACTGAACTGTCAGAGAAAGATAGCGACGCTTTTACCCGTTCGGTACATCTTTCTATACTCTGCACACAGTGATGAATTGCAGCAACCTCAGCTTGGAACACAGTCGTATCTTTCTGAAGCTTACCGAAAGAGCCTTTTAGCCTTCTTAGTGTATATTCCCGCTCCAACGCCGTAATCCGTTTTAGAGCCGTCAGTAAACCAGTTTGAGGTCCGCTCTTACCGGGGCACCTGCTCCCAGTCCTTCTTATTTGGTATTATAACTGATATTTCCTATCTAGTTAGGGTTTAACCATTGGCATCACATGGCATTCCTAAAAGAGGTGCCTCCTTGAGTTCGTCTAGCAGTTTTTATAGTCAGCCCGTGCGATTACTTATCGGTACTTGACTATGTAAAGTCTGTGTACTGTGGACCTTGCGGCTCCTTGTACAAAAATATGTATTGGGGGAGGTTTAGAATTACTTCAATCGCGGCGGTAGGGTCGATCTCAACGCCCTCGTGGCGCACAGGCACGCCAACCTCTGCACGCCACCAACGCTTGGCCGCCCCCGCCTGCCGCGCCTTTGGCACCATGCTACTGCTCCATACGTTAACATGGTCTAATTACCCTTATGTACAACCACAGAGTCATCTTGGGCTAAGGCCCCAATTCTTTCCACAAAGCCTCTGCACCTACCCAGGGCGATGGTGGCTTTGTCGTCAATTTTTGGATATGTGAATTCCATGTGGTGTCTTTGATCAACCATACTCCCAGGATTTCGCCTCTTTTGACGTATGGAATTCGTTCACCTCCTATCACTAGTGGCTGTAAGCCTTCTAGCGTTCTTTGTGCTTGTAAACGTGACAGCCTGTGTTTTTTGAGCATTGACTGATAGTCGCTCTGTTTACACCATTTGTCAACGTGTTGAGAGGCGGTTTGCATACGCTCCACCAGAACCTTGGAAACCGCCTCTGACGACTATTGTAAGGTCGTTAGCATATCCAAGGCAATGGAATCCCTTGCCGGTCAGCTTCCGGATTAGGTCATCTACCAGGGTAGCCCACACCAAGGGAGAAAGAGGCTCAAGGTATAACAATACGCAATGGTAATAACCAGACATTGCAAACACACACATTGAAGTTGTAATTAATTAAAGAACAACAATTGTATCTCATGTTTGTACGTGAAAGTGATAGTACACTGCGACTTGAAAGATCTAGTGTGTCCCTTCGTCTTGCTGTTTTATAGCTGGCCTTCCAATTCTATTTATTTTAGAAAGTACAGAATATGAGAAGGCTCCAGGTTAGGTAAATCTCCCTCTTCGATTTCACATGCTTCCACCTTTGAGTTGCACAAAGCTACGTCATTTTAGAGGAGATGGATGGGTGTTTCATTCTGTACCCCACAAATCTACAATTCAAATTCCTTTGCTTAATCCAGCTACTCAGACATCCTATCAGTTTACAATAATACGTATTGTTAATACGCGAATGCTGTTCTTACTCAGGTCGATGCATTTTATAAATCTCCTCTGGTTATAGATTCTCAGAAGAGTGTTAGTTGCCTCATTTACTGGAGATTCTCCCAATAATGGGAATTTCTCTGCTCCATTTCGCTTTTTAATATCTTCACTATTGTACTGCTGCTTATCTCGGAAAAGGGTTCAGGCACTAAGAATGGTGCTCCACTCCCTTTTTTTGCAAAAGTATCTATTATTTCATTTCCTTCCACTACTTTGTGGCCCAGAATCCGCAGGAGGACCACTTTGCTTCTTTTTGCCTACCTCGGTTAATTTTCCTAGTTACTCCCAGTTCATCTTGATACTGATTTCGTATGAGCTCAGCGCTTTGATGGATGCTTGACTATCAGACATAATGATAATCTCTTGCTTTCGCTATTTCCTGTCAATATTGAACTAGATTTACCTTTCAATAGTGTGCATTTCCGCCTAGAAGATACTCGGGTATTGCCCGTTTTGGAAATATTTGGTTATGAACCATATATTCATATCCCAGTTTCCTCTGCCCTTTTGGCGCCATCCATGTTCCATGTAATGGCATTTCTATTCAATTTCAGGATGGTGTTTTGGTATCAGTCGCTCTTATTGCTAAGCTTTGTGGTAAATTCTTTCGCAAAGCTGAATTTTAATCGTTCCTTTCTTGATCATTCTATGTGTTCCTTTTCGCTACGCTCTCTACCAAAATGTGGAGGGAAGTACGATCCAGTACTACTTCAGTAACTGCTGTTGGACAGGTTCTTACAGCCCTAGTTACACATACGCGTTATTTTGAAAATACAGGGTGAGTTTTTTTTTATATTGAGACAACGGAATATCTCTGAAACACTGCATCAAATCAAAAAAAAGATTGTTCAAAAAGCCATGTGTTCGAAATAAATTCACATTACTTCAATACATTTATTTATTCGCAATTGGAATGCTGTTCAACGATACAAAACCATACTTGACAAGCTGTGAATACTAAGACATTGTCCGATCCCCATTTAGATTATTAATCCAATACAAATTAGTTAGTGTTGAATATTTGAACAGTAATGGAGGCTATAACATTACAAGACAGAATTGAAATGATTTACATCTATTGAGAGAGCGGTAGGAATATCGATGATGCTGTTAATCTATATTCACAACGTTTTCCCGACAAGGTGCGATCGCGCGCTTCTTTTTACCGAGTGGTTCAACAGTTCTCTCGCGAATGAACTGTACAGTCAAGAAAACGTAATCGCCGAAAAAAAATTGCTGAGGAAAATAATGAAATTGCGTATTAGCTGCAGGTAGCTAATAATCCGCACATTAGTACTCGAAAATAGCTCGCGGATCAGGAATTCTCAGTCCACTATTTGCCAAATATTGAAGCGTAGGAAATATCATCCATTTTCCATGCATCAAGCACTTCATGGCGATGATTTTCAAAATCAAGTGCGATTTTGTCAATGGGCGCTTCAATTACAGCGCAATCTGTTGCGAATCGAAAAAAAGTTTCAAACAAAAACTACATACTTGATGGCGTAGAATCCGAATCTGTTAATACAAAATTGGGTTCCCATTTAAGATTTCAAAGTTGTCCCTCCTCCCACTCTGGAGGGGATGAGGTGGGGGATCGACACCATTCAGTGAGCCCCCTACATTATAACAAATCTTATTAAGATCATACTACAATAAGTTATCGCATGAATACAAAAATCAAAAACAATTTAAAAAACTTGTTAAAGAAATGCTGATATGTAATTGCTACTACACTATAGACGAATTTTTCTTGTAATTCACGTCAATTAGCTAACCACTCGTGCATTTAATAGACAGCGTTTGGAAATTTAGAAATGTCTTTTTATGTTTGGTTGTTTCATTCTTTTCACTTTTGTCCTTTTGCTTTTTTTATTTGTAGCTTTAGTGTTTATTTAGTTTAGTGTAGTAAAATCATTACCTTTTTTTGTATTTATTTCCTTTTTTCTTTTTTTTGACTGATTCAATTATTTTGTATTAATATTATGAATCAATAAATATTATTATTATTATTATCTTTTTTTGATTTGATGCAGTGTTTTAGAGATATTCCGTTGTCTCAAGATAAGAAACTCACCCAGTATAACCAAATAATGTGAGTTGTTCTTTTCCCCCGTCAAAATTATATTTTGCTGCGGGGTCAAAAAATTATTGTGCCACGGAAGCTAAAATATATTTTTACAAACACTACTAAAAAAAAAACAACTAGCGCTAATAATAATCTAATTCATGTATTTACAACCCACGCAATGAAACGAAATGAATAGACGATTTGCTTCGGGTATGAGAAGGGATTCCTTTTACGTGGTAGACATGTAAAAAATGTGGCACATTTTGATTTTGGAAATACTATGATGGAGTTCATAAAGAAATATAAAGAGAATTTTATCGAATTCGTTCGCTTGAATATATTCCCATTAATAATACACTCTCCTTCAGGTGCCGGCTATGGAACTTCTGCAACCCGGCATGGAACTTCTGACCAACTCCGACTTGACAGAGGTAACGGTCGAAGGGGACAACCGCACCAATCTCGAGATCCTCGTCAGGAAGATCGGCTACGCCAACTCCAGGGAGTTCCCCACGCCGGGCCGGCGTAACTTGCGCCTAACCACGACGGTGACCTGCGACAATGGTAAGGCGGTAAAGGTGCCGGACGCGACCGCCTACGTCATGGTGTTGCGACCTCAGACCCCTAGCATCATCTTGAACGGAACCACGAACTTGGCGAGGAAATACGAAGACTTCCGAATGGGAGTGAGAGTTTTCGCCGACATACACATCTCCGGCGAACAGAAACTGGACAAGTGTACATTGACCATCTATCCGAATTTGAATCCGGATCACGAAACCCTTTCCGTGTCCGTTATGATGCTGAAGAGATTAGGTTAGTAATATTTAGTATTCTTCTCTTTTTTTTTAAAACGTTTTCGTTTTTTTTTTTACTACACCATCTGTTAGATACATTTTATTTACGTCATACGTTTTTATAATTATATTTATGATACCGCAAGCGATTTCGTTGTATGGTCACTTCTACATGTCGTCCTCTGTTTGGTAAACATTTTATCGATCTAGTATTAACTTCTCTTAACAATGTTCCGCAAAAAGTAGGATTAATTTTCGCAATACATTGTTTAAATACATTTTCTAAGTGGTCGATATTTCTAAATGGTCGAACTTTGTAAACATTGTTTCTTATGTAGCTCCACTGGGATAGATAGATAGATAGATAGATTAGGATTGGGGTGGCCTATCGACCTGTTTCACCGCGACCTTTTCAGATCTATTGTGATCCCCTTTTTTCCTAGAGGACGCTCTCTAATTTTGCCCTCTTAATTAGGCCTATCATCTTTGAGAGCCGCTTCTTTATGTAGCTACGGCTGTGGGTTCTCCTCCCCCATTACTAGAAACCTTGTCCTCGCCAGGCCTTCACATTGGCACAGCACATGAAACTGTGTTTCTTCCTCCTCTTGCAGTATCTGCAGGTTGGCATCATCTGCCAGGCCTATTATACATATGCCTATTCAGTCTACAGTGACCAGTCAGCAGACCTACGATCATTTTGATAGTCTTCCTGTCGTTATTCAGTTCCTGTTCAACTTGTGAATGCGTGAAAAGGGAGCAGCTACGCGAGAACGGCAAGGCTGTCGGAATTTGAGAGAACGTGGGGCTGCTTCTTCGCACTCAGAAGGGTAATAATAATTTGTGGCTATCAGTAATAAGGTCTGGGACTTCTTCCCAGATCCTCCCAGAGTCAGGTTTTTGCCATGGTTTTCCCTTACTCTGTGGCCATTGATTTTATATAAGTATATTATATATAATCAGTGTCCTTGGCGAATGCTGGAGAATAATAAAGTCGTTCCATGGGCGCATTAATAATAACTGATAGCTGACTGATTACAGTAGACTCGCGATTATGTAACTAATCACATTTCATATATTTTATCATTCTCAAAAGTAATATTCGTATGGTCGCGAGAGTTACTGTATTATATTTTTGTTATAAAAATCATAGGGAAGTTATTTAGTTAGAGTAGATCATTTCATTGTTATGGAACCTATAGTACTTAGAATAGGTAGCCTCGTGTGTACCTTTTAGGTGGAGCACGGGGTTAGGATGATTTTTAATATTTAGTTTTCATAAATAAAGTGTCGTTATTCAGTAGAATCTGTTCTCGTGAGTTCAGGCTTTGCTCCTTTAGGAACTCTTTTGCCTGCCTTTGCCCCGTGATTTTTGCCACCACTCTCTGGACTGATTATGTATCCATTCATGATGGATTTTTGATTGCGATTTGTAGTGGCGAAAGAGGGGTCGGCTCCAACGAATGCCTGACAACCTCGCCTGCCAGCTCGTCCGCCGCCTCATTTCCTCTCACGCCGAGTGGCTAGGGACCAGGCTAGGATTACTTTCCTTTGGTGCCCACCTCATTTAGGGCGCTTACACAGTCCCAAATCAGCTTAGAGTCCACGCTTTAGCAGCTAATCGCTTTAAGTGTGGCTGACTGTCAGAGAGATAGCGACGCTTTACCTGGTTCGATACATCTTTCTAACTCTCGACACAGTGATGATTGCGGCCAACCTCAGCTTGGAACACAGCGTGTCTTGCTGAAGCTTACCGAAAGAGCCTTTTTAGGCTTCCACTGGGGTAGGTCTGGCACCTTGGAGGCCAGACATTTTTTGAAAAACTTTGAAGAAAAAAAAAGAAGCATTTGATAGTTTTTGGTTTATGTTGCAATTATTTTGTTGTATTACCCATTGTTATACAAAATATCTTAACCGTTATTTTAAGTCACTGTTGGAGTTTTAACAGTATAATACACAGACGCCTGTTCCCATCAACATTCAACTGGTTTATTTGAGTTAGATGATCTATTGGAGACCAATTCCATTGCTTTACGGTTTTGCATACTTAGATCTATTTGTTTTGAATAGAATAGAACACATATTTAGGATCTGAAATCCATAATACCGTGTCAAATTAATAAGAGCGACTTCAGAAAGAATCGTTTTTCTCAATAGGCCTTTTCCTGTAATATCTTTATAAGCAACTGTTGATTTTCTCAATTTTATATTCATTATATTCAGAAATGTTTCGTGTAAAAATTGGTACTAAATGTCATTCTGCTCTGAGATAAAAGCTGATTATTAAGACTACTGTGAGCGCGGTTTTGCTGTAATTCTAAAACTCTTGAATTGACATCATTGCATTTATTACATTTATTTTTAAGAAAGAATATTTAGTTTTTCTAAGTGATTGTTCATTTTAACCGTTAACAAGAACTTGGATTACTTGAAACTTTTTTTAATTTTTAGAGAACAAGTACAGCAAATAGTTTTGGAGTTACAGGAAAACATGATCGGGTTATTCTTAGGTGTAAGAAGTCATCTGTTGCTCCTCTTGGCAAAATGATTGAAATAATACCTGTATAGTATCAATTTCAAGGGTTTGTTCAGAAATGTTTTCTGAGCAAACCCTTAATTCCAAAAATATCGCAGAGAAAGAATAATCAATAAAAAAATATGCGTACTTAATGAATGCGTAGCGAAAATAACTGAACTAGATTTCTTCATCATGAATATGTACTAAGACGCTACTAATTTTAAGTACCGTGTCACTTTTCAATAATGAATTTATAATTGTGCACCAATACCATCAAATTTAACCTGAAAAAAACGATCATCTGCACAGAAAGTACATACCTTATCTAAAATGTTGGAGCCTACTGAATGTTGGATTAAAACGGTATTTTTTTTTACAAAATTTACAAGGCTATGTAGCTACTCTGAAAACAGAACTTTGTGTTGTTCTGTTAATGAAATGCAATCGAAGCAGCTAGAAAACATTTATTAACAAGTTTGACAAGCTGTCTTTATCAAGGGCATGGCATGAAAACAAAACTTCGAATTCGCAGTAACGATTAGTGTAGAGTGGTCTGAAGTGTAGACTTATTACATTGCTCAGATACATATATTTAATTGCATACTCAACGGCTTGCGTCTCCCCGAAGGTGGAGGAAACCGTCCTCAAAAATAGATGCTGGCGCATCTAGTGCTGTCCAGGTCATCCAGCAGTTCGTGCTGCTGTGCGGCGTGCACTACATTACTAAAAATCACTAATTTAGAACCATTTTTTTCATTATTTGATTAAACTTACTCACTAACTGCTTACCAATATGCTACCTAGACTACCTATTCCAACGTAATCTTAAAAATTATTTCAAGGTTGGCAGTGTCCACTTGACACCTCTATGATGTGTTACTATAGCAACAATCCGTACCTTTTCACTACTCCAAAAGTCCAAACCTCCTTGCAAACCCGCTTATCTTCAATTGAAAATAGATGTTCTTTAATAAAAGATTTAGCCGGTTAAGCATATGAAAACTGCACTCGCATCTGATGAAGGGTTATTACCTTGTTTTTATTGTTCTTCATTTAAAATAGCCATACAATTAATCTCACATCCCTAACCCCTATTGTAAGGGAAAAATGGTGGTGACAATCCTTAACGTAAAATTTCTTTTTTGCGCCTATCGTTTTCCTGCCTAGGCAGGCAAAAATATCACTAAAGGTTGGCCACACTAGATTCCACATGACAGATAATAAATTAATATAATAATAAATTGTCATTAAGCTACTGTTCAACCATGCTAAGATTAACTGGTGTTTTCATTGCACTTATTATTAATAAATAGATATAAAACTAGAAAGAAAATTACAGAAAAATATTTATTATCGGAAACGTCAAAATACTAAGGTATGTAGCATGTATGCCAACTTGTACTGTCAACTCCCTAGTGTCAAAATTTCTTTTGTATTTTCAATTCAAAATTAAGATTTGTCGGCCCAAAAAACATTGTGTATCACACGGCCAGAAACTCTGTTGCGAGTATGAGTACGGTTTGTGCGCAAATCGCAAATATTACAATGAAAAACAGGATCGCACTTAATATATTCGAAACTCCCGTAAAATACTCAAGAAAACAATTTAATTTTCATTAACACAATTTTCTTTTGCCTGAATCTAAGTATACTTGGCTTGCCAACTATATTTTGACTCGCTAGTTAACTTTTTATAACTTGAGAAAACTTGTAGGAAAATCGATTCATCCTGGAAACAGGTCACTGCATACTCATTATAGCACATTATAGGATAACATTGTATCGAGTCTACATCACACAAGTTCGAAATTCGCGCAATCGACTGTTGTAAAATCGCATATTTGACGGGTCCAATTTCAATATTTCATCGAGTATGGTACAGAGTAGTCGTCATCGTATCTGATGAGCTACGAAATATTGATTGCTTATAGTTTATTTGTAGGTGTATATATTGTTATAAGAACATATTTATGGCGATAGGTATAGAGATGGTTTACAGGTTTTAATATAGTTTGTGGCAAATAATTGATATATATGCACATATCCATAATTGGTTTTTATTTTTTTTACCTATGTTCCGCCAATTCGACCCTTTTGTTACTTTAACATGTAGTAGCTAATCAATGAACAAATAAGATATATTTTTTTGGTAGGTGTCACTTTGAAGGTTAGTATAAAAAATCACTCCCAAAAAATATACTTCTTGTTTTTACAGTTTCCAATGTTACAAAAATTCTGAAAAAAAATATATTATAATGAGTTTATGGATAGTCCAATACAGTTTAAATTTCGTAAAGATATCTTCAATAGGTACTGAAAAAAAAAATTACGTTGAGGATTGTCATCCCCATTTTTCCCTTAAAATAGAGGTTAGGAATGTGAGATTAATTGTATGGCTATCTTAAATGAAGAACAATAAAAACAAGGAAAGAATCCTTCATCAGATGCGAGTGCAGTTTCCACATGCTTAACCGGCTAGACCCTTTGCTAACGGCTTGCTCTTTAACACGAGCGCCCCATGAAAAGTTATCATCACTTTCTCTCTGTATAAAATAATATACTATATTTTTAGGATGGTTGCAAGAATTTCAAAAGACGGAGTGACAATCTCCGGCTCGGACATGTTCTACAACTACCAACAAATCCTCAGGCAAATAGTCTACACCAATCGCAAACCGGCTTACTACTTGAACAGAGTATTCAAACTCTCTTGCTCCGAATTAAACGGACGATTCACTTCAAACGAATACGTACAAACCGTGAGTTGATTTTTTTTTTTTTGCGAAGCTGTCTGTTTACCTCTCTATCCTTTATATCTTTTTAGTTGACCGTTATTCATCCGCAACCGAAAGAGCCGGCACCCGCACACGCCACAGTCAACAAACACTCAATCGAGGTCAGACCAGCTGCGGTAGTTTCTAGGGAATATGTTCCGTCTGATCACCTGGGGGCCGTAGCCGCCGGCGGATCGCACGCCGTAACCATAATAGTGGTGGTTTGCGTCGGCTTCCTGCTGTTCATGATCGTTTTGGGAGTTATCAGGATTCGGGCGGCACATCAAAGGACGAACGCGGAAGAAGCGCAAGATTCGGAAATGACCTGGGACGATTCAGCCTTGACAATTACTGTAAACCCCATGGAGGTGAGTGTCCGTTTTGGATTTTATGTACAATTAGATTATTGATTCGTAAATTCGTTCTTGTAACGAATATGTTATTTCTGCTTTTATTGTATGTTAAAAAGCAGTCTTCAGCGACTCATTGTTGCGCCACATTGTAGTGCACTTTGTATACAGGGGGCATTTCAATTGAAACGAGCCACTTCACGATTTATATAGGAAGAAATAAAGAGTGGCTAGATCAAGAAGTAGAACTTGCTGGTGCTACTGTTAGTAGTACCACAGTTTTAAAGTTAAACAGTTCGGCCAATGGATGAGTCATGGGGTCAAAATTTCTAAGCCTAACTTCACTGCAAACAACAGCTTTCCAATATGGCAGTTTGTTATTGTTTACATGCATACCTACATAAATTAGTTTTTTCCCAGCAAGGAGGAAAGTTGTACTTTTCCTTAGGAAGGAAAAGTAAGTGACATTATTGATAGATGACATTAGTACATTCGACCCAGTCTGAATCCACGTGAGATAATTGCGAAATTATTAGGTATTAAATTTCATTTAAACTATTATTAAACTCTTTTAAAACGACGCTAACTTGACAGTTCTCAAAAAATATTTGACAGATTAAGCCTACTATCTATCATGTCACTCACAGGAATGTCTTTATTATTTTTAGACATCTAGTTAAAATTCGACTGGCTAGGAAGAAAATAATATTCAAACCATGTAAGAAAAATGCTATTGCAGGCCGCGGGCAAATATTATAAACCGAGCCGAAGGCGAGGTTTGTAATAGCCCAATAGAGTACTTTCCTCCCTTGGTTTGAAGTATACTATTACTCATCCGTTTAATCTACATGATTTACTTGTTTTATTTATTTATTTTAGGTATTTTATTAGTTTTAAATTACCCCTGCAGTTTTAAAAACAATTAATAAACTTAATAAGGTGCATTCTGTAGAAAGTAAGGTTAGGGGCCATAACATTTACATACTTTGTTATATATTATATTGTTAGGTCTAAGTGAAATAACCGTGACAGAAGACGCCAATGGGCATCATGCTATTATGCCATTCTCTCTTGCAAAATAAATTCTGATGTTAACTATGGTCGCGGTTTCTTTGGATTTCCGAATGAATCTATTTTATACAACAGGACAAGAATTAAGAAAGTGTATGGATAAGAACTACTGTCATTGTGCAGAGGTTCCTAGGTCACGTTAAATTAATTTATTTGGTAGATACTCATTTTAAACTTCATTGCCATCTATCACAATAATCACGTAATTCATTTTATGTTCGCTTTTTAAAATAATGTGATTTTGGTTTGCATTATACTAGTATAAATTTTAATCCTCACATTTCACATTTATTCACATTATAGACAACTCAATATTATTTAGCCTCCGTTTGAAAACTCTATCCACTTGTGCACCCATGGACATCATTGTTGACAAACCAGTGCATGGTCGAATGTTAGAAATGAAGTAGTCGAATAAAAAGGAACAGTCTTTGTATTGCACAGAACGATATAGTCATAACTCGTGAACCCTAATTATGATCTTAGTTGGTGTGTGTTCGTGTCAGAAATTTGAAAGGCTGCAATAAACACTTCCACCGAAATGGTTGCATTTTCATTCGTTTGGTTATATGAGAAAGAACCATAACATATTTATCCCTGGAAGAATATTTTATACTATTATTATTACTACAAGCTATTCAGAAATATTTGCAACAAAATCAGAATAAAAAAATGCACAAATTTGCATATTTTTCAAATCTATTTTCCTACTTCCTTTAAAATACAAATTACTCCACAAGTTTGAAAATTCCCGGCAATAGCTTTACAAAATGGTAGCTGGGCTTGAAAGTCATTCAAAACGGACCACAAAAGAACAAAGGATTTTGCGAGCTTGTTCTTAGTGCTATATACTGTGGTAGTACAGTCCAAAGAAAGTCCATATACAACAAAACAATTTGGTAGACCACAAAAAGCATTGGATGAATGTAGTTTACGCGAAAAGAAGAACAACATCAACGTCAGAATTAAATTTTTGCGATTGAATCTCGTTTGAGAAAGAGTAGTAATCGTTCAGCACAAGTATTGCATGATGTTACCTTCATCAATCCAAAACGTACAAAAAAAAAAATAAAACTGGCTTATAATCTTTTTAAGAAAAGTGGCAACAGTTCTACGAAATACATCGAAGAAGTGTTATCGTTAATTATTAACGCTGAACTAAGCCGACACCAATATCAACTAATACAAAAGTATTTATTTCAAATCTTTTTATCTTTTGAAAATATCTTTCTAATTTCAATGTCGTTTTATTTATTTAATATGAAGAAAAATAATTATATTTTATATTATCATATATAATTTATTATTATATATTATATTATTGTGGACACCTGTATATAATTATATCGCTTTTACTTTCACTGTTGCATCAAGCGAAGTATATATTGCTATGGAATCTAATTTAGAGTCATTTAGAACAGGTTTCAAAACCAAATGAACAAGAAATTGAAAAGTCAAGCGTGTGTTCAGTTGCCTACTTTACAGGCGAATTTTGCATTTGTTAAGAATAACTGTTTAAAATGGACAATTTTATCAACAGGTGCTAAGTATTGCCTTAATTATAATGTAAACTTTATTTTCTATGTTAATTCAAGCTTACCTGGTATATTTATGTGTTCTTGTTATATTTTACTCGAAGAGATTTGTCATTCTTCGGGATTCAATCTATTTGGTAACTTTTGCCGTATTCCCCTCACACTAGAGAAATTAACGATATCTTAATGTCAGTTAGCGGTATCTTTCAAAATTAAAGTTGGCTTGCCTGATAGCGATAATAATCGAAGGCTTATTATTTTTAATTGAGAAAAAAAGAAAAAGGAAAAAGATTGTATACGGGATAAGTACATTATTAAACTAATTGAAAACATAAATTTAAAAATAATAATAATTAATTGTACTGAACTAAAGAAAATAAAATTTTGAAATCCCGGGCATTTTGCTCTGAAAAATATGTATGATATTTAAAATACAGATATCTAAAACAAAAGCATTTACAAACTACGCCGCCTTAACCGAAAACTTTCAGCAGGGCTTTTTATCACAAAAGCGTAAATAACACCGTTGTTATTACAGATAAACATATAAAATTTAAAAATGAAATAATGTATAGACTGTTCCATTTAAAATAACGGAGTAAGTATGCTTTTCCCTACTTATGGGACATTCTATATAGTCAAAAATATTTTTATGTTATGCAGCATTATATTCTGTAAAACCTTTGTAGAAAACACTTTTTCCTAAAATCAAAAATAGAGCTGTAATCAAAGACCCAGTCTTGGATGGGACACCTGTACTGTACATGTATACTATATCGATCGATGCAGTTTCTCTTGAGATGTCCTGTATCATATAACTATATAATTGATTACATGTTTACAATATCGTATAAAATTGTGTGATCAAGTACATATAGTGCAGTTATTTGGTTCAGTGTTACTGCTGATGATGATAGCTTTGTATTGCCACGTTAAAATTTTAAGGAAAATTTATTCAGAAGTCAAAATGCTGTTGTTTAACCAGACTATTGATCAAATTATTCCTGCTCATGAATACGTTGCGGAATTTTCATTTTACAGAATTACAATTTATGCGAACACTGTTTTTTTTTGTATTTCGCAGAATGCAGAACGTAGATTGGAAGGCCAACCTGGTGATTATTCTGACAGCGAACAGTCCGATTCCGACAGTTCTTCAGACGACGACGCGGTAGACGGTCCCCTGTCGACTACACGACTCTTCGGACGAGGAGGAAGAGCAGCCGCGACGCAGCCGCAACCACGAGTACCAGAACGTCTCGCAGTTAGAATGGGACCATTCCACCATGTAGACCGTCGGCGATAGTACACAGTAAAACGCAACAGCAGCAAATAATAAACAAAACAAAAAAAACAAACAACTATACAACAGCTAACAGAACGATGTCGAAAACCGAGAATAACAACAAACTGCATTCCCTCCAAATCGATAGATGTCCCTCTTTTGACGTACAATCCTAAACGATACCTTTTATCATCAAAATTCTCCCCCGAAAATATCATATCTTGCGTGTTTTATAGACTTAGGTAAATGGTGATATCTCTTCTAAAAGGCAATCCTCCCCAGTGTGTAAGTTTGACATGTTTCGCGCGGTTTTCGGATCTGTAATCGCCAATTTCGAACGGGAATATACGAATTACTCTCCAGTAGTAGCAGCATAAAATAAGTTTAAAAGAAAAATGAATAGAATCGATCTATTTAAGTGGGCTTTGTATATAGGGGTTTTAAAAATGTAACAGAATCATAAAAGAAATAAAAAAAAAAGGCAAACAGGGGGAATCCCCGGGCGTAATTCGTCTATTTTTTTTCTACTACGTTTCGCCGTGTTGGTAAGGAATTGGTCTCAAAACAAGTAACAAACAGAAAGCTAACGTAAATGTAACAAACAAAAAATATATCAATAAAGTTAATCGTCCATAAATTTAGTTATACGACATGATGTATATCCCTATCTCACTTTTAGCTAGTTGATAAAACTATATATAATATAAATAAATAGCTTTCTCACCCTAGCTTTGAAGAAGAACAAAAAAAAATAAGAAGCCTCTTTCTTATCGCTGATATTATGTGTATTATTTTACTGTACCTCTATATTAAAAAAAAAAAAGATTAGTTAGTCGAATCGCTGGGGTTTCTTAAATTTATTTTCGTATCGTAATGTTAGAAGATTTCTTTTTTCTCGACACTAATTTTGTGTGTAGTGGCAGCCGTGGAATAATATTGTAAACCTGTTAACGTTTAATATTATAAATTATAAACTTTAATAAGGGGTTGTAAAAATTTTTAATCGTTGTGTTTTCTTGCACTTTCAACTTTCTCCGGCGAAAAATGCATCGGCCCCATTTTTTTTACCCAATCATACACAGCAATAACGATCGTTTTATCAACTTTATCGGTTAAATTAAAATTAAAAACGAAAAATAAAAGAAAAGATGGGACTGATGATTATTTTCGATGTTAACCGAGAATTATTGGGCAGCTTTTTTTACATTTATATCTAGGTAAAGGATATTTAAAACTATTTCGTTGTTCTAAAACGGGGGGTACTTTGCGACACTTTCTCGAAACTATAAATTCGGTTGTAAATTAAACACACAAAATAATAATAATAATAATATAAAATCGCTGCCTGTAAGTTCGACTTTTTTTTTAACTTGTTATTCTTATTATGCAGAGTAAAGTAAATTATAAGCGCTTCTTTAGGAAATACTAACACGATAAAATTGCTTGTAGTAGATTTCGCTGCGTATCTTTAAGTTCGTTTAAAGTATCATTTGATTTCAGATCGTAACTACTTTTCGAGTAAATTGGGTATGTTAAATGTGTTTCTTCAAATGCTGCGACGAGTACGTCCAAAAGAATCGAATATACTCGAGTCTAATACTAAAATACACTAATATCAAATATGTGTACTCGAGTATTCGAAACCGAAAACTCATATTCGACGACTCGAGTCCGGTAGCGATTAATACTAAAGAATATAAACGAGTACTTCAGAGAATCGAGTATATCGAGTCCGATGAATTGGACTCGTCGCATCAACAAGTTTCTTCAGTGGGAATTAATGTGCAATCATCAGAAAATCCAAGGAATAATCGTCAGTTTTTTAAATTATCTCAGAAAAATAAAATACGCTACAAAATCAAATGTTTTCGGGAACAGATACAAACCACGTGAATCCCTGTGAAATATCTGAACAATATTTGCCGATAAATAAAAACGAAATCTCTGCATTTGTGAGATAGGAAGGAAATTAAAACCGATAAAAACTAAATAAAAATATGTTGGAAGGTCTAGAATTAGGTTATATAATCACACGTATAAAAAGAATGCATCTAGTACTTCATAATTAAATAATAAAATTAATTAGGAAGTACTACATATTTTTTTTATAGGTCTAAATAAAGAATATTTGATTATTTTTTAATAATTGCAAGCAAGCGCGACTCGTATTAAATGGATTATGGGTTGGACAACAATATCTTGAAAGTTAAATTTAAAGCTTTTCTGCCACGACGAGTCCGTCCAAAATAATCGGATACTCGGGTGTACTTGAGTCTAGTACTCGATTACGCAAACTGGAGTACACTAATAATAAATTTGAGAATACTCGAGATTCTGAAAGCGAAATAATAATATTTGACTCGAGTCCGTAACGATTGATACTGAAGAATATAAACGAGTACTTCAAAGAATCGAGTATATCAAGTCCGATGAATTGGACTCGTCGCATCGGCAAGTTACTTCAGTATTTCAATATTTCTCTCTTTAATTTTAAGTCAAAACTTTTGTCTTCGATGATACCTACTGCTTTGGGCACAGAATTTCGTGTCTCCAGTTAACGTCTTGCATTCGTTGCAATGGCTTTCAGCGCGTACCGCGCATTTGTGATTTCAAAGCCTTGAAGTGGCGTTTATTATTTATTGATGGAAGCTAATTGTGTGCAAAATCTTTTAAAAAACCCGCCATCATGTGAGGAGAAGCTGTTAACTAAGAAGTAAGAAAGCCCTATTCCAGATCTTCAAATAAGCCACACTTCCACAAGTAAAACTCGAACTTACAATAGAGTATTCAATAAAAATAAATATGAAAATTTATGAGTGGATGTGCGGATGTTCACTAACATAAATAAATAAATCTGCAAATTTCATTGCTTTGGAGGACGATGAAACTACAGACACTTCTAATTATCAGCATATGGTTATTATTTGATACGTAGTGTTTAATGGACAAATTTTTGAACGCTATGGATCAGGATCGACAAACATTGCAAGTCAATTGGATTCAGTTTATCGAAAAAATATTATGAATGAAAAAATTGATATTTTTTTAAAGGAAATATTTAACTGTATTGACTTCTTTGGAAAACTTGAGCTGGCATTAAGAGGACGTGAGGAATCGGAGTTTTCTGAAAGCCTAATTTTAATTTTTCATGAATTAATTGACATTTCTGCAGAAATTACATATAAATTTGAAAGAACATTTAAGCAGTGCTTGAATTTTTATGGCACGACTAATAACTGTGAAAAATTAAATTCTGGTGAGTATGTTAACTGTATACCATCAAGGAGTTAAAGAGCATAGTGAGGATAGTGGATTTTATGCAATTCAAAGCGACGCAACAACAGATATTTCAAATCAATATCAAATGGTGAAATTCCCTCTCTTTTTTTTTCAAATTCTAACCACAGATGTGGTATAAATTGCTTTTTTTTGCCACACGAATCACTTGTGATCCAATCAGTTCGGTAGACATTTCACCCAAGACGTCACAGAAGTGATTTTAAAGTGATCAAAAGTGCTTCGAAGTGTCCAATCAAAGCACACACGATTACTAAAGTAAAATAAGGAGGAAGTTAACGATTCGATTTGGCGCGACGTAAAGATAACCTCATTTGCGGATTGATAGAATCACATAATCGCCTGTGATTTTGTGATATTCATTTCTAATTGCTTTTGATCTTTTACGATTCCGAAATCTAAACTTGTAGGTTATGTTCGTTGTGAATTATCTCTTCCCACATATTTTCATACAATAAATCTATTAAAGTGGTAATCATTTTAACAAAATACCACACAGGAATGTTTAAATTTACAGATTAATCATTTCTCTAGCGATTTTTTTGATGCACAGTCTATACTTGTTGGTTATTTTTCATGTTTATTATAAATTCTCGCAAATCTTGCTTATTTTCCATACAAAACTACAACTGTGTCTATTGGATCAATCTTATCACTATAATCTTTTTCAGAAATATGTACAGTCAAGAGCTTCTTAAACGAGACCTTATCCCCACTATTCTACCCTAATAGTTAGTGTGGATAAGGTCGATATTTCCTTGCAGTGGTCTCGTTTAAGAAGCTCCTGACTATACATGTAATCTTTCACGAAATTTCGCTTTTAGATTATAATTTTGTGTTCGATGCAAATTCTTTCATATCTTCTATTTACAACCATATCACCTCCATTTTTTTTTTTTCTGGGGAATTTCTAATATTAAAACTACCGACAAGCGGCATTTCTTCCATGACAGACATAACTCTTTAAGAGGAATACGTAATGTTCGTAATTTTGTGTGTTTTTCTTTCGATTGTTTGATTTTTATATCAGATAATGCCATTACTCTTAAGCATAAAATAAAACAAAAATAAAATACAAATAAATCATCTAACTTCGATTTTTAACTTTTCTTAGTCAAACCCAAAACGATCCATAAGTGTTAAACTCAGTTTTGCCCACTATTTTATAGATGTATTTTTCAACCAATTTTAAAGCAAGAATAAGGATAGAAGTTTTAGAGGAATTTGAAAAAAAAACTAGCTATTAGAAATTCCACTGAAGAAATAGAACGAAATATTAGGAATATTACTAAAACTACGCTGTCATACAAGGGCCATTTAGAAGCGGCAACTTTAATTAACATAAATAATTTTACGAAATTTTCTCAAAGTTTTCCATTTTCAACTTCCAAGTCGTTTATTGGATTTTATCCAATGTTAGAGCAAGACAAACTGAAGAATGAACTTGAAATTATATTGTGAGTGGTTTGAATATGCTTTGTTGATTTCCTGCAAACAATCGATGTGAAATATTTGGCAAAACGAAAAAGCTACTAAAAATTATTATTACAAATCCAATGAGTACGGCTGAGTCAAAGTTTTTCACCTTTTAACAGGATAAAATCATTTTTAAGAAATATAATGAATGATTATCAACTTTGTATTAACTGTAGTGTCCGTCAATTAACATTCTATATCGCAAAAAGACAGAAGACTCGACTTTACTTAGAGATAATTATCTCGAAAACATTTATTTCATTGGGGATACGGTACATATTATTTTTTAATTGTTACGTTTCGGACTTTTTAGTCCATTTTCAAACTTCCTTAAATTAATAGCAAACATTTCTTCCTATCCTAATTATTTACACATTCCTATAAATTAATTGTACCAATATAAAACTTCAAAGACAAATATTAATCTGTGGAAATAAATTAGAAATAATAAATTTTATTTGATTTCTTGCATTCAGTGTGGGAGTCTTGTATTTATTTGGTATTTTTTTTTATTTATTCCTATTTAAAATTATTTACATCTGTTTAATTATGTTAAAAACGAAGAGTCCCCCATGAACCATTATGACGAGCCGCCACTGATTGGAGGCAGGGTAATTATAACGAGAAATAATATAACTAGCATATGTAGTGTTTATCAAATGTTTAGTTTGTTGGCAATGTGGCCACGTGGATTGTATCTATTATCGAAACCTAATATAATAAAACATGGTTATGAGATGTTTATTTCCCTGTTATGGTTCGTTAAGATTGTCCTATTTTTGAAGTTGTTACTTGTTATAGATAAATTCGTTGAGTTTTCACAGTTGATGATCATTTTTCACATTCCTAAGTATAATGTAGTGATCCTGTTTAGTTACATCAGATTAATTTGATTGCGTTCGAATAAATAAAGCTATTCCATCCTATTGTTTGTCCTCTGGTTAAGGTTCACTTTTTGTTTGAGAAAGTTTTAAAAACTTGCGATTTCCCTTTTTTTCTCGTATTTCCGTGGGGTTTTTGTAAATTTGTGTTCTCTTCCTGTTATTTCTACCACCCAAAGCTATTCGTTAGATATGTTATGGCGATCTGTTTTATATACAGAATGGAAAGAATTGTGGTGTTTTATTTTTATTATTTTTTTAACTATTTCTATTGCTTAAAACGTTTGTCTATTATTTTTACAAAACCAGATAATAAAAAAATGTTAAAACAAGCTAACAAGGTGTATATATTATGAAAAGCACTAAGTTAATTTCTCTTTTGTATTTTATAATGATATATATATATAATATTATTAAGCATATATATTATATAATATACATATATATGTTTGGTTGGGTACTTAATGTTAATAATAATTGTGTTTCCTTTTCCCTATAGCGTGTATTTATCCTTGTTTTGTCCTACACTAGCATGTATGCAAAAGAAAAGAAGTTATTTGAAACCATGTCGAATTTAATCACATTATACTTGCTTTCAAAACAGCAGAATACACTGATATAAACCACATTTTTTATGCTTGTTCATTTTTTTTTTTTTCATTTTATTTCAGTACTGTTTTGTGGTATTAATTTTCTCTTTCATAGTAATAAGGGGACCCTGAAATAATATATATATAGTCGTGAAATAATCTTGATATTGTAACATTAATATTTATACAATTTTTTGTGTAAAAAAAAAGAAACAAACAACTATAATATTATAAATATCTGTAGGATATCCCCTCTATTTCACTCCCAGTCTATTGTACACATTTAGCGTTATTAAGTGGATATTTTTTCCTCCTACTTTCTTTCAAATGTGTGGTTTTGAGCCTCTAGATTTAGTCGCTGTGATCTTTTCTGAGAGCGAAAAAGCATTCAAGAACAAACATTTTTACCACTACTTACTCTCAGTTTTAGTTCTTATTAGATTCTAAATAATGAGAAAACGCACTGTAACACTTAAGCTAATAATATAAAGGAGGCAGGTTAATTTTCGAATTTGATTGTGATTTTCTTTTTTATTGTATTGTATTTCTGGCAAGGAAAACAATTCGAAAGGGAAAAATTGCATAGCAAATTCGGATCTTTTCTTGAGAAAGAAAAAAATAACACTATTTTTTGACAAGTAAAATAAAAAAAAGAAGAAGAAGATAATAGAAAACATTCCAATACATGATATATGATTATATAAGTATATATATATTTGTATTCTTTGTAACTTATCGAGTTCTAGGAATGGGATTCCACGACGTGAAAAAATGCTTTTTTGTGTGTTTCCAGACAAGTTGTATAAGTATTTATAAAAGTAATTTTAAGTGGAGATGAAATCGGAAGTAATAACTATCTAAAAAGGCGAAAATAATAAAGAATAAATCAAATATCCCCCCCGAAAAATGTTCTTTAGGTGTCATGCAAACAATAATTATATAATGACTTAAATGTATAATAATAATAACAAACCATACAAAATAATATGTGTTTTTATTTAATACCTAGCACAAACTCCCAAGCAATAACAACATAATACAAAAACTAATTATAGCACACTCTGTGATGTTAAATACACAAAATTTATAGACATAGAACATCCATCGCTCATAAGAGCATTTACTCCACTCTATTATTTTACTATATAGTGCTAGGAATTATATATTTTCAACTTTATAACACTTTCGGTATACAGGGTGTTGATGTCAACTTTCTTATTTTAAATGGAATGGTACAATTATTATCGGTACAACGAATGTATCGAGTCATTTGCAATTAGTTTACATGAGGGTTCCCTATCCTTGAACTCAACCGTTTTTGAGATATTTGCGATTTTGTTGATTTTTTGACGTTTGCACTGTTTCAAGTGAAATTAAATAGCTGATGAGGTATCAGATATTTAGTGGTCCTACTAATGTCGATGTAAGTACAAAGACGTAGGTAGAAAGTGTTATGGCAATAGTGACCAAATCACATACAGGTGTTCGAAAACGCATCTCCAATGTGGATACCTTTAAACCAACAAAACTTTTTTTATTTCAAATAGAACATGGTATTTTTTTTTTACTACAGCATTGAATGCAGCGATTGGCATTAGGATTTGGTATACCTATTTTTGATAGTTTTTGAGATATTAGCATTTATTGCCTAAAATAATTATTAGCAAATTTTATGTAATTGTAATTATAAAATATTATATATAATAAACCATAATTGTTATGCGACAGCAAATTACATGTTAATATTTTTGCCTGCCTATTAAATACATCGAAAATAAGTTAAAATAATTAAAAAAAAACTAAGAAACTATTATTCTGAAAGAACATTTATATTGGACATTTTCGAAGACTTTTAATAGTTTGTTCCTGATTTATGTTATCTGTTTGTATCGCTTAATACCTAGTTTAATACAAAACGCCAAGAGGCTGCATTGTTTTGGAGACTCCATGTCAGACGGCTTCCCTACAAAGAAATACCTGGTCTAGTAAGTGAACAATATTTGAAATATTATGGGTGTATTTAGGATATCTGCTTTAATTTCCCTATATATTTTATTTTTTTAGGTTTTTATTCATTGCAAATAAGTGTAGGTACCTAATCATTGTTACATTCTTCACGAATGTAGAATAAGTCTAAAATGTTATTTGTATATGTAACCTTCAACGTTGTTCTTATTTCTTTCGATTTACAATATTTTACTTGTTAGAAGAAAATGTGTGAAGGAGTTGACAGCATTAGGACTTACTATAAAGATATGACTTGTTAATACTGCACAGGTTTATCACTGCACAAGTTGGTAAATTACCAACAATGGATATCACTTATTTGCTAGCACATCTCATGGCCTACTTATATCTAATAATTAATGTACGTTCTCTATGACTAAAAGACATTACTATTAGTAAGAAACTAGTGAACGTTAGATATCTGAAACATAGATATTCAGATAAGTTAGGCAAATAATGTACAGAGTGTTTTGTAGGAAAAAGCTCATTCCATTTGTTTGAAACTTGGAATTTAGGCATATTTTTAGCATTTTTTTGCAAGAAATGCTAATATTTTAAAAACTATTAAAAATAGAATTATCAAACCCTAATATCAATCGATGTAGAATTTTGCGCTGCATTCAATGCTGTAGTAAAAAATATCATGTTCCATTTGAAAGAACAAAGTTTTGTTAGCTTAAAGGTATCAACATTGGAGGCGCGTTTTTAAACACCCTGTATATGATTCAGTAATTATTGCTATAACACCTTATAGCTACGTCCTTGTATTTACATGGACTTTAGTAGAACCACTAAATATCTGCTCTCTCATGAAATATTTGATTTTATTTGAAAGAGTGCAAATGTCAAAAAATTAACGAAAATGAAAATATTTCAAAAACGGTCGAGTTTAGGGATAGGGAATCTTGATATAAACTAGTTGCAAATGACTCACCAAATTCATTAAACCGATAAAAATTATACCATTCCATTTAAAATAAGAAAGTTGATATCAACACTCTGTATACCGAAGTGCTATAAAGTTGAAAATATTTTCCTTAAATAAATCACAGTAGGCCATGTCTACACTGCAAGTTTTAAAATCAAATTTCTACTAGAAGTTCAAAAAATCTAATGTCCCAGTTCGGTGGGACACCTGTATATAGCAGTTTCACTGTGAATTTTTTATTATTAAAATTTTAGGAATATAATCGAGTATTGATCGAAACTGTGCATTTACAAGAATACTTCTGATAATTTATAAAAACAACCTTCTACATCCTGTGCTTTTGTATTACCCTAAAATTAAGGAAAATATATGAAATTTTATTAATAAGAGTTACAAAGTTTTATAATATAAAAGACAAGTTGGTAGTGAAATGTTAGTAGTTATAAAAATAAGAAATGACATTTTGGGCAATGTTCTATTTTAAACAGCAACATTTTGTTGTTTTATTTAGAAATCTAAAAAAAAATTTTATGCAGTACTTGAAAGCAGTACCTTGCTCAGATTCGATAAAAATACATAAGCGAGATAAACATCGTCGACTTCAAAATGTCATTTAATTTACTTTATCCAATATTGGCTACCATGTTTTTACATTTGGTTGGAAATACGTAGCGTCATTGGGCGGCCAGCAAAGCCGTGCTTACAAAATATAGCGCCAGATTTGAAAAATTAGATATGTTTCGATTTTCCTTAATCTCATCAGTGTGATACGTCTACTAATAAGAGGTGGCATTTACAACTCACCTTTAATTTAACAATCTCGTGATTACATTTTTAATTTATTTTTTAATAATTTTTAAAATTTTTCGCTAATCGTAAGGTATCTGTTATGATTTATGAATAATCACAATTTAAGATTAAAAATTATAATTAAATTTAGTACAGCATTGTTAAATTAAAAATTAGGTGTGAATATTGACAAATATGCTTGCAGAAATCACAGACATATCTAATTTAAACAAAAAATAACCTCGTCTAGAAATTAGGTTATATCACTAATAAACATTTAAAAGAGAATAACACATATTGCTTGTGTTATAAAAATATAATAAAAATTTACATAGCAAATGAAAGCAGAAACACTTAAACTCTGAAAGCAAGTACACTTAAGCTCTGAAAATTCTAAAACAAAAATGAACTCCAATAACAACACACAACCAATAAAGTCTCTGTGCCCATATTAAATTTGGTTTACTCAATTTTGAATACTATTTATAAGCAAGAATTTTAATTAAGCATTAGAAAAAAAGGAAATTTTGTTGAAATAACCCTTGAAATGCAATTTGTTCAAGGATACTCCCTTTTATCGTACATATTTAATACATGCATAGCCCAGGACATTTCTTAATGAAATTAACCTAAGAACAATGTTTGAGCAAACTTGGAACAGATTAATGAACAGCTCTTTATTTTGTGTGAGTTAGGAGAGGGGTGAAGCAGTCATTGTTTACAGATGTAAATGTACACGATAACCATGATAAATTGGTAAATGACATGAATTTGAGATTAAATTGTTAATATCTTGTTTTAAAAAAAGCAAATTACCTGATTAATTCCCAAAAGTAGGTGACAATGGAGGTAATTCATCATTAACATTATTCTTTAATTCTATAACCTTGAAGAACAGCATCGCATTTAAAATATATCTTTAAGAAATGATTATTGTAATCTGAACTATCAAAGTGCCTTGAGCATATTCGAAAATTTGCTACCTCTGCGGTATCATATAATATGCTTCCAACTTTTCAGTGTTGGTTTATGTGTTAGGAACCTACAAAAACGAATTAATTCATTAACCCTATCAATACATCGACTCTCAGTTGCAATTTCTATGAATCTTGGGCATATTTAGAATTACACAACGAAAATTTTGAATTAAATCTAATAAATTAATTTAAAAATATGAAAAGCACAAAAATGACGCAAAATTCAACGTTATTGGCGGGTAAACGCAACTGCGGAATATTAGCGGGAAAAGTGGCAAAATCGTCACGATAGTGGAAAGAATGGAAATTTATAAGAAACTTATTAAAAGCAATGGGATATTCATAAAATTCCTACCTGCATCATATTACAAGTGTTTAAGGTTAATGAGTGATGACATTTTGTTTGCAGTATCAATTGTCAATGCGATGAAGCAATGGCCAACATCACTCGAGTTGAATTCCTTTCGCATCAATAGTTGGTGAGCATGATTTTGGGCGGCCGTCTCGTGGCTATGTTCTTTTGTTTGCAATAATACGTATTATCTTTTCATGCGGCCAATGGCCGCATTATTGCAACGCGAAAATCACTATACTTACACCATAAAAGGATGGAAGTTGGCGACACTGAACATCTCTTTTGATTTGTCGACGGTGAATAGTGAACATGGCTGTTGTAAGTCTCGTCTTAATTTTTTAATTTATTTTCAATATTAGGCGTAAGATTTCGAGAAATATTTTGGAAATCAATATCTTTAAAGCAAATATGGCCGTTTATTATTAATTTTAGTAAATATTGTTTTATGATTAGTAAAATAAATGCGAGTGAAGGTTTGCTTATAGGTTATAGGCAATGAACGCCTATACTTACCTTTTGTATATAGAATCTTCCATAAACCATTATATTTCTCGCAATTTCTTCTCTAATTAATGTGCGTTTTTGTCAGCATTGCGACGATCAGATACATCACTATGCGTCATGCATCTTAAAAAGTCTGGTCGAAACACAACTAATCATGTTGTGGATTCCAGACAAAACCACCAGTGGCGGGTAAGCCCCAAGCAAGAAAACAACACATCCGCGGTAAAGGGATCAAAAAGAAGAAGGTGTCCCTAAAATTCACCGTGGATTGCACACATCCAGTCGAAGATAACATTTTGGATGTCCAGAACTTTGTATGTATTAATTATGTTTTCAATCCCGTTCTTGCTGTAGTGAAATGATATTTGTCTGTTGTAGGAAAAATATTTAGTTGAACGTATCAAAGTTAACGGAAAGACAGGGAATTTGGGTAATGCGATTTCATTATCCAGAGAAAAGAACCTGAAACTCATCCTTACCTCGGAAATGCCATTCTCGAAGAGGTATTTGAAGTATTTGACGAAAAAATATTTAAAGAAGCAAAACTTGAGGGATTGGCTCAGAGTTGTTGCATCTGGAAAAGATAGCTATGAACTCAGATACTTCCAGATTAATAGTCAGGAAGATGATGACGATGAAGAGAATGAGTAAACTTGTAAGCTTAAAATGAGTTTATGAATAAAGTAATTTGTTTCTATTTATTAGTTTGACTTTAAAAATTGTAGTATTGATGAAATCTGATAAAATTTGCCTATTAAATAGGTTAGACTCCTGGTTATCTGGTTTGTGGCTTGATTGTGCTAGCATTTTAAGCAGATATTTTACAATAACAGTATGAAAGAGGCAATTGATGGGTATTTTGGCCAAGCAATCACATTAATAAATCAAATTCAAAAAGAATAAGAAAATACGATTTATGTTTGTTTCCCTTGTGCATTTTGAAATTGTAAAATCGTTTAAATGGTCTGTGAAATATACAGGTTTTTATTTACATATACTAGCATTTAGTGCAAGAAAGTTGTTGCCATAGGATAATGGAGGATACTGTATTTATAAATAATATGCGTATTCTTGGTATTTTTTTTTTTTATTAAGTAATGTGAGTTTCTAAGTCATGCATGCATAGAAATGCATTTTTTAAATATTGAAATGATTTCTAATTTCTAGAATATTTAAGGTTTGTTCGCTGGTGCTACACTTTCCACACTGACTCCTACTTAAAACAGGATAAAAGATTTACTCGCACCAGTGTAATTGGTGTAACACCAGCGAACAAACCTTTAGTTATCCCAAAATTGTGCATATGCATGTTCCTATTAGAATTGTATGAGAGTAGCTGAGTCGGTAATTATAAATTTAGTTTTTATGTTTGGATATTGTTTATGTAGAGGTTCATTTTATTTTTTTTAGATCACTTGATATTTTTGTTTATTATTAATGTGTAAATTTGGTTGCCTACATCAAATGTCAATCACCAGATTTACCCATTAAAGTGAATGGGTACCACTGTCCCATATATCGTAATATGGCGGCGATCTATTCGATAAAGTTACAGAATCCCTATGCAGATCTTTAATTACAATACAATCAGAACACAGATAAAGGAACTCCTTTATTTGCGGTACAAGTGAGAATTCTCGGTAAAGTAAATATTGATATAACCAGTGATGTTCCTATCAATTTTTTAAGGGTAATTGCAGTACTTCATTATACTTATGCCTGATTTTTCTTATTATCCAATGGCAGCAGCTGTGCGGCTTGATTGACCGTGTTTATATAATATACGTATGGGAACACGGGAACTTCTAAAGCATCCAAATTTGCAAAAAAGTTTTTTTTTTGCGTTTTGGATGCCTAGAAGTTAATCAATACTTACTTCATTGGGAATTCGCACTGATTGTAAATGGTATTAAATATGTATGGAAAGCTAATATCGAACATTTCTCTATTTTGCACATAGTAAGTACAAAATTAAAAAAAAATGGCTATATAATTCGCTTCTCCGGTGGAACATCGTCCTAAGTGCAAATTATTAAGTTTTGAGAAAATGATGTTTTAAATTTTTGTTTTTTTCAACGACTTAATTTATTAATTAAGTCGTTGAAAAAATTATTATTATAATAAACTAAACAAAATGAAAAATTGCACTTAGGTCATTGTTCCACCGGAGAAGCGATATGTATACCATTTTCTCTATCCAACCGTATTCAATCTGGTGGTTGTTATCCCATATTTCGCTGGCTTCGACGGAATGTATTGTGTAAATCGAGTCCCTTCCTCTATATGGGAATAATTGTTCACCAACAGTTAGATTTACTGTCGGTCTATACATCTCAAGAAGTTTGGAGTCCAGCATTGCCCTTATTTCACTGATGGGACCACCTTGGCAGCTCTTCCTGCAGACACTGTTGTCACGTATTTGCATCATCAAAGCGAAGAAACCTGATTATATTAGAAAATCGGTTCAGCCCCATTGCAGCTCGGTATAATGGGTAAAAATTATGCTTGAATAAATCAGAAACATGGTCTGTATACGAATTATATTAGCTTCACATGTTAGTAAGAACCCCAGAAATTGATACAATTCCCTTGAAGTTATATCTTCCCAAACGAGAGGTATTCTGGTGGGATTTTTTGCCTTATGTGTTTGATATACACTCTTAGCCTTCTTATTGGTATGGCGTACGATAATGTCAACAATTTCTGAACTGAAAATACATTTGAATGTGTCACACTTCGATAATGTAGCTGTTGATCTGTGTGGACCACTTCGTTGCCTAATAATATTGTGCGCCGGAGTTTGATATTGAACAGGTGACACTTTACTCCAGATAGTTCCATCTTTTGCGCGAAAATGATCTGAAACTGCTGGTTTATTGCTTTTTACATCTTCTTCATCCCCGTTTTCCTCTTCTTCATCATCCTCTTCTTTTTCAGCTTCTACCTCCTTCTCTTTGGTTCGGCTTGTGTCTGCTTTCGATCCTTCATCACCACTATCATTGTCCGAAATTTCATTTGACTCAGGTGTCATATCCAACGTTGCTTCCAACATTCGTCGTCACTCTCCGAGAAATTCCCAAATTCTGACGATATTTAACAACTTAATAACTAGAGTTGGGCAAATTTTCCGGCGCGGCAGGTACGTACTCAGGACGTGCGCTCCAACTCATGTACTCCAATAAAACAGATGAACCGTAAAGTTGCAAGTCAGTAGCAACAGTGCCTGTTTTCCTTATAAAATGTAAACATTTTTATTTTATTTAAATATGCAAGGTGGCCCCTTTGTTCGCCCGCTTTGTCCGATTTGGCCACAAGGAAAATTTGCACAACTCTGTTAATATGACTTATGTTTTATAAATACATACTAAATTACAACAATACGATTGATCTGCTTTATTTATATTACATTATTTGAGGCCCGCGTCACAATACGTATCTGCTCCGCCGAACAGTTGCCCAACTCTATTAATAACTGATCCAAATAAGCTTCTTTTTGAGAAGTACTCAGTCTAGAAGAGAACATCAGAAATTATTGCAGAAACCTTTTGCGTTTTGCCTAGGTGTAATAAATATTAGAAAAATTATTTATTACACCTACCTAATTATTTTTATTAATTAATAATCTTAATTAAAAAAAAAAAATGTGTTAGCCAAAGTAAGTTGGTAGAATATCAAAGGGGCCGCATGTGTATACACCTTCGATATATTTTTTTTATTTCTCTCTATTTTCTGAATAACGTGTGAATTTTGTATTTCACTGTACCTTAAGGCGAATCTGGACGGCCTTTTAATGAGATTCTCTTCCAGGAGATGGCGCGGATCTTTTTCCGCTGTTTTTAGACGTACCAATCAAAATATTTTAAATTTGATAAAGAGATTGTTTTGAAAACAGTATTTAAAATTGCGCCAACGTTTTATTTTTTAAATTTTCTTTTTTTAAATTTTTTGTTTGGTTTTATTTGGCTTCCAAAAAGGAAAAATAAAAAAGTGGTCAAGGGCGACGGTTCAGCGGTCCTTACTAATACTAAAACATTTTTTTTCATTTCTTTCTGATAGCAAATAGCGGCCGAAAGAGGAAAATGCGTTTTCTCTTTGAACTCGCCGGGACAACCATAACTAGAACGGTAGCACACTCGTCGAATTGAGTGCGCTACAGAAATGATACCGGTTCGAGTAATCAGATCTTTTCAAAACATTAGTTAGTCTGTCATATGAACTTGAATGTATAGGGTAACACTATTTCATATGGTTTCTTTAGAAAATCAAAATTAAAATGCAAATTAATAAGATACTATCAGTAATTTTATTTGATTTACTAGGCTACAAAAAATACTATTAATTCAGAAATACATAATTATAGCACTGATAATATAATCCGTACTATGAATCAGTAGAATCAGTGAGTTATTTTGTAAATTGAGTAACTGCTGTTTTCCGAAAACTGAATTATCTCGAGGTATGCACAAATGTGAAGAGCATTTGTAGAACACGTGATTGCAGGGATAAACCTCAAGCGATAGTCAGATCGAAAAGAAAGATACCTCTTGTCTTTTTGAATGGTATGAATTGTTTGCCTTCTATATTACATGTGCCCAAAATCAATTGCTAAGATTGTCTAGAGTATTCGCTACGTTTCATTGAGTATTATTCTATACCTGTATCTATGATTTTACAATACAACTTCCTATACGGTAACTTGTGATAAATGAGTCAGGGTGCCACACACTGTCACAAACCTCACTCAACACACATACACAGACATCGCACACCTGTAGTAAAGTACCTCTAAAGTTTTTTCTCTGGAACAGACTTAGCCCTGCAGTTATTGTATGAAGAATATTTACTTTATTACAAGTAGCAAACCGCATTATCTAAAAAAAGGTTAAAAGATACTCGTCAAAAGGCGAAAGCATCTTCGTATCAGCGCGAAAAGAAAAAAGAGTTCTTCTAAGATTTAATATTCTATTGTACAAAATGTAAGTTCCATATCTACTTACCTAGACATTTTATTACTTTGTCATTGCGTATTTCAGTGCGCCAAAATCCAAAAATAATTCTAGGGCGGTCAATACAAATGACTATGATACAAGGTATGTAATCTAAGCAGATATAAAAGAAATTGTAATTTATAGGTACATTTTACCCAGTCAAAAAAATGGCTGTATGGATTTTTTTATTTGCATTTTATTGATGTTCTGTTTAAGTGGTTTAGTATTTATAATTATGACTCGTTAATAAAAAGTAGATACATTATCTATTATTAACATTTACACATTTTAAGAATTTCCCACTTATTTAAAACATAGGTAGGAAGTAGGTTAGGTTGTGTAAAATACAGAAAAAGACAGAACTGAAAGCAGAATTGAATATCCTTATATTTATGCCTTACGTGATGCCATAGCAGACCATCTGTACGTAGATACGTTCTCAAAAACAAACATCGGTCTGTGCGTTAGGTTACGATAGAAGCCGGCGGCCTGTCGGCATTTAATGGAAAAAAGAAAAATGAATATTTCTGTTTCGGGCGTTATTATTAGTCCAAATTCAAAAATTAAAAAAGTTTTGTCATTAAGACATTGGTCTTCACATGCGCCGTTGAGCCGATTTTAGAAATTGTTTTTAATAACAAACTTACAGCATTTAAAAATTTAAATACATAGAAAATAAAAAAAATAAAACGTTGGCGCAAATTCAAACATTATTTTAAGGCAAATACAGTTTAAAATTTCAAAATCGGTCGTACCGTTTTCCAAAAAAGCGCGGAATACTTTTCCGATATATTTATCTCTGCCGCACACTTGGACGTCCAGATTCGCCTTAACAGTTTTCACAAATAATGACATGCGGTTATATCGATAGGATGGTAAAAAAGAAACAGCAATAATAGTAGATATAGGTTACGTTAATTTATTAAACAACATGTACAAATAAGTATAGCAATAGTAAATGTTTACAATATGATCTTAAAAAATTAATACTTATATAAAAAACAAGCCTAATAGACACAAGAAATTACATATGACACTCATAACTTTGTTACTGTACACAGTGAAGAAAATTAAGCCTAAAAAATATGTAACGAAATATGTCCATGGCAAAATTCAATCAAGAAAAACTAAGCATTTTATCGTTTTCTGATAGTCAGGTATTAGTTAAGTAATAAGTAGCGATGGTGATTTTTGTTGGCAGGCAGTAGCGCACACAGAGAAAAAGAATTCTTTAAATCAAAGAAATATTTGTTTCCGACTATTTAAAAGAACAATTTTTTTATTAGTCAAACATATTTCTTCCAATATTTAAAATAGTGTTATGTTAGTGAAAGAAATACGTATTAACTGAAGGAAATAGTTCTTTAAATAGCGGCAACGAAATATTGTCTTTTAGTCGAAGAATCCTTTTTATGTGTAATATTGATACATACTCCCCAGGCAAAGCGTGTGAATCGATTTATATATGTAAATATACGTACAATATATACATAATACCGATCGATCATGTACAATCTGCGCCACTGCGTACAACAAAAATAACCATTTCTAGTAATAAGTAGAGTGGTCAACTTTCGTCTGCACGCCAGGTCAGTACTAAGTTTCATGTATGTGATACTAACGTTTAACACAAGTATATAGTACGGTGTAGGGAAAGAGCCAAATTATTTATTTAACTATAAATATTATGTATAAGGCTCCTACGTTATTTAAGTAGCAGAAATGGTATAGGATTGCAGAAAAGTTTGTAGCATTAAGTGTTTCAAGATTTTTCTCACTAAATCGCGTTCGTCGCGATGATAAAACGTGCTTATATTTTGAAAAAGACCGATCAACATCCATGGATGTAACACAAGCATAATTAAAATAATCTTTATAAGTAGATAACGGATCAGATGCGTAATAACTGTTTATCGCACACTGTACAAATTATTTTGCCACCATCGTAATGTAAATCCGGAAATTCACTTTTCTACATTATGAAACAATGGCCGGTTTCTGAGATTTTCTACGCCCAACATTCAACACTAGACTAATACTGATACGATACTAGATACCATGGCACGGTTTGATTTAAAAAAAAAACATGCATACGTACACATCAAGCGTAGTTATTCATTTTAAACTTGCTCATTTAAAAAAAATGTCGGTGTTGAAAAGTAGATTCTAAATATATTCGGGGGTGCTTTGGAGCATTCTCAAAATTCTGTTGGTGTTAGCGCCTCTTTCTAATAGTATCTTTATAACATCAGAATTTCCTTCCTGACAGGCGTATAAAAGTGGTGTTTCGCCATTCAGTGTGCGGCTGTTGACATGAGCACCTTTTTCTAATAGCAATTTTACCATATGCGGATTGCCGCACCGAACAGCGGTTATAAGTGGAGTTTTACCAAAACCGGCTTTGCTGTTGACGTTGGCACCTTTTTCTAGTAGCAAATTTGCGATATCTGTTTGTCCTAATTTAATAACGGATAAGAGTAGTGCTTTACTATATGATGCTCCACTGTTGAAGTTGCCGCATTTTTCTAATAGTAACTTTACGACTTTTGAATTGCCCCACGCATAAGCAGCTACAAGCAGCTGTTGACTAGATTTTGTTGTACTATTGACGTTGGTTCCTCTTTCTAATAGCAACTTTATGATATCTAAATTGTTTCGTTCAATCGCAGAGAGAAGCAACATTTGACCACATGCTACTCTGCTGTTGACATCAATTTCTTTTTCTAATAGTAATCTTACGATATCTGAATTGCCCTGTTCGACAGCGTACAAAAGCAGCTTTTCACCGTATTTTTTTCTACTGTTGGCATTGGCTTCTTTTTCCAACAATAACTTCACGACATCTGGATTGCCTCTTTTAGCGACCGACAAAAGCAGCGTTTCACTAAATGCTGCTGTGCTGTTAACGCCAACGAATCTTTCCAATAATAATTTTATGGCATCTAAATCGTCCCAAAGAACAGCGGATATAAGCAACGTTTCACTATATGTTGTGCTGCTAGCAAAGGCGCCGTTTTCCAATAGCAACTTCATGATATCTGGATTGCCCAGTCGAATAGCGGACATAAGTGTCGTTTCACCATATGTGGTTGTGCTGTTGATGTCAGCTCCTTTTTCTAAAATTAACTTTACGATATCTGATAAGCTCCATCGAACAGCGAACGTAAGTGGTGTTTCACCATTTTTTGTGGTGCTATGGATGTTAGCGCCTTTTTCTAAAAGTAATTTTATGATGTCCGATTGTTTCCGCCGAGTTGCGTACAGAAGTGGTGTTTCACCGTTACTTCTGAAGCTGTTAACGTCAGCCCCTTCTTCTAAAAGCAACTGCACGATATCTAAATTGCCTTGCTTAACAGCGAACATAAGTGGTGTTTCACTAGCATCTGTGATACTGTTAACTTTAGCACCATTTTGCAAAAGTAACTTTACGATATCTGGCTTGCTCCTTCTAGCAGCAAGCATAAGTGGTGTTTCGCCGTCACTTGTCGTACTGTTGACTAGAGCCCCATTTTCTAAAAGTAATCTTACGACATCGGAATTATACCGTCGAACAGCGAACATAAGCGGTGTTTCATCATTTGTTGTTGTACTGTTGATGTTGGCGCCTCTTTCTACTAGTAACCTCACGACATCAGAATGACCAAAATCGCTAGCCAAAATAAGTGGCGTTTTACCATCAGCTGCTGCGCTGTTGATGTTAGCGCCTTCTTTTAGTAGCAATTGTACGATACCTATATTGCCTCTTTCGGCAGCGAACATCAGTGGAGTTTTACCTTTTAGTGTTGCGCTATTGATGTTAGCGGCTTTTTCTAGTAGCAGCTGTACGATATCAAAATTGCCTCTTTCGATAGCGAACATCAGTGGAGTTTTACCTTCTATTGTTGTACTGTTGATGTTGGCGTCCTTTCTAATAGTAATTTTACGATATCTGAACGATCAAAATCGATAGCCAAAATAAGCGGCGTCTTACCTTCTGTTGTTGCGCCGTTGATGTTAGCGCCTTTTTGTAATAATAACTTCACGACATCGGAATGACCAAAATCGATGGCCAAAATGAGTGGCGTTTTACCTTGCGTTGTTGGGCTGTCAATGTTAGCGCCTTTTTTTAGTAGCAATTGTACGATATCTAAATTACCTCTTTCGGTGGCGAAAATAAGCGGTGTTTCACCTTTTGGTGTTGTGCTGTTGATGTCGGCGCCTTTATCTAATAATTTTCTATGACATCCGAATAGGCACTTTCGGAAGTATGCAAAAGTGACGTTTCTACTATTCTACTGTTGAAATTAGCTCCTTTTCTAGGCCGTAAGAATAGTCTTTGGACTTGGCCAGCTCGAGAGGCGAACATGAGTGGTGTTACGCCCAATGACGTGGTACTCTTCACATCGGCGCTATGTTCTAATAGCAATGCTACGCCATCTAAGTTCCCCTTTTCAGCAGCTGCCATGAGTGCAGTCCTACCATCATAATGTGCATAATTTACATTAGCTCCTTTATGGAGTAACAACTTTGCAAGGGCGGAATCGTATTTCGTAGAGTTAATAACAAACTGCAGTGCCGATTCACCGTCTTCGTTTACACAATTCACATCCGCTTTAAATTTAAATAATAACTCTACCATATCTGGATCTCGCTTTTCGAGAGCCAGGAATAAAAGCGTTTGCATATCGTTCCTGCAAACCCCTTTTTGTAGCAATAATTCCGCAATATCTACATGTCCAAAGCGGACGGCAATACTAAGAGGAGTTTCCCCTCTACTATTTGCAATGTCTATCTTCGAACCGTTTTCCAATAACATTTTCGTCATATCCATGCGTATTTCAGGTTGATTTATAATACCATAATACAAAGGCGTGCAACCAAAATCGTCAGTGCTATTGACGTCGTGCTTCAACTCTATCAATTCCCTCACTGCATGCATATTGCCAGATATACAAGCGACGTGTAAAGGAGTAAATGCCCTAATTTTCTTTAATATATCTGCTTCTAATATTTGACATTTTTTATGTACGAGAGCTTGGGATATACCATTCAACGTGGCGTCTTCGAGAAAACACAAATTACGAATTAGATCAATGCTACACGCTTCCAAAGCTTCCCTGTACGTTTGTCTTATTTGATCGGCCAAACTGTCACCAATATGTAATATTTTGCTACCAGCGCTCAATGTTTCCAATATGCCATTTACATAGGATTCAATCACTGAGGTTGAGAGGTCATAGCATGGCATTAAATTTATTAAGCTTCCGCCATTTAAATGTTGTATCCAATCCCATTGCATGAGACCGTCAGAAGCGGTAAAATTGATCTTAAGCTTGCACATATTATAAATAATAATGTCTATTGGTGAATACAGTAAAAAAAAATAACGATCGGTGCCTGGCCTAAAATATGCAGCGCCACATGAAGCGCTGTTCTACCCAAAGCATCAGCTTTTTCTAAGTGTGAACGTTCGCTGGCGTACATTGATATATGTTCTAAATTCATATTTATTACAGCTTTATGTAGTTCTAAATGTTCGCAAAGGATATCTAAGACATAGAGCTTTTTCTGTTCTAATATTTCTAGATAAATATCCCTAGTGTAATCTTTTCCGATTTTTCTAGTCATCCAATTCGCTGTTAAAAATTCCGCAAATGTCTCGTGTATAAACGTAGGGTACCCATCTTCGTCGATAGACAGGATCACGCCCAACTTCAATTTGTTAGGTAGCTTTTCCTCATATTTCCATTTGAGCCATTTCTCCACCACAGCAGCACCAAGTATTCTCACTAGTGCTAACTTGCAATGTAGCTCCAAAATAGGAGCCAAAAGATATTCCTTATCGGATAAATCACAATCACTAGAAAAATTCCTTTCGAAGTATTGATTGAGTTTTATGTGCATGATATTTTCGAATAAAGTCAATCTACTAATATGTGCCATGGTGACGTTATTTTCAGAAATGGTCTTCAAGAAGTTTAAATACAAGGGATTTCCTGTGAATTCAATTGGCAAAGTAGTCAGATCTTCTTCAGCAAGCTTGCAATTCTTAATGCATTCTCTTTCGATCGTCTGGTTTTAATAAATCTACCTTGAAAATCCGGGTCTCGAAGTTATCCATCAGTATATGGTTTGCCAATAATCTTGATGCAATAATGATTTTGACATTGCTGGCAATCAAATTTCGTATGAAATTTAACGTCTTTTCTTTGTGATGCGGCAAGACTTCGTCGAATGAATCCAAAAGCACCAACAATCCTTCTTTTGTTTTGTACAGGTTAGTGACAAATTCGCTATAGAACGTTCCTTTGAATTTGTTAATTATAAAGTTTAATGAAAAATCGTTTGGCAGCAATTCGCTACTCTTTTGCACCTTATAATCGGTGAGATTATAAAACAGAACACAATCCCCTATGCCGTGATCTTTAAATAATGATCGGAGCAGACACGATTTGCCTATTCCAGGCTCACCAGTCAGTACAGTAATTCCGCTTGTAATCTCTGTCAACAAGTTTTCTTCTGAAATTTCTGAGCCACCATACGAAATGTAGTCAGTTATCCCTCTCCAGGCTTTACATTTCCATAACTGCATCCCAGCTTTCGCGACACGAATGTGAAGTAACGGACATTTTAAAGCTGATGCTTTGTTCCAGTATTTACCTACATCTTTATATCTAACGTCGATAAAGACATTTTCGTCCTTAAAGCGAATATTTTCTTCAGGCACTTCTATCAACTGTTTCCGGACATTCGCCTCTAAGTAATTGAAATCACCGGAGAAAATGAAAATGCCTTTTGTGCGTGAATGAAAAATTGACTTGGATATTACAGCTGTGCGTAAAAATCTAGGAAAATAGTTTTGCTGTATGCTTCCCAAATTACTGCCGAGAATCGGTATAGGGGTCTCTTCGAGATAGTAAACGCTTTCACCGTCTTGGTCTACAAAGAAATCTCTTAAGGGAAGTCTGTTTCCTTCCACCAAAGTCAAGTTTTCATTTTTCGACGAAACGGCGCAATGACAAATCGGATAACTCTGAAGTTTTGGATGCTCCTCTATTTGATTGCGATAATTATATATTACGTCTGGTCGACATCGTATCGAAAAATTGTTTTCTCCTTTAGATATGGTATCGATGCTATCGGAGATAGTTGGATTTTCTATTAAAAATATCATATTGTTGATGTCCTCTACATACTTTTTGTCGAGATACACTTTTCTACTTTTAATTAGGCGAAGTATGTGCAAACATGATAACGTCCCTGCTAGTTCTTCATGGTGACTTACAATGCTGTAAAGCGTAATCGGTTTTCTGCCGTGCAAAGATATTGAAATTTTCTGCAGAAGTTCATCTCTGACCTCAAAGCATTCGATGTCGCTCAGATGTGTAAAAGCTCTTAAATTGTGCCTTTGGAGTTCTGCTCGTCGGTTAACTAAGTTATCTGTTATTACGATATAACTCTTGTTTAAGTGCACATAATCTTTCAAAGCAGAAAGTTCTTCCTCTGTCTTTAAAATGAGAGGTACCTCGCCGGATTTCCAAAGTTCTGTAATCAACGATTTAAGCGTAGATGGGACATCAATCCAATGACGAACTCTTACTGGATCGCCCGTCGCAAAAAGTTTTTTAAATTCTTCAATGACAGTAGCACCCAAACCGTTCGCTTTGCACGTTCTCCACTCAACAGCATTATTGAGGAGGTAATTTAGCATTTGCGCCAAACATCCATACACACTCTTTTCGATATTAGTATCAGCTTCCACAATTGTTACTTTATAGTGCAAAGTCAGCTTGTTCCATGCTGCACATTGTGAATTATCGAGTGGGATAATGTCTGTAGGTGATACTATGTAATCTGAGATACGATTTTTCAACACTTCTGCCTCAAAAACTTCTTTGCTTAACCCCCTCCGCCACAATACGTCTTTGTCAAAAAATCTATCAACGTACTTCAGAATATCTGTTGTATCGGTGACTTTACAAAGAATCTTTATTTTTTCCTCCACTTTTCCGTAGGGTTGGTTTAAATATAGGTAGAATTTGTCAAGGAAATCTTTTCGTGTTTTATCCGTATCGCTTATCGTTTTAGTATATGAGAGTTTATGGCTATTTTGAATGGAAAGCGTTGATCTCCACCATTCACCAATCGGATTGTGTGCATGCAATTTGTAACCTTCTTTTGTTCTCACATTCTCAATGCAGAAGTAACAGAAATGAATATTGTCGACAGCAATATTTTCAATAGTTTGAAATCCTCCGGCATCTAATATTTTATTGTAACCTTTTAGATATTTCTCCACATCAATCGTTTCACCTTTACCGAGATGTTTCAATTGCAGGGCAAATGCGTAAGGAACAGTTTCTCCTTTGAAAAACACTTTAGCCACTACATCATCGAAAGGGTGTGCTTCTTTTAGATTAGTGAACACGTGATAATTTTCTACATGTCGGTTGATGGAGAGAGATGCGGCAACTAGTGTAGCAACTGCCACTTCGTACTTAGCTCCTAGGTCGGGTTGGGCAGTCCTTTTTGGACGTGGTGTATTTTGAGCAGGGTTTTTCGCGTTTGACATATCCTGTAGGTACCTATTGACAAAAAAATGGAGTATGAGATAAGTAACATCTAATTTATGGAATAGAATGGATTGAGCAAGTAAATCAAATGCGAAACATAAAGGAAGGAACAAAGCAACATCCCTGTGTATGCACTGAGAAAAGAAATTGCATAAAATGAAAAGTTTATAACTTTTGGTTTTTATTATATTAATAGAAAAGGATACCTTTTGGCAGAAAAGTGTTTATTTTAATTGAAAGTAGCGTGCTACTTTCTTCGATTTCACATGCTCCCAGGTGCAACGCCCTCGAGTTACACAGTGCTACGCAGTTTGAGAGGAGATGGATGGGTGTTTCATCCTGTTCCCCACAAAATCTACATTCACATTCCTTTTCCAAACCAAGCTTACTCAGGTGTCCTTTCAGTCTACAATGGCCTGAAAGTATTCCTGTTAATATGCGAACATTGTTCTTACTCAGGTTGATACATTCTGTAAACCTCTTCTGGTTATAAGTTCCCAGAAGAATTTTACTTTGCCTCATTCCTTGGACATTTTCCCAGTAACTGGATTTTCTCTGCTCCATTTTTATTTTCAGTTTCTTCAATATTGTACTGCTATTTAACCCGCAAAAGGGTTCAGGCCTTACAAAAAGTATTCCAGCCCCTTTTTTTGCGAGATTATCCGTTATTTCGTTTCCTTCCACTCCTGTGTGACACGGAACCCACAGGAGGGTTACTTTATTCCTTTTGTCTAGCTCATTTAATTTCCCTAGGGATTCTCAGACCATCTTGGAACTGATTTCATATCAGCTCAGCGTCTTGATGGCTGCTTGAGTATCAGACATGATGATAATCTCCTGCTTTTGATAATTTCTATCAATATTGAACACATCTTTCAATAGCGTGTATTTCCGCCAGAAATATACTATTATTATTATTATTATTATTATATTTTCCTAAGCTTTCGAAATATGTGGTTCTAGTCCCATATATTCCTATTCCAGTTCCCTCTGCCGTTTTGGAGCCATCAGTATACCATTTGATGACATTTCTATTCAAGCTCAAGATGATGTTATGATCCCACTCGCTCCTGTTACTGAGCTTTATGATGAATTTCTTCACAAAGTTGAATTTTTAACATATCCCGGGGCATGTCCCAGGTTTGATCACCGTCAGGATGACGTATGTCTAATCATTCCTTCCTTGACCATTCTGAGTGTGGTTCTTTTTGCCACGCCCTCTACTACAATATGTAGAGGGGTACGATCCAATACTACTTCGATAGCTGCTGTTGGGCATGTTCTCATCGCCCCCGTTATGCATACATATGCTAATCTTTGCACTTTCGAGAGGTTAGTTCTCGCGGTGGCCAGATTAGTTCTTTTACTCCAAGCTACTGATACATAAGTGATGATTGGCCTCACTATCGCTGTATACATCCAAAGCAGTATTTTTGGGTCGCATCCCCAATTTTTTTTCTGCAAAGTTTCTGCACATCATCAGAGTTTTGTTTTGGATTTGTTGATTACTTCGAGTTCGTGTTTGTTCCGTAGAAGTTTATTGTTTAGGGCAAGGCCTAGGTATTTAACCTACCTTCCACAATCTATAATTTGCCCATCAATTTTTGTGGTTTTCAGATTGGTTCTTGTTTTCCTAGTGAATGCTACTAGGGTTGTCTTAGTGGGGTTGACATTGAGTCCCATCGATTCCTCGTAAAGTTCAATCCTCTTTGAACTATATCACGGAGGATACTCTCAAATTTTGCTTCTTGCGAATATAACAATATCAGCATATTCTTGATAAGGTATGCCTACATGAGTTAGCCCGCATAAGAGTTCGTCTACTATTAGGCTCCACATAAGTGGGGATGTAACTCTCCCCAACTGGCCTTGTTGGTTACTTTACGAATGTTGTAAGAGTGAATGTCGGTTCGATAGGTATATCTGTTTCTATATTTATACACCATACTCACCGACTCATAGATAGTTAATGAGTATAAAGTTATTTTTTTTTTTGGGAAACAAATAAAGGACGACAATGGGCTCTGTTGTCCTCTCCACTAAACAGCCGCACAGCCCGTTTCTGTAATTTAAAGATTTCGAATAAATTCGTTGTAGTGGTGAAGCCCCAACAAGGAATACAATGTCTCATGCGAGACTCAAATAGCGCGAAGTAGACCCTTCTCGCAGTATGATCCCCAAGATTTAGCCTTATAATTCTTAGAGCATAACAGGCTGATGACAAGCCCTTCGACAACATCTGAATGTGCTTGACCAACCCCAAGCTGGTATTTACAGTAACACCCAAAAATCTAACATCAGTAGCAGAGGATAAAAGACTGTTATTAACAACAATGTTAAGGTTAGATTAGATTAGATTAGGATTGGGGTGGCCTATCGACCTGTTTCACCGCACCTTTTCAGATCTATGTGATTTCCTTTTTCCTAGAGGACGCTCTCTAATTTTGCCCTCTTAATTCGGCCTATCATCTTTTGAGACGCTTCTTTATGTAGCTACTACTTGGGGTTCTCCTCCTCCCATTACTAGAAACCTTGTCCTCGCCAGGCCTTCACATTGGCACCAGCACATGAACGTGTTCTTCTCCTCTTGCAGTATCTGCAGGTTGCATCATCTGCCAGGCCTATTGTACATATGCCTATTCAGTCTACAGTACCAGTCAGCAGAGCCTAACAATCATTTTCCTGTCTTTATTCAGTAGATCTCTCGTGAATTCAGGCCTCTGCTCCTGTAGGAACTCTTTTGCCTGCCTTTGTCCCGGTGATTTTTGCCACCACTCTCTGGGCTGATTGTGTATCCATTCATTGATGGATTTTTTAATTTGCGTTTGTAGTCCGAAGAGGAGGAGTCGGCTCCAACGAATGGCCTTGACGAACCTCGCCTGGCCAGCTCGTCCGCCGCCTCATTTCTCTCACGCCCGAGTGGCTAGGACCCAGGCTAGGTTACTTTCCTTTGGTGCCACCTTGTTTAGCGCTTACACCAATCCCAAATCAGCTTAGAGTTCACGCTTGTGGAGCTAATCGCTTTAAGTGTGGACTGTTAAGGTTGGTTTGTTGTCTGTACAGTCACAATTTGATTTTGCTATTGTTAAGGAGTAATTTCATTAGCATTAAACCATTCACGAATCCTGTAAATATCAACGTTGATTAATCTCTCTAGGTCATCACGATTTGAAGCGTAGCACGTAAGAGATCCTAAGTAGCACATAATATTTAACCAATATTAGCCTAATATAAAACTAATATTACAATGTTGTTTTTTTAATATTACAGATAGGAAAATAATATTATATAATTTTGTTTTGAATATTTTAATTATATTCATATGATATTACAAATTTAGATATGTTACTGGAGTACTTGTTTTTTCCTTGATTTGCTGCATTAGTTTGTTTCAAAAGTATAATATTACTTTAATATGTATTTTACATTAAAAAAAAAATATCCACTTAACTTAAAAGTTATGTTTTTCCTCCCTAGAGAGGAAAAGTAAGTGACATTGACATGATGAAACCGTACATCTTACATGTGACATTGTTGATAGACGATAGTAGTACATTCGACCCTGTCTGTGTCAATTTGTTGAGATAATTGCTAAATTATTAGGCACCTGTCATTTTAGGAGTGAGTATATTTAAAAAAGAAATCCATAAATATTAATAATTATTTTCTAATTCAGGTTTACAGCTATTGAACTTAACCTACAAAACTCATTTAACACAGAAATAAACAAAACGGATACACAATCTTGTACTTGCAACAAAGTTAAATATAAGAGATTAGATTACCGATTTACGTTAACCTTGAAAGAGCAGTTTTATTGCATTTGTATAGCAAACTCTTTTTTTTGTAATTTGAATTGGTAGATTGAATTCCAATGAGTCTGTTCTGTAACCACCGTGAAGTTTTACATCTAATATTCCACCGCCTTATGAAACAAGTGGAGTATTTCCGGATAATTGCAATCCAGTGTGGTTCCACCAGTACAAAATTTCTTGAAACTCCAGTTTTGTTTCGGAATATTTCCCAGAATAATATCACCTCTGTTCTCTACGTCAGAGATAGTCATTCTTTTTAATTCTTCAGTTCTACAAGCACCTGCAACGCCTATGATTAAAGCAGCCTATAATTACATCATGTAAAGGTAATTTATATAATAAATTCCGAACAGTGGTAAGTGCTGCTTTACGAATTTCAGCTGGTGTGTACGACAGATTACACTATGTAACACGTTTTTTTGTCCTTGAGTAGTAAGCGTTATTTCCAACTTATTTATGCTTCAAAACAATAGAAAAATACTTTTATTCCCCTCTAATTTTGCTTTTGTGACTAGGACAACGAAAATTTGAAATATACCCACATATGTATATCGTATGTCCACCTAAGTATGAGACAAATGGGAAAAATTTTTATTGTTGAATTTATAAAAAAAAATTATCTAAAATAAAAGTTGGTGCTTCTTTAAAAACATATTTTATATTCAAACTTAGTTAAAATGCGTGGTTTTGCAATTAAATTAAGAAAAAAATTGTCTTGAGAATAAAACACGCTTATTTTTAAAGATACCAAAAAGCTCCATTAGCAAAAAGTACTTCAACTCCCTAAATGTGCCAAAATACAAATTTTCAGAGTAGAAATCAAAGAAATGGAATTCTTCAAAATTACACAATATGAGCCAAACATTGAAAAAATACTTTTTTTTAATTTTTTTTTTGTAAAAATGTGTTTTTTCGATTTTACTTGGAAAGTTGGTATTTTGCATATTAGGATTTGAAGTACTTTTTTTCAATGGAACTTCTTCATATCTTTAAAAATAAGGGTGATTTATTCTCAAGACAATTTCTTTTTTTTCTTAATTATAGCAAAATTACGAATGTTAATTTTAAACCCCTTTTTTCTATAGATTCAATAATTTTTTTTGCGCCATTAGTCTCATATTAAGTGGACACAGTGTATATATCCAATATTTTCTCCTTACGGGTGAGCTTTTTAGGAAAGTCATCGCAGTCGAGAATCTTCTTAATTTGAAGTCCTACGACGACACCGGCTTTGATCTTCGCCTCAGATGGCTTAGGAAATAATTTTTCAAGGTGTTTCATGGCTGCTGACTCCGTACCTAGAGCTTTCGCAAATTGTTTTATAAGCTCCAACTTTATGTGCAGTGGTGGCATCAGCACCTTTAGAGGGTCTACCAGTGGCTCCTATTTGATATTGTTTCTCCCTATAGAAAACTCTGTCCTCTGTGGCCAGTCACGCTTGTCGTAGTGTGCATTGGTGTCCCTGCTGTCCCAAAGACAAATATAACACGGGAATTTGATGAAATCACCTTGCAGATCCATGAGGAATGACACCATTTTGAAGTCGCCGATGACCTCTCACCCATACTTGTCATACTTATAACTTTCAGCAAGGTCTTGATGTTAAAGTAATCCTCTTTGAGGTGCACTGAATGATCCAGGAGAAGAGATGGAAAGTTATTACCATTATGCAGCAGTACTGCTTTGAGGCTTCTTAAAGAGCTGTCAATGAAGAGCCTAATGAAGACACAGATGAAGAGAGAATTGCCTCAAATAGCCTAGGCACATCGTGACAAAAGCAGAGCCCACCTATATAGGTGAGAAAGCTAGAAAAAGTTTGGTGACGCTTTCTCTGATCTACGACTCGCATAGTTTCATCTAGCAAGTTTCACTGCTTCAGCCTAGAGGTCAAAATCTCAGCATTGGACCTGGAGAGTCCAAGATCTCTAACTAAGTCGTTGATGTTGGTTGGGGTAGTGTGGGCCTCTCTCATCATCTCCATATATGAAATCGTCATCTGATTCTACAATATTTTTTTCACACTCCGACTCGCTGTTGCTGATTGAAGACGCCTGATCTATCTTAGGAGGAGTAGGTAATGGAAGCTGAGGGCTGTGTAATACTGGGGCCATGGACGAAGGAAGATGGATACATGACAGCAGGTGCATTTTTGCCAGTACGGCGTTTGGAAGGGTTCACAATGCAAAAGTAGCAGTTGCTTGAGTAGTCAGTGGGTTCCCGCCAAATGCTTGGAATTGCAAATCTCATGGATCTCTTTCTCCCCTATACCATCCTCTTGTCTTAATAAACTGACCACAAACATAGCAAAACGCGTCTGCTTCATGTTTGCAACCTCTTGAAGCCATCTAATCAGAAAATAGGTCTAGTGAAATGAGAAGTACATATACACGCCGTTTTGAGCGCTGAAATCGTGGGACGAGTCTATTATATCAGCTTTAGGAGTGTACACGTTTTGAATGGAGGGGCGTTGGAACATTGGATCTATCAAAATTTAAAATAGCACCTGAACAATATAGCAATAAATTATCAAAGCAGGTTGAGTGGTTGAGACATCTTCGTTGTGATATTTTCGTTTTGTTTCCAAAAAAAAAAAAACAAATCTAAAACCGAAAATGCAGATACTTGACATATTTATTGTCATTTCTATAGTAAATGAATTCACTTCCGTCACTGATACCTTTAGTTCCCGTATTCTACATCGAACGACATAATATGTACTTCTCATTTTGGGTTTGCTTGTAAATTTTAAAATATCATTGTCTTGGTCACAAAAGCAAAGTTTGTGGGAAATAATCAACTGTTTTTATACTTTTCTGACATAAGAAAATAGGAAATGACAGTTACAACCTAAAGACAAAAAAATTAATAGAAATTGTTACATAGTATTATCATTGTCTGTGATATCATTCGAAATATTGTATGAAAATTTTTTATTAAAATATTTATGATATTAAATTTTAATTAAATTAGTTTTATTTACTATTACTGAACAATTAAAATAGTATTCAAACCAATTTTCTAATATTTGTTATATTTATATTTTCAAATAATTGTTATATTAGTATAGTATATTTCAAACCAAGGGAGGAAAATGCTATTCCAAGCCTTGCTCAAGGCTTGCAATAGCACTGTCCTCCTTTAGTTTGAAATATACTATACTAATATAACAATATTTGAAAAACATATAACAGAAATATTAGAAAATTATATAAAATAAATATTAAAAAAATATAAAATAATATTAAAAATAACTATAAAGAAATTTAAATATCATATTTACGTCATATTACAAAGTAATATGCATAAAATATTTAAAAAAACTGTCGTTTATGATATAAAAAAATATTTAATTTTTATATTTATTTAATATTTTTGTGCTACTTAGGATATCCCAAGGGGGATACATATGTATCGTCGGCGAAAACCCTGGCTCCTTCTACGCCATTGCGTATTAAAAATAGTCGTCGCATAAAATATAAAATGCTTCGCCTTGCTTATCTTATAACATATATTTCAAATACAGTTACATATAATGATAAAAAAATAATTACTGACATTTAGAAAAGTTCGAAATTTTCATTTGTTTCAAAATTGTGCCATGGATTTGTTCATCAAAATATGCTTTTACTTTCTGCAAGTTTGTGAAAACTGATGTTCGATTTGGAGAGCGGAAAAATGGCTTAAAATTTTCATGAAATGTCAGAATTTTTGATTCGATTAAAGGAGAGTTCGAATTAAAGAATTCGAATTAGAGAACGGTGTATACAAATGGATTACCATTCAGTTGGACATACAAAATTCGATTTAGAGAAAATTTTCAAATTAAAGAGAGGTTGATTTATATATGACGTTTGAAGTAGTGCTATCAGTTGTGTAAATCTAGTGGAGTAAAGAGTTTATTCGACACATAATTTCAAAGAATTAAAACTAATAGTAATTTTCAAACTGTAAATAGAAAAATAAGCATGTATATACATAGATTTACCTTAGATTAGGATCAACAATTAGTAAATGTACAGGAACACTTCAAACTTATCTTCTATTATCTTGGTACGTCCTGTATATTACGTACATAGCAAGATGTCATTAACGTTTAACACAGGTATAACTCTCAAAACCATACCAATTATTACAACGTGTCAGAACTAGAACTTTTGTAACTCATGTACGATTAGCCAGTATAACTACGAGATGACTAAAGGAAATTATCAGAAATTGCCACGCCTGTTAAATAAATTAAGTGAGAGATAATAACAGAAATCAGAATATCCTGTGTGCAAGATATAATTATGGTCGGTCGATGAACCAATGAAACAACAGCAGTTATCAAATTAATAGCCTATTAAAAAAAATATATAACAGTCGTATCTTTTATAAGGGTCTCTAAATAATATACAGATTCGAATATTTAACAACACATATTTCGTAACACACTACTACCCGACTATTGGTCAGTGAACAGTGAAGGAATTGTAATCAGACGCAACTAAATGGGAGAAACTGTGGTATAGTTTTACTAATACGTAGGCAACACAAATTGCAGTTAAGAAGGAGAATATATATTACTCCTTCTTTTTCACGCTCGTCTAATCCTATCTAGGATCGACATAGATTTAATTTTGAGTAAAATTAACGCAATATCTGATGCTAATTACTCTATTAGTGATGTAACCGATCTTTACAGAGTAGGCAAAACCGATAAGCATCCCATTATAGTCAAGTTACGTCAGTTTTTGTGCGGGATGACATTCTTAAACTCTCTAATACGTTGAAGGAATCGGGTATAGTTATTAAAAGAGATTTGACACTTGAGGAAAGGCGAAATTATGCTATCTTGAGGCAAAATTATAACACTGCTAAAAGTTATAATTTAGACCCAAAGATTTCGGGAAATAGACTTGTTATTAGCGATCATAATTTTTCCATAGAAGCTCTGGCTACAAAAGCAGTTGACTTTGCACATCTTGCACCGCCTGCAAGTAATGAAAATACAGAGACTCCTACAATCCATTCGGTTGAAGATTTCCTTCCTTCAACTACTGAAACTAGCAACACCATGGATTTGCGATCAAGATTAAATCAAGTCACAAGGATAGCATACTAGTTAGAACTTTAAAAAGAAAGTAATTCTGCATTGCTAGTTTCTCTTTTACTTATTGCTCTCATACTTATAATGGTGCTTAAAATTGGACATCTCAACATAAGATCTTTGCCAGCTCATTTCAATGAGTTACAAATATTAGTCGCAGTAAATAATTATGATGTATTTTGCCTCACAGAAACCTGGCTTTCACATCAATTGCCTTCAAGTTCTTTTGTTATTCCCGGATATTCAATGTTTCGTAAGGATAGAGATACAAGAGGAGGCGGTATTGCTATTTATTTTAAACACTATTTCAAGATGTCATTGCAAATTGGTAATATTTTGCCACATATGGAGTACTTATGGGTAGAGTTGAGGGATGGTAACAGAGATACAGCGATTGGGGTATTCTATCGTCTACCAAGAAGTGACTTTGCTTTATTTTTGGATAACTTTGAAGATTTGTTAACGGAATCTGTTATATCACATAATGCAACCATTTGTGTGGGTGACTTTAATGTAAATCTTCTAGATGTGACTGATGCGAGAACATGTGCTCTACTTGATATTTTTAGCTCTACAGATACTAAGCAATTAATACATGATCCCACTCGTATAACAACAAATTCCTCATCCCTCTTGGATTTATTTATTGTGAGCAATGGCATATCTGTTTGCAAATCGGGAACCTTTCAGAATAACCTATCGGATCATTTAGGCATTTGTGCTACTTAGATATGAAGATAACCCAAAAGTACTACTCGAAAGTTAGTACCCGTTCATATAAGTATTTTTTCTATGAAGATTTTGTTAATGATTTGTATGCGGTCCATGGTATTTTGATTTATGATCTCATGACGTTATTTAAAAGTAAATTTTTAATGCAAATATTCTGCGAGTTTTTGAAAAACATGCTCCAATTCGTGAGGTAACTGCCACAAAGCACCGGCACCTTGGCTCACGGTATAACATAAAATTAATGATGAAAACGAGGGATAAAGCTTTTCGGCGCTACAAAATTACAAATAATCCTATCCACTATCAATTCTACAAACCATGCGTAATGAAACCACCACGCTATCAAACGGGAAAAAGCAGCTTATTTTAATTATCACTGCCTACAGCATCGGAACAACAGAAGATTACTGTGAAAGAGCTGCATAATTGTGAATATTGGTAATAAATCATTCTCTGTATTGCCGAATAAACTGCGTGATTTAGCGAATTAAATAAGCAGTTGCACAATCTGCATTGTGCCTGCCTCCAATAACTATCTGCAAACATATAGTGTTCCACCTCCACACAGTCACCATTTGAATTTTCATCAAATTACGTATGGAGATGTTCTGACAGCTTTGACTCAATGTAAAAGTAATGCTCACGCTTTGACAGAATAAATCTTAAATGTTACGACGTTTGTACCGTTACTACTGACTATAATAGGCATATCTTCAACTGTTGCATTACATCTTTCATTTATCCCGATTATGGAAGGAATCCTCCGTTACACCTCTGCCCAAAACACCGACGCAGAAACTATTAGAGATCTGCGGCCAATCAGGCATCTTACTTTGTTTAGGCAAATTTTTGAAAAAATTCTTTGAACGACAACTTCGTGCTTTTAATAATTTCGTTCAGGTTTTACCAGAACACCAGTCCGGTTTTCGCGCCATCCTATAGGTTTACTAACTGCCGTTTCTAAGTAATGGATGATATTTGCGCGCGACGAATAATGCAAATAACTGGCACTCCTTCTTCTTGATTGACGCCTTAACTTTAATGGAGTCTATCTTACCACAGATGTCAACAAGTGTTTACAATGGCAAGATTTCCTCCAATGTAATCACATTAACATCCGGCGTACCACAAGTGCAATATTATCACCGCTTTTATTTTCGTTTGTACACTTTTCGTCTCCCTACAATATTAACTTCACTGTAACTACCATTGTATGCCGACGACGCTCAGATATATTTTTCATTTGTGCGGATAAGCTAAGGCAGCCCAACACTTTATCAGAATGAAATATACGTAAGCTAATTGCCTACTATGATGCCCACTGTTTTACAAATTCAACCCTAAAAAAACACACATTTGTATTATTTGGACCAAAACACAATCCGTAGCCGCTATAAAAAAATTCCATTGATATACGTATCAATAATGAATATATACAACGGTAGACTGCGTTAAAAATCTTGGCATGTTCATCGACTCACAACTGCGCTTCAGCAATAACACGTCTTTCGCTAATCAACAAATCAGTGGTAGCTTTAAAATGCATATTTCCCCATAGAAAAGCTCTAGATCTTGAAACGAAATCATTGCTGTGTGAATCGCTTGTACTTTCTCATTTTAACTATGTGCAGCAATTTATTCACCTTGTCTGACGAAAGAGACCAATCAATGATACAGAGCTACAGCACCTCTGCGTTCGTTTTGTGTATGGTATGCGAGGCAGGCGTGGAGTTGCGCGAAAAATTAGAGAGGCGCTAATTTCTTAACATGCGGAACAGGAGAATTTTTGCCAGTCTGCAGTGTTCTTCCTGAAGATCATTTCCAACCAAAACACCTATGTATCTATACAGCAAAGTTGAATTCAGGATTCGCACACATGATTTGAAACACACGAAGTAGACTCCTCATGTCAATTCCTAAACATAGACTTTCAATGTTTAACGTAGTTTTACCTACAATTGTGTGCTGTTAACGTGGAACACTCGTATTTTCCTATCATCCGGTGGAGCAAATTCATCGATTGGCGTCTTCCACCGTACCATGAAATCACATCTCCTGGAGGAACAATAAAATTGGCAGTGGTGTTTTTTCTAACAATTCGCGATATTCCTATAATATCCTTTGATTGACGAACTGGGCCCGCAAATTACCGCTCCTATCCCCTGCTGGTTTGGATCCATCCTGTACCAGTTTTCGTTAGCAGTGATCTCACTACGCGCCTGGTCTCTGTTCGGTATGGAGTTTTCACCTTTCAGTGAAGATAATTTCGGGTGCCATGCTGTCCGGGACATTTGTAGCAATGCCCGTCCAGCAACGTGCCCGTAGTAAAAGTGTGCTCTCCCACCCTGAAGTTGGATGCCACAGGTTGTTGGCTTTCAGTCTAAGGATCGCATTCATTGCCCCCGCTCTCACATAGATTTCCAGAAGGGGAGCCCACAATGGTCTCCCAAGAGGCGGTCCCTGTACTGTTAGTTGCACCGTGATACCCAGCAACGCCTGTCTCTGGGCAGCGGTCAGCAGCTTCGCTGCGGAGGACACTTCTGTCCTCCTCCACCAGACTACTGCCCCGTATGTTATCGCTGGTTTTATCACGGCAGTATATAGCCAGTGGATCACCTTCGGCTTTAATTCCCAGTGTTTGCCAGCAAACTCTCTGCAGCGCCAGAATAGTTGCGTGCCCTGGTCGTTGTGTTAACTAAATATTTTTCAGCTCATTTTTGCATCAAGGGTAACACCCAGATACTTTACTTCCTTGGTTAATTGTAACTCCTGCCCAAACAGTCTAATGCCGCCTATAGGTCATTGAGTTTTCTCATGTTGGTAAAGGCAACCAACTTTATTTTTTGTGGATTAACTGAGAGTCCTTGTGAAAGGCACCATTCCTCCACCATTCGCAGTGCATTACGCATGATGCCCGCCACCACGCCTGGGAATTTCCCCCTAGCTACGATGACAATGTCATCAGCGTACCCCTGCGTCCATATTCCTTTGTCGTTTAATGATCTGACGAGATCATCCACGACCAAGCTCCATAGCAGTGGTGACAGTACTCCCCCTTGAGGACACCATCTGGTGGTCCTCATGGCGATGTTTTTATCTAGCATATTGGCATAGACCACTCTGCCTCTTAGCATGCAGTCAACACATCTGCTAGTCGTGTGGTCAATGTTCCGTTCCATTAGTGATCGGTTAATCGAGGGCGTTGATGATGAATTAGAAACACTCTTTATAAGTTCTTTCGTCAATAAAACTTCACGAATAATCTAGCAATGTATTCAACGTATTTATTACATAACGGCTTACAACACTACTCATTGTTCCCAATTGTACAATATTACCAACTTAAAATATAATGTAAAATACAATTGTAACATTCGGCCATCCTCGTGGGTTATATTTCGTTCCCGAAATAATAGTCCTCAAGATATGCTGGTCTCCTTCTGCACCGCCTTCGTTCACGGTGTCTTGTGGTCCACTTCTTCCGGCAGCGCCTCCTTCGACCTTTTCCTCCTCTTCTCCTTGTTCGTCTCGGCCTCTGTGTCTGCATCGCGGTCTTCGTGAAACGAATATTGTTTTAAACGATCGATAGCTGCTATACCTTTGTAAAACTTTTGCGTTCGTTGTACCTCAGGTAAGTTCTCAACTCTGTAACGATCGTATGGTAGCTTCTCAGTGGTGATGTAGGGTCCGTGGTACTTAGATGCTAACTTTCTCGACTCTCCAGTAGCGATTGGCTGTCTTTTGATCAATACTAATTTGCCAATTTCAATCAATCCTTTTGCATTCGCTCTTTTCTTGTCATACCGGTTACGTTGCTTCTCTTGATCTAACCGTATCTTCTCCAAGGCGCTCTTCCTGCGCTCTACTATATCAACGGAGTTGTTAATATTTCTCAAAGGGTTTCCGTCTAAACTTCGAATGTAAATAATAAACTAAAGGGGGTACACTTTATCGCCCGGTGCAAAGTGTTGTTGATGCACCAACATGTTTATTCCATTCTTTCCCTTCTGCATCCAGACTTAAAGACGCCAAAGCCGGTGTAATAGTCCGGTACACCACCTCTACTTGACCGTTGGCTCTTGGAGCTAATGCCGCATTCAATACGTGTGTTATATTACTTCGTTTACAAAATTCACGAAAACTGTTACCTGTGAAAGCGGTCCCTCGGTCCGAGGTAACTCTAGGCGGCGGACAATAGCTACAATTTCTGATATTGCCTTCACAGTAGCTGCGGCGCTGCTGTTTCTCACAGGTTGCAAAAATGTAAATTTCGTAAAACACAATCACTAATAGGTAAGTATAACCTCTTTGGCTCTTCACAAATGGTCCCAAATGGTCGAGGTGTATTGTATGCAAGGGTATACCTATCTTATCGATGGAATGCAGTTTTCCCAGTCTCTTCCCTCCACGGTATTTATAATATAGGCACTCCATGCAAGAGCCTATGTATCCCTTCACGTAGTTCCGCATTCTAGGCCACCAATAGTGTTGCTGGATCTAATGCAAGGTCTTCGCTAATCCCGGGTGCGCCATGTCATCGTGATGGTTCTGGGTGATCTTCCATCTTACGGTTTTTTGGTACAACCCATAGCAGCTTGTTGTTGTATTGTCGGTAAAGTCGTCCATCCATCATCCTGTATTCTCCAATCAAGTGTTCTTCGTGTAGCATCTTCTGAGGTTTCATCAGCGTCTCTGTGATGTAAACTAGTTTTGGGTCGATTCTCTGCGCCAAACATAACCAATCCGTCTCGTCCAAGGTAGTCATCAACATCAGAAAATCAGGTACAGGTTCTGTTTCTTCTGCTTCTCCTGTCGGGTTGCGAGAGAGAGCGTCCACATGCCTCATACTATCTCCAGCCTTGTGGATCACTTCGAACTGGTATTCTTGCAGCTTCAACCACCATCGTCCTACTTTAGAATTCAGGTTTCTTCTAGCGAGGGTACACCTGAGCCCATTGCAATCGGAAACAACTATAAACTTTAGTCCAATAAGATATACTCGTAGTTTTTCCAACGCCCAAAACAACACACAAAGTCTCCAGTTCACTAAAATGATATCGTTGTTCATCTGCTGTTGTTCGCCGGCTGACGAAGATCACAGGGTACAGTTGGCAGTCGCTCCCTTCTTGCAGAAGTATTCCTCCCAACCCCACCGCACTAGCGTCTGTATGCAGTTCGATACGCGCATGCGGGTCATACAACTTCAAAACGTTTTCACTAGTCAATACTTGTTTAAGCGTCTCAAATGAATTAGTATTATAGTAGTTATAATAGGGATTTTGAAATACATAATCAAAAGTTTAAATTAGGGGATCACTGCAACATTTTTCAGACGGAATTAGTTGCTATAAATCAGGCAGTAGTATATAGCAGGCGGGACGGCAATGAGAGGCAAATGGTGGATCAATTAGCGAAAGAGGCGGTGTCTAGGGGAGATAGCTCGATTATTAAATTTGGGCTAATTTCAGCTAATGTAGTTAAAAAAGCGTTTAGGCATAAACTTGTTCATGATGGAAGAGTAGGTGGCATAATACCTCAAGTGGGAGGTGGACTAGGAAATTTATCGGTAGCATTACACGATTTAGGAAAATCAGGATTAATTTATCGTATCAGACGGTAGAATTAATAACAGGTCACGGTAATTTAAAATCATATTTATGTAGAATTGGGAGGGTGAATGATTCGCTTTGTTGGCGTGGTGGGGTAGATACAGCGGAGCATGTCTTATTTGAATGTCCACTTCACTGATGAGTGGCGGTCGCGTACCGAAGTTAGGGCATTAGCTAGGGGGTTAAAGTGGTCGCGACACGAAATAGATATTAGATAATGGGTCGGTCGAATGGTGGGAATTTTTAGTAATATTGCTAAAGAACTAGAAAGGTTACGGCATGATACTTAGATAATTAGTAGGGTAGCACGTGTTTATGAATGAATATTTTATGCTCATTAGTGGTCGGAATTAATGTTAAACTACAAATATTTAAGATATAGCTCTTTAATTTAATTACTCTTGGTTAGAATAATTAGGATTAAATTATTATTAAGTATTGGAATAGGTATTGCTATTGTTTTGTTTGTTTTTGGGTCATCATCTTTCCTGTTTCAACTTCCAATGTGTGAAAAAGGGAGCAGCTATGCGAGGACGGCAAGGCTGTTGGAATTTAAAAAAAACGCGGAAGCTGCTTTTTCAGCACTCAAAAGGATAATAATAATTTGCGGCTATCAGTAATAAGGTCTGGGATTTCTTCCTAGATCCTACAGTAAGGTTTTTGCCAAGGTTTTCCCTTACTCCGTGGCAATTGATTTTATATAAGATACTATGTATAATCAATGTCCTTGGCAATGTTGGAGATAAACGAAAGTCATTCCATGGCGCGTTTATAATAACTGATAGCTGACCGATTTACAGTAGACTCGCGATTATGTGAACTAATCACATTTCACATATTTCACCATTTCACAAAAGTAGTATTCATATGGTCGCGAGATTACGGTATTATATTTTTATTATTAAGAAGCATCGGCAAATTATTTGTAAGAGTAGAACATTTCAAGTGAGTACTTAGAATAGGTAGCTCGTGTAGTACCTTTTTCAGGTGGAGCACGAGGTTGGGATGATTTGTATAATTTAGTTTTCATAAATAAAGTGTATTATATTTTTGTTATTAATAACCATAGGGAAGTTATTTAGTTAGAGTAGGTACATTTCAATTGTTATAGAATCCATATAGTACCCAAGCAGCGCAAAAATATTAAATAAATATAAAAATTAAATATTTTTTTTATATCATAAACGACCGTTTTTTTTTAAATATTTTATGCATATTACTTTGTAATATAGGTTTAATGTGATATTCTAATATTTCTTTTATATGTATTTTTAATAGTTATTTTATATAATTTTCAAATATTTCTTTTACATGCTTTTCAAATATTTGTTATATTAGTAAATATTTTACATGCTGACGGCATCTGCAAAAATCTGTTTTTCTTTTTTAATTTTACAGCAGCTACAAAAAAGTGTTCATTAGTATCATGTACCTTAACAGATTGGATTTGTCCACTTCTAAGATTATTTTGTATTTGAATTCTGATATGGATATTAAACAAAAAAATGCAAATGTCAAAAAATCCACGAAAATGAGAATATCTCAAAAACGGTCGAGTTTAGGGATAGGGAACCTTCATATAAACTAGTTGCAAATGACTCGCCAAATTCATTAGACCGATAAAAATTATACCATTCCATTTAAAATAAGAAAGTTGATATCAACACCCTGTATACCGAAAGTGCTATAAAGTTGAAAATATTTTCCTTAAATAGACCACACTGCAAGTTTCAAAATCAAATTCCTGCTAGAAGTTCAAAAAATCTAATGACCCAGTTCGGTGGGCCACCCTGTATATTCTAATACAAATATTTTTTTTAATGTAAAATACATATTAAAGTAATATTTTATTTTTGAAAGAAACCAATAGCAAAGTAAGAGTAAAACTGAATATGTAATACAGATTATTGGGTGTATTAGAGTAAATCAAGGAAAAAATAAGTACTACAGTGACATATCTAAATTTGCAATATGAACTAAATATGAATAAAATATTCAAAACAAAATATTAGATTTATAGTAATTATATAATATTATTTTCCTATATGTAATATTAAAAAAACATTGTATTATTAGTTTTATATTAGGCGAATATTGGTTATATCTTATGTGCTACTTGGGTACTTAGAATAGCCTCGTCTAGTACCTTTTGGTGGAGCACGGAGTTAGGATGATTTTTAATTATTTAGCTTTTCCTAAATAAATTATACACCTCCATTAAACACAACAATTATAATTTATTTAATTTTCACATATTCACGGTATACAAGGTAGTAAAAAAATGCAGTATTATTATTATGTATTTGCAAATTTATTAACTGTACAAATGCAATAATAACAGAACTATTTGTAACATAAACTTATAAATATATTTATACACAACAGCTTGTAGGAAAAAAGATACTAAGTATGTCTACTTATTTTTAAAATGTCCATAAACGTTAGATAGAAAGAGTTAAATTTAAAAAAAAAAATATATATGCAAAATACGATCTCAAATAAAATCAATCACCTAGTCGTATATTGATAAATATCAAATCATACCATAATTAAATTATTCATATACATCGATTAAAAAAACCAGGTGAAATTAAATAATGAATATAAATAATATCAGCATTGTTCTTGCTAGTGATTACACTTACATATTTTTCTAACCCTAACCAAAAGGTTTTTGGCCTCCTGTTTATGACAATATTTTTGTCGCATCACTATTTCCATATCTGTGTGTGTATATCAGGCTAGATTCCTTGGCGATCTCATGGCTTGCAATGCGAAGTACTGTTTTTGGCTATATTGTTGGTTGGTAAATGAATATCTATATCTTTATAGATTTAGATGAAAATTTTTGTTATAGACTGTGGTCCATATACATAGCATTATCACCGTCATGTTAGACACTTAAATATAAAATACTTAGATAGATATTAGAACAACTAAATAAATCAGGATAAAAGCAGCTTAGTATTTACAAAAAAAAAAAAAAAAATACATGTCACTAAAGATTAAAAGTTTGTCTTGAAGAACATGTCGTTGTTGTAGCACTCCCGGTTTAAAAATGTATTCTTTATTTCAATAACTTGTTGTTAAGATTCTCAAGATGTTATAGAGTGTTTATTCATTTAACGTTAATGGCTCATCTTGTGCAGCTACATCCAAAGATATTATTTTGGAATATGATCAGAGCTTACCAAAATGTGAACGTGAATCGTACCAAAATTCCAGGAACCAATTCAGACATTGTGCCAGCCTTACTACGTTTGCTCACGGTTATGGAAGATTGCAATTTCATATGCGTAATAAGTAAATAGCGTACTTTTTACACTCAGGAAATTTTCTTTCAATTTTTACTTAGTTCTGGGGTTTAATGTTAAGCTGTTGTTAAACGATTATGCCTTGGCCCATTAAATACTTTAAAGTTATATAGTTACCTATTTCACACAATTATTAGTAGTTTTATTTTTGAATTTGGTTATAGAAAAAATCTACCACTGCGTCATTGTAGATATATGACGTGATCTTAGCGCCTTTCTCTAAAAGTAATTCTATGATATGCGGATTATCATGATCAAGAGCAAGCCAAAGCGGCGCACAATAAGATGTGGTAATGTTGACCTTAGCGCCTTCTTTTAATAGTAACTCTACGACCTCTGAAATGTTTGGATGCCGTGGAAAGCGTTTCAGAGCGCATGAAAGTGGCGTGTCGTTCGACTTGTTTATGCTGTTTATATTAGCGCCTTTTTCTATTAGCAACCTTATAATTTCTATATTGCCCCTTTCTGTAGCATACATAAGTGATGTTTTACCATTCGATGTTGCGCTGTTTACGTTAGCACCTTTTTCTAGCAGTAAGTTTACTACATCTAAATCGCCCCATTGGACAACATTTATAAACAACGGTTCTCCTTGCCAGGATGTTATTATAATGTTGCCGTTAACATCTTTCTGTAATAGTAACTTTAGGATATCTAAATTACGCCGTGCACAAGCGAACTCAAGTAGCTTGTCACCTTCGATTGTTGTGTCATTAATATCAGCCCCGTTTTCTAATAGTAATTTTATCACAACTGAACTCGCATATTTACAAGCGTAAAGAAGGAGGGATTCACCGTGTGTTGTTTTACTGTTGACGTTAGCACCTTTCTCTAACATTAGCTCCACAATATCAATCTGCCTCCGTTTAACAGCGATCATAAGCGGTGTTTCACCGTGTATTGTTGTACTGTTGACGTTAGCTCCTCTTTCTATCAATAATTTCACCATATCCAAAGATCCAAATTTGCAAGCTTGCGAAAGTAGCGTTTCTCCGTGTTCGGTTATACTGTTGATGTCGGCGCCATAGTCTAACAGTAGCTTTGTGACGTTTAAATTGTTTATACCAACAGCAAATATAAGCAGTGTTTCGTCATGTATGGTACTTCTGGCGTTTCCGCCTCTTTCCAATAACGATCTTACCTGATCTGTATTCTCCGTTCGAATAACGAATTTAAGCGGCGTGTCATTGAATGTGTTGTTATTGATATTAGCACCTGCTGCTAATAGCAAATTTATACCTAGTTTGTAGCTTCCAAAATCGTGCATGGATAGTGTGTAGGCACCTTTTTCCAGTAGTAATTTTAGGATATTTAAATTACCCATTCGAACAGCAATCGTAAGTGGTGGAGAATACCCTTTATTGACGTTAGCTCCTTTTTCTAAAAGTAACTTTATTACATCTAGATTGTTGTTTTCAAGAGCCAACGAAAGCGGTGATCGATCAAATATTGTTGTACTGTTGACATTAGCTCCTTTTTCTAAAAGTAACTTTATTACATCTACATTGTTGTTTTCAAGAGCCACAAACAGCGGTGTTTTATGGAGCATTCTTCCACTGTTGACGTTAGCACCTTTTTCTAAAAGTAACTTTATTACATCTAGATTGTTCTTTTCAAGAGCCAACGAAAGCGGTGATCGATCAAATATTGTTGTACTGTTGACATTAGCACCTTTTTCTAAAAGTAACTTTATTACATCTAGATTGTTGTTTTCAAGAGCCACAAACAGCGGTGTTTTATGGAGCATTGTTCCACTGTTGACGTTAGCACCTTTTTCTAAAAGTAACTTTATTACATCTAAATTGTTCTTTTTAAGAGCCCACAAAAGCGGTGTTTCATGGAAATTTGTTGTACTGTTGACGTTAGCACCTTTTTCTAAAAATAATTTGGCAGCTGTGAAATTGCCGCATTTTAAAGACGAAATAAGAGCCGTTTCACCTGTTGTTGTTTCGCTGTTGATGTTAGCGCTTTCTTCAAGTAATAACTTTACGACATCTAAGTGGCCATTTTCAACAGCAAACATAAGAGGTGTGTTACCGTAGTTTGTTGAGCGATTGACGTTATCGCCGTTTTTTAGCAGTAGTTTTACGACGTCTAAGCGACCTGCACCAGAAGCGAACATAATCGGTGATTTACCGTCCATTGTGGTGGTGTTGATGTCGGCGCCTTTTTTTAAAAGTAGCTCTATAACATTTACGCTCCTGTGTGCAGAAGCCAATATAAGCGGTGTTTCACCCTCCAATTTTGTGGTGCTGTTGACGGAAGCACCTCTTTCTAATAGCAGTTTAATGACATCGAAAATGGTCGGCTTCGGCGTTGTGCTTTTTATTAGCAAGCTATTAAAATTAGCGCCATTCCTACGGCGTATGAATAAATCTTCAATTTCTCTTTTGCTCTCACAAGCGAACATCAACGGGGTTTTAGCTATTATGCAACGGCCCTCTATATCGGCACCACCATATTCCAATAATAATTTTATACCTTCCAAGTTGCGCTTTAGAACAGCCAAAACAAATGCCGACCTATCATACGTATTATTTGAGTAAGTTACAACTGCACCGTTAGCGAGTAACAACTTTATAAGTTCGGGATCGTACTCGACGGAATTGAAAAGAAACTTTAGTGCGGTTTCTCCATCTTCGTTTACGCCATTCGGATCGGCTTGGTATTCAAGTAAGAACGCCGTCATATTTCGATCTCTTCTCTCAAGAGCCCAAAAATAGCAGTATCTGCATATCTTTTTCAGTACTGTTGATGAAAGCACCTTTCTGTAACAATAATCGTACGATATCTACGTTTCCAGAGCGAACGGCAATAATAATAGCAGTCTCCTCCCTACGATTCATGATATCTAGTTTCGAACGGTTTTCTACTAACAATTTTGTCATATCCATACACACTTCAGGTGGATTTATGATGCCATAATGTAATGGTGTGCAACCAAAGTCGTCAGTAATATTTACGTCGTGCTGCAGTTCGATTAAATTTCTCACCACCTCCACATTGCCGTGTATACAAGCTACGTGTAATGGTGAAAATCCTCTTATTCGTTTTAAATTCAACGTATCAGGTTCCAACATCTGACATTCGCGATGTAAAAGAGCTTGAGGTACACCATTTAACGTGACGTCGTCAAGAAAAAACAAATCACGAATCAGTTTGATGCTTGACATTTCCATAGCTTCCCCATACGTTTGCCTTATTTGGGAAGCCAGTCCATCACCAATACTTAACTTATCGACGTCGTCGTGGATTTTCTTTACTATACCATTAACATACATTTCAATTACTGATGTAGAAAGATCGTAACACGGCATGAAGTTTATTACATTGCCACGATTTAAATGTTGGACCCAATCCCAATGCATGAGATCATCAGCAACAGTTAATTCGATATTAAATTCGCACATATTATGAATAAGGATGTCTATTGGGGAATAGAGTAAAAAGAAATAACGGAATGAACTTCGTTTAAAGCATGCGGCGGCCACATGCAGAGGCGGTTCTACCTAGTTCATCTGTTTCTTCTAAGTGTGAACGTTCTTGAGCATAAATTGCTATTTGTTTCAGATTTTTATCTATAACGGCTTTATGTAATTTTAAATGTTCACAAAGGATATCTAAAACGTAGAGTTTATCGTTTTTTAACATTTCTTGATAGACGCCTCTAGCGCAATTTCTTACGATATTTTTAGCTAGCCATTTTGCTGTTAAATATTCAGCAAATGTTTCATGTACAAATGTAGGATAGCCTTCTTCGTCAATAGCCAAAACTATTCCTAATTTCAACTTATTAAGTAGTTCACCTTCATATTTCCAGTTAAGCAATTCTTCCACTACATTTACACCAAGTATTTTTACTAGTGCTAACTTCTCATGTAATTCCAGAACAGGCTGTAAGAAATGTTCTTTATCCGTTGTATCATAATCAACAGAGAAATTCCTTTCGAAGAATTGATCTAGTTTTATCTCCACGATCCTTTGGAATAAAGTTAGTCTACTCATACGGGTCAGGGTAACATTACTTTCAGAAATAGTTTTCAGAAAGTTTAAGTATAAAGGAACCTCTATGAATTCAACTGGAAATGTAGTTAGATCTTCTTCATTAAGCTTGCAACTCTTAATGTATTCTCGGCGATCATTCACCTCTAGAATGTCCACCTTGAAAATGCGAGTCTCGAAGTGATCCATTAGAATATGATTTGCAATTAATCTTGAAGCAATAATAATGGTTACATTGCTTGCTGCTAGGTTTCGTATGAAACTTAATATCTTTCCTTTGTGATTGGGCAATACTTCATCAAACGAATCTAAAAGCACTAGCAAGCTTTCTTTCTTTTTGGATAAAGCGGAGAGAAATTCATTATACCGTGTGGCTTTAAATTTATTTAGTATAAAATCTAATGAGAAATTGGATGGTAACAACTGGTTTTGTTTTTCAGCTTTATAATCAACCAAGTTATAAAATAAAATGTACTTCAGCTCGCCGTGATTTTTGGATAGTGATTGCAGAAGAGACGACTTTCCTATCCCGGGTTCGCCTGTTAGCACGGTAATTCCGTCGGTGATTTCTGTCAAAAGATTCGCCTCTGAGATTTGTCTACCAGTGTACGAAATATAGTCACCCAAGCCTTTCCAATGCTTACATTTGCATAACTGCAGGTCAGTACCTTCAACACGTATATGAAGTAGAGGGCATTTTAGTTTTGATGCTTCTTGCCAGTATGTATTTATATCTTTACCTCTAACATCGAAAAAGACGTTCTCATTATCAAATTGTATTTTTTCGTCCGAAATTTTTACCAGCTTATTCCCGAACATTATCGTCCAAGCACGTGAAGTCACCAGAAAAGAAGGAAATGCCTTTTGTTCGGGAATCAAAAAGCGATTTTGAAATTAGAGCAATGCGTAAAAATCTAGGAATGTAATTTGGCTGAATGCCGAATCTTAAATTATACCCCAGAATCGGTATAGGGTTACTGTCAAGATTATAAACACTTTCTCCGTATTGATCTACAAAGAAATCACTTAAGAGGGATTTGTTTCCTTCGATCAATATGAAATTATCACCTTTCGGTGAAATGGCGCATTCAAAGATTGTATAATTCTGAAGTTTTGAATGCTGTTCTATTTGCTTACGATATTTCGTAGTTTCGTTTGATCGACATCGTATCGCAAAATTGCCTCCGCCTTTGCAAATGTCATCGATGCTATCAGAAGAAGTTGGATCTTTTATCAAAAATATTGCGTTATAGTCGCCTTCTAAGCACTCCCGTTTCAAGTACGCATTTCTACTTTCCATTAAGTGAAGTATATGAGAACACGATACCGTCGCCATTAATTCTTCTTTCTCTTCTTTTTTAAAAAAGGTGTAAAGCGTAATCGGTTTTCTACCTTGCAAAGATATTACAATGGATTTCAGGAGTTCATCTCTAATCTCAATATTTTGAATGTCACTTATACGCGTGAAAACACTTAATCGATATTCACTGATCTCATCTCGTCTACGCTCTAAATCATCCGTTATCATGATGTAACATCTATTTAAATGGGTATAATCTTTCAAAGCAGAAAGTCCTTCATCGACCTTTAAAAGGAGTGGTACTTCGCCCATTTTCCAGAGTTCTACAATTAATGATTTTAGTGTAGTTGGAGCATCAATCCAATGTCTAACTCTCACTGGTTCGCCACTTGCAAACAATTTTTTAAATTCTTGAATGACAGTAGAATCCGAAACATCTGTTTTGCACTTATTCCAATCAACAGCGTTACTAAGTAGGTCATTCAGCATTTGCGCTATACATCCATACAAACGCTTTTCAGTATTAATTCCATTTTCCACAATTGTAATATTTTGTTTTAAAATGAGTTTATTCCATGTTGCAACTTGTGAATCTTGAAGTTGAATAATATCTGTAGGTGTTACGATGTAATCAGAGAGTCTAATTCTTAACAGTTCTGTATCAAATACTTCTCTACAGAGTCCTCTTTTCCACAATACGTCTTTTTCAAAAAATCGATCAACATACTTCGAAATATCAGTTGCATCGCTTACTTTACACAGGAACTTTATCTTTTTTTGGACTTTATCATCAGATTGGTTTAAATACAGGTAGAAATTGTCCAAGAAATCTTTTCGATTTTTATCCGTTCCGATAATCGGTTTTGCATACGACAGTCTATGACAGCTCTCAAAGGAAAGCGCTGATCTCCACGACTCACTATTCGAGTTATTTGGATGCAAGCTGTAATCGACGTTTGTCTTCACGTTGCCGATGCAGAAGTAGCAAAAATGGATGTTGTTGGCAGCAATCTCTCCAATAGTTTTTAATCCTCCGGCACCGTGTATTTTATCATAACCTTTTTTGATATTTTTCAATTTTAAGCGTTTCTCCTTTACCGATGTGTTTCACCTGTATGGCAAACGCATAAGGAGTATCTTGTCCTTTGAACAACACTTTAGCGACCACATCGTCGAAAGGAAGTGCTTCTTCCAAATTAGTGAACACGTGGTAATCTTCTACATCTTCGTTTTTGGATAGCATCGCAGCAACTAGTGTAGCAACTGATACTTCATATTTAGCCCCCGCATCAGGTTGCGCCGTACGTTTAGGACATGGTATCCTTCCAGGACGGTCTTCTGTTTTCGACATGTCCGGTACCTGTCGACACAGAACTGGGGTTATAAAAAGAGTAACAACTACTTCATTTATAGGTACAATAAAATAAGGAACCACAGTTTTGAGTGATTCTCTAAAACGCATCAATTTTAAAACCATTTATAGCTGCTGATTTGAACAAGGCATAACATAGTATTAAGAATAGATATAATCTTACTAGAAAATGATATTGCGTAATAAAATATGATACAGTAATAAGTGATACTTTAAAACAAACCTATTAACAAAATATCAATAAAAAATAACGCAAGCTCTTAAAATAAAATAATTCTTTGATACCATAAAAATGGTAAACTTTGTATGATATTCTTACTCTCCACAATTAGTAAAGGCCGGATTTATATGCATTTGCACATATTTTTTTTTTGCTGAACGGCTTCGAATTAATTTAAAGAGTTTTCTTAGCGCTTTAGATAATTTTAAATAAAATAACATCATTCTTATCGCGCATATTATTGCATATTTACCAATAAATGCATATATGTTAAAATAAATGCATATATTTTGCAATAAATCCATATAATTTGTAGATTTAAGTAGATTTCGTCATTTTACATCACATTTACAACATCACTGTCTTTCGTAGGGTAAACAGCTACATTTCTACTTTCTACTACTAGTGGTACAATTTTCTATTGTCAGTGCAGTGAAATCTGTTATTCTAAATATGCCTAAAGTAAAGATGTGCAAAAGTCAACAAATCCGTGAACGAATATCAAAATCAAACATTTTACTACTGACGGGAAAGCCATTTTTTGCCAAATATGTTCCAAATGCGTAAGATAATTAAATAATTCAATATCTGCTGTAAGATTAGATTAAATATCCAATTGTTATTTTGATTATTTTTTTAAGGTATCAAGCGAAAGAAATATCTTGTCGACCAGCACCTAATCACAAATTTGCATAAAGAAAATGCAAAGAAGCAGAAGATGCCTTCAAGACAATCATTTTTAGGTGAAAGTCAACAACAAGTGCAACATAACTTTTGCTTTTGTGATATGTGATGCATTTTTGGCAGCAAATATACCGTGGACGAAAATAGATACTCCCAAGTTTAATTCATTTTTGGAAAAATATTGCGAACGGAAAATCTCGAATGAATCTACGTTACGTAAAAATTACTTAAACAAATGCTATGATTTAGTAAGCTTCATTGGGTTGACGTGGTATCCATTATTATAATTTTCCTTTTCCAGCAAATACAAAAAATCCGGAACGATATTGGTACAAGTGCCATTTGGATATCAGTTGACAAAACAACTGTAGTACGGGGAAGTGCCGTAGCAAATTTGATTGTTGGAGCTCTTAAGGCAGGTCAATTTTGCAAACCATATCTTCTTACATCAAAAGTTTTAGAGAGAACTAATTCTAATACCGTAGCAAGATTTGTTAATGATTCGTTGCGTAAATTAACGTATTTAATTTCTATTTGTTTTGCGTTTTGAATAAGCCTACACAACTGCCTAACATAAGTACATAAATTAAGATAAGTTAATATTTCAATGTAATATGTGTTCTAAATTATCAATTCAGTTAACTCAGTCCGTTACGTGGTTGTGATATCGTGAAGAAGCTTTTAAAAATTGTTATCGTAAAACTTTAGAGGGTTGGCAGACATGTGTGCGACGTTCAGTGTGAATGAAAGCGAGAGTGAAGAGGGGCCGAAATTTTTTCATGTTAAGATATTATTAAACGAGTAAAGCAAACAGTGAGTTTTATTTCAAGAACCAAAGGAAAAGTCGACAACAATCAGAAGTGGGATACAGTGGGATATTCGAAAGATTGAAGCGAGGACGTACAGCACAAGGGAGATAACCCAGAGAGACAAGACGGTTAGAAAAAAAAGGCGCGAGAAGTGTAGTGTAAGGCGAAACAATGAGTGAAACATCTGAAAGTGTGAACATTAATGTAAGTCCGCGAGCGGTGAGAGAAATAGTTGGCGTAGGTAATTTTTCTTCAGCATCTAACGAAGGAAGCAATGTGACTGAAATAAGTAAAGTTTTGGAACAAATGGTAATAGAAAATCGGCGTAGAGATGAGGTGATGGAAACGAGTACTAGATCAGATAAGTAATAGAAATGCATATCAAGTTATGCCTGATTTGACTAAAAACGTAGCAGCGTTTGACGGAAATACAGGGGCGAGAGATTGGATACAAAAGGTTAAAAGCATGCAAACATTACATCAATGGCTTGACACCTTTGCATTAGAGATTGCCAGATCGAATCTTGTTGGCGGAGCGTATCATTGGTGGTGCACGAAAGAGAATGAAATTAAAACGTTCGCAGATTTTGTCAAAACATTTGAGAGAACGTTTCTGAGGATCGAAGGATTTCCTGCGAAATGGAAAAAAATGAACATGCGAATACAGCATAAAGGTGAACCATTGAATCAGTACTACTATGACAAGGTAAGGCTGTGCACAGATCTTAATTTAGTATTTACGGATGTGAAAGAGCAAATATTTAAATTGGCCATGAGAGAGATACCGACCAATTGTTACACTGATCTGATTGGATATGAGATGATTGACAGTGCGAGGATAGAGAAGGTTAGAGAGATAGAGAAGAGAGGAGTTGCATCGACAGAAAGTAAAGCGAGATCTGATAGGGAGAAGAAGGACCAAAAAGGCAATGTAAAGTTGCCAGACAGAGATAATCAGGGCAAACCACTCTGTTACAATTGTAGAAGGTATGGACACGTAGCCAAATATTGTACTGCTCCAAAAGCGACACCTACCTGCTTTACATGTAAAGCCGAAGGGCATATGTCAAGACAATGTCCATCCAATAATACCAAACAATACCTTAATGATAGACGAGAAGAGTGCAGCACTGGTCGAAAGGGATAATATGATGAAGAAGGGTATGCAGAAAGAAATTATCCTCGGAGGACTAATCATGGCGAAAGGTTTGATAGATACAGGAAGTGGAGTATGTACGATAAAGAAGAATTTTTTTTTTTTTTTAATCCTTTAAAACCTTTCTACCGTTAGGTGTAAGGTTATTTCGAGTTTGAGGTTAATTTGTCCTTATCTTCTCTCTCCACTTTTTCCGGTCTTTTGTCATTTCTCTTGCCTCATGCCAATTCATTTCTCTCTCGGTTAATGCTTCCCTTATCTCATCGTTCCATGTTCTTCTTGGTCTTCCTCTTGTATTTTTCCCAAATATTTTAGTTTCATAAATTTTCTTAGTTATTCTTTCTTCTGACATTCGACAAATATGTCCATACCATCTTAGCTGTCCTTCTTCTATTTTCGTTCGTATTGGTGTCATTCCCAAGTCTTCCCTTATTTTCTCATTCCTGATTCTATCTCTTCTCGTTTTATTTTCTACTTTTCTTAGGAATCTCATATCCATGGCGTTAATTTTGGATTTATGTTTTTCGGTCAGCGTCCAGGATTCGCAGCTGTACATCAGCATTGGCCTTACTATTTTATTTATTACGTCGACTTTCACGTTCTTTTGCACCTCTTTTTTTCCTAGGAATGTCTTTTTCATCGTATTATATATTCTTCCACCTTTCTTCATCCTTTCATCTATTTCTTTGTCTATCTTTCCATTGGCTGCAATTATCGTCCCGAGGTACTTGTATTCGTTGACCTGTTCAATTATTTGTCCGTTTATTTTAATGTTATGTTTTGTTTTCTCTTTTGCCACAATCATACTCTTTGTTTTTTCTGTATTTATTTTCATATTGATTTTTATAAGTTCTTCATTTAAGATGTTTATATTATGTTGCAGGTTTTCTTCGGTTTCTGCCAATACCACCATATCATCGGCATACATCAACTCTGCTATACTGGTGGGTTTCATTTTCCAATATCCCAATTTTAGTTGTTTCATTTTTAGTTTTGCCTTCTTTATTGCGTCATCTAATACACAGGAGAACAAAATGGGGGCTGAGAACACATCCTTGTTTAACACCTATTTCTGTTTTAAATTCTTTCGACTCCATTATTTATTCTTACTATATTTATATTATCCTTGTACATTGATTTTAAGACTTGTATGGTTTCTTCGTCGATTTTTCTCTTTTTTAATGACTTCCATATATCATCTCTCCTTACCCTATCAAACGCTTTGTGTAGGTCGATGTAGCATATATGTAATTTTTATTTTGTTAATCACTTTTTCACTGGCTTGCCTTACTATGAAGATAAGTCTTGCGTACTTCTGCCACCTCTAAATCCATATTGCGTATCTTCAATCGTGTCTTCCACAATTTCTCGAATTCGTGTGTCCATTATTCTTGCTAATATCTTTCCCGGTATACTTGATAGCGTTATTCCCCTATAGTTTTTGCATTCTCTTTTATCACCATTCTTAAAAATGGGCAAGATTATTCCCGTGTTCCAACCCCTTGGCATTCTTTTTGATCTAAACGATAAAGAAGAATATGTAGAAAAACACAACATAAGGATACTGCCCGGATGCATTACTCTCATGGGATTTGGGAATAGTGCAACAAAAACATTGGGTAAAGTGAATACGACGATAACCATAGACGACGCAGAGGTAGAGAAAATGGACATTCACGTTGTGGATTCTAAGGCGCAGGATCATGATTTAATAATAGGCAGAAGTTTTATAGAGGATCCAGAAGTTACTTATATTGGTAAGGGTGGCTGCCTATATTTTACCAAGAGCGATATGCCATTTCGGAAGATGGAGGTTGTGAGTGATACAGATCCTGTGTTACGGGTTTCCAAAGATTACACGTTAGAGAAGAACCAAATCAATTGCATAGAAGTAGAAGCTGGCGATAAAATATGCGAAATCCCTATCAACTGCATTAGCGATGATGAGTTTACAATTGAGCGTGGTACGTGTGTTGGAAAATTACCTCAACCAAGAGAACAGAGATTAATGGGGATCTCTAGAATAACCATGTATAGTATGATGTCCGAAGAAGATCGAGTAATCTGTATGCAGCGCGCTGACGAGAAGCTCAAGAGATTGATCGATATATTTGGTAAACCTGAGTACCGGAGGAGTAAAGAAGAAAAGGGTTTTGTCAAAGATTACGTTTTCCAAGATGGACTGTTATACACTTTATTTATGAAAACTAAATTATTACATATCATCTCAACCCCGTGCTCCACCTAAAAAAGGTACTACACGAGGCTACCTAATCTAAGTACTATATGGGTTCCATAACAATTGAAATGTCCCTACTCTAACTAAATAACTTCCCTATAATTCTTAATAACAAAAATATAATACAGTAGCCTCACGACCATATGACTGTTATACAGAGTACTAAAGACTGCAGATGACACCCGACGATTACTTGTTATACCTGTTTGCATGAGGAAAAGCTTTGTCGTAAAATACCACGACCTGCTTGGACATTTTTTTCAACTGATCGCACCGTGGCCAAAATAAGACGCAATTATTGGTTCCGGAATATGCGCACCTACGTGAAGAACCACATAAGAAGCTGTTTTGACTGTTTACTTATCAAAATTCCAGGAGGGAAAAGACCAGGTAGATTACACCCATTACCACCTCCTAACAGACCGTTTACTCGTATACATATCGATCACCTAGGTCCATTTATCAAGAGTAAAAAAGGGAACGTACACTTGATCGTGATAGTAGATGCGTTGACGAAATACGTTTATCTTAGTCCCGTCAGATCAACTAAAACCAAATATGTCGTCAAACGGTGACTGATTTCATCCTCGAGTATGGACTGCCAGAAAACTATCGCAAGCGACGAGGTGCATGTTATACCGCGAAAAGAGGTTTGACAAATTTTATGCAACGAGAGAGTATCCACCAACATATTAAATTCTTAGTCGTTGCCCCAAGCCAATGGGCAGGTGACGAGTAAATCGCCACCGTTGTGCCGGTTATATGGCGTGCATGTCGGAAAACATGATTGGATAGTAAAATTAAAGAAGTACAAAGAAATTTAAAGCAGCCGAGAATAGACCACAAAGATGACAGCTTATGAGGCATTATACGGATATTCCCTGAATTCTCAAGAAACGCCGAAGGAACGAAGACAACGTGGCATCCGCCTGAAGAACTAAGAAAAGAGATGGTCAAAAGAATTGAAGAAGAGCAAAAGCGGTACAAGGACCATTACGATAAGAAAAGGTATGACGGAGTGAAGTATGAGTGTGGAGACGTTGTAGTAATGTTGTACTAAAATACAAGAAGAACGTACATTACAACCGCGCACGTGGCCCAATTAAAAATCTTTAAGAACCATCACGATGACATAGGAGATAGTAGCGAAGACGACTTGGGTCAGGACGGACAGGAGGAAATGGAGGACGAGGAACGGGAGACACTCCCGGAAGCCAATCATGAAGAAGAGGTGCAAGAATAGAGAGCTGAAGGAAAAAGTCGGCGGTGAAACGACCGCGGTGGATGAAGGAATTCCTGGTCACTGAAAATATGTAGTTTAAATTTTATGTTATTAATGAATAAGTTGAGGACCACTTGTGTCCAGAATGGCCGAATGTTATCGTAAAACTTTAGAGGGTTGGCATAGGATAGGGGCCGAAATTTTTCATGTTAAGATATTATTAAACGAGTAAAGCAAAGAGTGAGTTTTATTTCAAGAACCAAAGGAAAAGTCGACAACAAAATATTGCTTTATTTTTTTTTACGGGTACTATGGCCTACAGTTAGTAAAGATTATGAACGGAAAGTTAAAATTCTTTACACGGATGAGTTGTCTACATGTCAAAGGCTGCTAACAATTTAAAGGTGTTATATTCAGATGCACGTTATTTGTTTTGCATATGGGTTAAATTTAGTCGCAGAAGTGCTGAGAAATGAATATCCCAATGTAAATAAATTAATATCAAACACGAAAAAGGGTATTTTTAAAAGCATCACTTCGGAGAGAAGTGTTCGCAGAAAAGTGTCCAAATCTTAAACTACCACCAGAACCAGTTCTAACGCGTTGGGGCACATGGCTAGAGGCAGCAATTTTTTATCAAGAAAATTAAAAAAGCTGTAAAGGATGTACGTATTGCTGTGGACAGGCACCCCGGGTTTCGGAAATTTATATGTTTAATTTTATTTATTCCAAATCAGCCTTGTCAAAACAATGTTAGAGTTTCCACTATTCTTATTGTTGTAAATTTTGTTAAGAATTTTGATTTAATTGTGTATATCATTTTATTTGGCCAGTTGTGTATATTTAATTTCATTTATTTGTACATTTTGCGTGCACTTGTATTGTATAGTTTATTTGCTAGTTTTTTCTTTGCGTTGCGCTGTGCGTCCATCTCACGTAAATGTAAATTTCACATATATGAGAGTGTTACCCTAGAGGCCCGGGGGAGTTATCAGATAGACGAGCCCGCGTATTGTTGTGTTTAGTTTTTGGTTACCGTTAATGGTAATCCTTTTTCAGTTTAAGATGTAGTTCGTTGTTTGTATTTAAAATCGTCTATCTTGTAATTCTTTAGTTAAATGTATTGGATAGGTGTGCACATACATGTAAGGCTTTTTAATTATATTCGTTTCAGAAGTAAGCGCGTTTAGAGTTTAAATTTTCCGTTTTTTTTTGTAGTCATATTTAATTTTAATTTTATCACCTCGGGGTAGGTGAAGTGAAGCTGTGAGCTTGTTTTAAATTTCATTTTTGATTTTGCTTGTTTCTCCACGTTAATTGAATTAATTTGTAGTTTGCTTTGATTTTTGAGACCACGTGGATTTTTTGTGGTACTAGAAATTCCTTCTAGAACGAATTCACCATTTTGTTTGCTAAAGGATTTGCATTGTCCTTTCTTAATTGTAGAATCTTATGCAGGTTTGTTTTATGCCAGAATCTTATATTCAAGGTTTTAATTTTCCCTGTAATTTGTATTAAATGTTTTTTTTTTTCTTTTTACAATAAATTTAATGATTGTAAATATCATCTTAAATAGTTCTTTTATTTCTGTATCTGCCATTTCAATTTTTGGGGATTTTAAAGAAAGTCAATTTTCAAAACACCCACTTTTACTTTTTAAAAAAGTTTCTCTGAGATTTAAGAATCTCTGGCGCCCTTTTAAATTCATTTTTGCTGAGCTAACTAAATTACTTTTGTCATTTTTAATTTCTCTTTACTTATATGCTTGGACCATCAGTTCACAGCAGTATGTTATATCTATATAAAAATATAAAAAATATGTATCATGGTTTAGGTTTTTGATAGTTTTAACAGTCCGGATTCAGTCGCTATACAAGAGTCACAATATGCATTTAACAACACCAAGATAGAAAGCGAATTAGCGTACATAGCCACTCATTTCGAAATACTGGTGTAGCCAATGAAAGCATTGAAAGAATCAGGTGAAACCCAAGTAAACAACCTTGAAAGGATAACAGTCATTCGAGGATCTTTTAGAAATACACCAGGTGTGGTGGCTAAAAAAGGTATTCCAAACTTGAAGCTATTTTAGCCAAGAATCCGGGATTTTCCGTTTTGTACGAAATATCTCAAGTATTGAACGGACCTGGTTCGAATGACTGCACCATAGCAGTAGAAAAGTTACCACAGTACGAATACGCACCAATAACAACGTGTGATGTGGAACGATCCTTTTCACATTACAAAAATATTCTATCTGACAGGAGACACAATTTCACTCCAGAAAATAATTAAGTCACAGCTGTATTTACATATTTTATCAACATTAAAAATATGTTTACAGCTCATCTCCCCTATTAATTTTTTCCTGACATCAATTTTAAATAAAAGAGAGAGTGATTTTATAATGCATATTATATATTCTTAGAAGCATATCTTGCATGCATATTTTGATATTTTTCGTGCATATAAATCCGGCCTTTAATAATTAGGCTAGTTTTGTAATAGGATAACGTTCCGTACCGACGTTCATAATGTCAATGTGAGGCACAGGAGCTTGATTTCTCCATCTAAACATAAGACTTCACTCTATGAAAGGTGCTTCACCTACGACATCTACAAAAAGTATAATAAATACCGGCAGTTCTTTGCACTGGGTGAAGCAGCTTTTAGGGGCTTGATATTTTGAAGTCTGGTGGAACAGCAGTAGTTCTGTTTTAGCATTGTAGCACTGTGTCACCTGCTCTCGCCTTTAAGCAATCAACAGCCGTCCCTTTCATCATTTAGCTTGTGACGAAAAATGTATTTCTGTTTAAGTTGGTGTATAATATTATAGAAATGCAATCTTTTTGTTTCCTTCTTTTGTATTCGCATATCGCAGAATTTATTAGTGGTAGGTCTTTTTTTCTTTTCGTTTTCTTCTTTTTAGGCACATAGTTTCATACATTAATTTCTTTTGATTGGGGTTAGGTGGTAGAACGGGTCATAGCATTGCCATGACCTGAACTTCGCCCCAAGATTCCGGATTATTATTACTATAGGGTTCATGCAATGTTATGTTTTGTGTATACTCTTATTCCGGAATAAAGTTTATTATTATTATATACAGATTGTCTGTGGCAGAAGTACGTACTGCTGTGGACGGACACCCTGTTATCGCGAGTGTATTTTCAGTTGCATAGATTTTGTCTTGTTTACTCCGTTCAGCCTTTGTCAATGTTTCGAGAGAATTTTCACAGATGTAGATTTTATTTTTATATAAGGTTTAGTTAATGAGTTAATTGTTTAATTTATTTATTTGAGGGTTCAGTTTTTTAAATTAATTTCATTTATTTAAGATATTTTTTATTTGCTCTTGTTGTTTAGGGCGTATTCTAGTTGATGTAGTCGGTGATTTGTGTGGCTGCGTTTTATGCAGTCGTGAGTAGGATTTTATATATATACGACTGTTCAACCTTGTAACTCAGTTCCTAGGTAGACGAGAGCGTAAGTACATGTATTTTATATTGTTTGCTGCCATTTTGCTAATAGTTTTGATTTAGAGATTTGTTTCGCTTATATTGAATTTTATTCTGTCCATCAAGGAACTCGCTTAATTATAATTGTTATTATATTGATGTGTGCACACTATAGATATAAGTTCATTCATTATTTAGGTGTAAGAAGATATATTTCAGTTTAGTTTTTTTATTATAGTTTAAAGAATTAATTTTTCCGTTTTTTACTTTTTGCTGTTTCATTTTAATTATTAATCACCTCGGGTTGGGTGAATAGAAGCATTGTGCTTGCTTTTAGTTTTCAATTTTGTAAATTTTTAATGTTCCACGAATTTATTTTATTTTAATTTGAAACCACGTGGATTGTTTTGAAAAAAAGAATTATCTTGCTGAACTAATTAATCTTTTGCTTTGATATAGGAAATAGCATTGCCCTATTGTTATTTAGAATCACGAGCACAATTAAGAACAAATTAAATTTTTCTTTTGATATAGGAAATATAAATATAAAATTCTAATTTAGAATCACGAGCAGTTTTCAAGTTTAAGCCAGAGCCATCAGTTCAGGGTTTTTTTTTTTGCAAATTTTGTAATTAAATTTTTTCTTTTTTTTTTATAATAAAAATTGATTGTTATTAACGTCATTCAAAATTCTGTTCTTTTACTTTTGATTAAACCTTTTCAATTCTTGGGGTAATTAAGAAAGTCAGTTTTCATTCACTGACTTTTTACTTTTCGCCGTTGGATTCAAGTTTTGATTCGTGAGGGTAACTCTGAGATTTATTGTTCTTATGCGCTGTTTTAATATTTTATCCGTTGAGCTAGCTAATTTAACTTTTTATTCTCATTATTTTATATTCATTTTGCAAGCTCATTTTGCTATTTTTATTTATTTATTATTATTTCGTTTCCATAATACTGTGGTGCGTAGAAAGTGTCAATTTAAAGGTAACTTGTTAGGTATTAAACAAAAAGAAAGTACATTAGAAAAATATGGTATAAAACTTTAGTTCATCAAAAAATAAACGGCAGATATGTCGTATAAATCATAAAAAATTAAGCGACAATAACATAACAGAAATGTTCTGTCAACATACAAGAAATGGTCATAATTTGGTAGGTATTCTAAAACTATTCATTATTTTAATGTGTTTTAGTGTAAATGTGGGAGAGGAAACTTAGTGCTCTACTTTGTCGACAAGGTTGCGCGCCACCGAGCGCAGCACACCGAACTACAACTAATCTGGCGGTACATTCAAATGGGTTATTTTATATACTTGTAATATTCAAAATTTTCAAATAACTGTAATACTACAATTTGTAATAACTATTACAGTCATGAAATATTTGATATATACACAAACATATGATAAAATGTGGATGTATAAATATAACACTGAAATAATATATAAAGATACTTTATTTATAAAGTTACAGCATCTGAACAAAGTTATGCACAACGACGTGCCTTTCACAGTGTTAGGGCAGCTGAATACGTCAGAATTAATGGGTCTTTGACATCGTGTATGCAAATATGGTTTTTGTAAATTGTCAAGAGTTCGACATTTTACATCACTGACCTTACAATAAATCGTTAATCACTTTAATACAATAAAGACAAATGCCACTGAGTTTCTATAATAATCGTATTGAGAATAAAATAACGCACAAAGTTAAAATAAAAACGAACTATAACCACAATAATAACTATAAGACTTGGACTATAACAACAAAATAATCTTCAACGTAAAACATGGATAGCTTGACGGCATGGACACGCCTACTCCAACCATCATCACGCACTACATTAAGCTTTGTCCACATGTGCATAAACATGCGTAAAGTAAAACTGAGCACGTCAAGTTCCGGAGATATTTAAAAAATTTTGAGGCTTTAAAATATTTGCATGTTGGTCTACCCTTATCCTTCCGACCGTTTATGATAAGAAACAGATCGAAATCCCTCAACAACATTAGATCTTGTTGTTAGTTTGGCTCAACGCAGTTTAAGCGCAGGTGGATGAGGCGTTATAAGTTATTTACAAATCAACGCCACATCGATAATGTAGCTTTCTAAATGCATACAGCGCACCATTGGGAAATTGGACGACATTTTTCCTATTAAGATACCTACCCCCAGGTGTAAATACTATACATTAGTTTTTAATAAAATAGTTAGGTGCCACGACGCATTTAAATTTCATGCAATTACAATTTGTTAAGTTTTCGTATATTCAATACATGAAAAGATAACCGACATTTACTTAATTGTAATAAGGCTTTCGTGTTATAAAGCATTTATTAAACCATTACATAAATATACCGTAGTCGACAAATTTTAATTTTAGTGTAGGGATCTTATGCCACTATATAAATAATATGGATAATGGATGAGTCATTGGAGTCTAAATATCTAAGCCTAATTTCACTTCAAACAACAGCTTCCCAATATGGCAGTTTGTTATTGTTTACATTGGTACCTACATAAATTACTTTACTCATCCGTTTGCTACATGATTTACTTGTGTTATTTCCGAATAAATCTATTATATATAACGGGGCAGGAATTAAGAAATGGATAAGAAGCACTATTGTCGTTGTACAGGGTTCCTAAGTCACATTAAATCAATTTATTTGTTAGATTCCCATTTTAAATTGTATCGCTATTTATCACAATAACTAACTTAATTCATTTTATGTTCACTTTTTAAAATAATGTGATTTTGGGCTGAACTACACTATACTAGTGTAAATTTTATTCCTCACATTTCACATTATAGACAACCCGATATTATTTAGTCTACGTCTGAAACTCTATCCACTTGTGCATCCGAACATCATGGACGCGTGGATGTTAGGACATGAATTCACGAATAAAGGGGAACAGTATTTGTATTACACAGAACGAATACACAGGTAAAATTTGAGGAGTGAAATAGGAGTCTCCGTTTGAAATATTTTTGTTCCAAAAGGAGTTGCCATACCTAAAAACAGAAAGTATTTCCTCGCTTTTGTACAAAATCTCAACCAAAACGGAGAGATTGAATTTACTCCGCTTTCTAACACGATTTTCAAGGAAGAAATAATCTCCGCTTTCTCTCCGCATCTACACTACCGTATTTAAGCCCTAAATGTGAACAAATATCCCTAACATTGCATTATATTTTCTCCTTCGGAGGTGATAATTTGTTACTTAACAGATGTTTCTATTTCTAATACCTCAACGCCAAAAGGGAAAGGATACCTCCGATTGGGAACATTTGTTCTCCAAATCGTAACTGTTTCCCTAAACATTTGAAAATTGCAAGTTTGCATAGGGCATGCGCATTTATTAAAGCGATATTAGTGCAGCGCATGTGCAACAAGTCTGGACGTAGTCACTTTACAATAGTTCGAGAATGGAGAAGGATATGGCGGAATGCACTGTACCTGAAATTTATAAAATACACATCAGAGTAAAGTACGAAAACCGTAAAAGATGGGTAAGAGTTATGGGAGCAAACATCACCAGGGCAGATGTAGATAAAGCAGGTAAGAAACTTGTGCATCCTTATTTAATTTTCAATCTACGATGTACCAATTTTTAATTGGCCCCCACTACATTCTAGGTGTTAGCTCCTGAATAAAAGCACGTTTATCTTAGCTGAATCTGTGGTGTTTCAAATGTGTCGTGCCTTCAACCCACGGTCGGTACCAAACTCGAAGAAGCGACTATATTACGGATAAATTAAAGCAATTCCAATGACGGCTGCTCTGTGACCGCAGAAGAGGACATGCTTAGTGTGTCTATCCTAGTAATCATTAGGAATATATCAAAAATAATTCAAGAACTTGAGGTTCGACGACATTTTGATGCATTTTTAATGATAAATAATAGAATAAATGCACTGAGCAAGGGTGCTTCTGTCCACATAGAATAGCCCTCATTGATTAACTCCAATATGATGTTAAACTTAGCTACTATGGAGCTAGGTAACATAAAATAGAGTTAAAAACCTTCTCACTAGAGAGAGATATTCTCTTCTCTCTCTGTGGCAGGTACCTTCTTAACGGAAATAAATTCATGTGTAAAGGATGAAATACATTTCGAACGGAGTTAACGTTTGTTTATTGCGGATGTAATTATTTCCAAGTGGAGTTACTTGCATTAGCAACGGAGATAATTTTATCTGATACGATAGTAGTATTGCATACATATGGGGAAACAACATCCGTTATTCATTTTAATAACAGCAGTAGGAGTTAAAATTTCTCCATTTCGGAAACTTTTACATTTATTGCAAAATAGTAAAACTGCATAAGAGAGACAAATTGGTCCTTAACGGATTAGGTTGCCTCGGTTAAAGATGTTTTTTCCCCTATGAAAAGCAAAATTATCTCTGTATTCCATCCGTTTAGTAGCAAAACATTTAACTCCGAAATGGAGGCTCCTTGAACGGATGGTCGCGAGGGAACACCGGAAAAGAGTTAAAACGGTGTTAGATTCAACTCCGTATTTTTATCTGTGTAGTTAAAACTCGTGAACCCTAATCAAAAGTTGGTGTGTGTTCGTGTCCAAAATTTGAAAGTCTACAATAAAGGCGTTGCATTTTTATTAATTTATTTCAGGAAAAACCACAACATATTTATTCCTGGAAGAATATTTTATACTATAAAATATATATTTGTTGTTATTTGTATTTGTGCTGCCGTTTAACATATTTCTATAATCTCATTTTTTATTATATTTATTGATACTAAGGCAGTTACAATTGCTGTTTGCTGTATGGAGATACAGCTGTAACTGTAACCTGTTCCGTATCTGATTTATCTTCATCGAAAATTGTTAGGGTAAGTAAATTAATCATTAAAATAATTTAATATCTTAACAATTACTTTCTGTTGTAGTGTTTCTTATTGTTACGTCTGCGTCTGATTCGTGGCATTAAAAATTCTCCTGATTCCAGTGCCTGACTTTTTACAGAAAGTGAATTCTCTATAAGCACTGCGATAACCTCATTTTTAACATAACATTTTGCTGTAGCGTGGTTTTTTGTTACGTCTGCATTTGATTTGTGATAATGAAAATTCTTCTGTTGTGCCCACCGACTGACTCTTTGCAATGTGCATAACCTCATTTTGTAACATTATGTTTTGTTGCAGCATGGATTTTATTGTACATCTGTGTTTGATTCGTTGACACTTGTAAATAAATAGTTATGTGCAACATGGTGTATTTTTACAATTTACTATTAATAATAATTTATTTTTCGACAGGTGAAACCCAATTACAGGAAAAATACAATGCGCACATCTGCAATACATACTACACTTGTGTAAATTATATAAAATAATTACGATAAATTCTTACGAGCAATACTAGTGTAAATTATATGCAATAAACCTAGCGACACTAGCGCCTAAGCTTCTTGACGAGACAGCTCCATTACTCTCGTCAAAAATTTATTGTCAATTTGCAACATTGCGTGGGTCCTCTATATATACATATTCCTAGGTATGTATTACAGTTACGAGTGTTGTAAGAATGAATGTCGGTTCGATAGGTATATCTGTTCCTATATTTATACACCATACTCACCCACTCATAGATAATTAATGAGTACAAAGTTAAAATTTTTTGGGAAACAAACAAAGGACGACGGCTCTGTTGTCCTCTTCACTAATCAGACGCACAGCCCGTTTTTGTAATTTAAAGATTTCGAATAAGTTCGTTGTAGTGGTGAAGGCCCAACAAGAAATACAATATCTCATGCGAGACTCAAATAGCGCAAAGTAGACCCTTCTCGCAGTATGCTTCTCAAGATTTAGCCTTATAATTCTTAGAGCATAACAGGCTGATGACAAGCCCTTCGACAACATCTCAATGTGCTCGATCCACCCCAAGCCGGTATCTACAGTAACACAGTAAAAATCTAATATCAGTAGCAGGGGATAAAAGACTGTTACTAATAACAATGTTAAGATTGGTTTGTTGTCTGTACAGTAACAATTTGGTTTTGCTAGTGTTAAGAGTAATTTCATTACTATTAAACCATTCACAAATCCCGGAAATATCGACGTTGATTAATCTCTCTAGGTCATCACGATTTGAAGCGTGCTACGTAAAGGATGTATCGTCGGCGAAAACCCTGACTTGTTCTACGCCACTGCGTATTAAAAATAGTTGTCGCATAAAATATAAAATGCTTCGCCCTGCTTATCTTATAACATATACTTCAAATACAGTTACATATAATGATAAACAATGATAATTACTGAGATTTAGAAAAGTCCGAATTTTCATTTGTTTCAAAATTGTGCAATGGATTTGTTCTTTAAAGTATATTTTTACCTTCTGCAAGTTTGTGAAAACTGATGTGAACTGACTGAAAAATGGCTTAAAATTTTCATGAAATGTCGCAATTTTTGATTCGATTAAAGCAGAGTTCGAATTAAGGCTGGGATATCACTCTACAGATTCCTACATTGAATGATAACTTTTGATTTTAATGTTCATTTCCCAAACGATAACAAAATTAAAAGAACTCAAAAACTGAAAACATTACTTGTTTTGTTGTTGTCCCAGTGATAGATTTTGTATCAATAATTGTCATTAATAAACGAGAAATCTTAAAAAAACAAAGCTGAGCAAATCCCTAAATGCGGTACGTTTTGTATGTTATTTTCATGAAAAGGAAATCGTGAAATATGCTCTACTTACTGAAATGAACATTAATATGTAAAACGATAAATAATGACCGCCATGATGTGATGTCACGAAAATGTCCGACAATAAAAGTGTGTACACTTGTGAATAGATGGCAGCATTATATTTAAGTATTTATTAACGATATTATATTTTTGAAATACCTCAATATCACTTGAAATATAAATAACTTGTAAAAGCATCTTCCAGATCATATTTTTTGTTACTAATAGATGGTAAATACTACTATTCGTAAATGAATAAGATGAGAACTATAGGCAACCAAATATACAGGTTCGCATCGTAATGACACAATTCCTTATAATTTTGAAAGTCAAAACTCAATAAGTGTTCATTTGGTTTTAAGGGTTTAATAAAGATTAAATAATAATACAATTAATATTAAATCCGATAATTTCATTATATTAAAAATTTGTAATATGTATCAGTTAAATTAGAACAATTTTTCATTATAATAAATCACATGAGATGTTGAAAATGTCCATGATTTGCTAAGCAGACCTTAATTCTACTCGTCATATTGTCAAAGACTCTCTGTAATTCTTCTACCATAATTTGTTGAATTTCGTTCCTATTGCATCTTGAAGTTCTTCCAGATTATGAAGTCTGTTCTTAAAAATATTATTTTTAATTCAACCAAATACATAAAAATCAGGAGATATTAGATTGGAGGACCTGGGTTGGCTAATGACCCTGTTATCGTAAAATTCTTGGACAAATTGTCATGCGGAGCTCAATATTATCTATTGTTGCTTATGTTAGCTTTTGTTGGTTTTTCAGCAGACTTCTCCCTACAAATACATTTTTTTTCTTAAAATCGTCCAATAATATTGTTTTTATGGTCCACAAAATTATAATGATTAAAATCTCCCTCAGGACACTGCTGCGTAAATTGTTAAATACAAGATTTCAAATTGTATTCTCAAGATCCGTCTGGATTTTGGGTTCGATTGTGATGCTGGGTCATTAAAATAAATGCGTCTTCCTCAGAAGTAAACACAATTTTTTTTTAACTAAAACTGAAAAGTAAATGCATGTATAGTATTGATACATAATGCATTATAGTCTTACCTGATCGAATTAAAAAGCAGGTAATAAAGAACAAGTTTTTAATATATCCAAAAGAACAAGTAGAAACAGCAACGAACAAGACATCATATTAATTTTAGTAAAAAATAGACGAGAACGTACAAGAAATGTGACATAAACAATATGAAATATAACTGACAACTGACAACCAAATAGAGATAGTACGAATACTTGTAACAGTTATTTGGTAACAGATATGACAGGATAGAACAGGTACACGATTTACCTGTGATTTAATATATACCTGTGATAACAGGTATATATTAAATCGTGTATTTTATGTAATTTAAATTTGGTTGCCTTGGTGGCAATTAGAACGGAAGAAGGATGAGGTACCAAGGCAACCAAATTTAAATTTCCCACAATTATTTTCATTAATTTGAATCATGAAATTACCTACAATTTTGTATTACATTAATAGTTATTTTAATATCTTTATGTTGAAGTTACCAAAAATAATTGTGGGAAATTTAAATTTGGTTACCTGGGCCAGTACAACGTTTACTCCCGGGGAATCATAGCACGTTGTTATCAAGTCATAAATTAAGAAGGGATGGAGAGGGACCGATAGAAACGGCGGTAGAAAGAGATGTGTTTATAACAGCTGCTTTTATTTTAATTTAAAATATAGTGATCGATTTCTTTATGTTAATCGATATTATTTTAACACATTTTTTTAAAATAAAAATCATGGTAGAGAAAAAGTCTAGACATGTTCATATTACAGCTATACAAAAGCAACGACTAATAGAGTACATAGCCAAACATGCCGAAAATAATAAGCTCGGATTCGCCGCGTAAGCTTACAATCATTAAATTATATTTCTGACTAAAGCTTTATTATCATTCAAACAAATTATTGCTTAACTGCTCAAATGCATTTACTCTGAGCAGAAACTGTCTTGTTGGTTCTTCAGAAAGTCCTTCAGCTTGATTTTTATTTTTAGATATTTTCTCGGCCAACGATTTTTCCCACGCATCCATCACAATGCATAATATATAAAATTAGGGGAGAATATATAGGGTATTATTTCACCCGGCTTTAGTTGTAATCTCTAAGTTGTTGGTTATTCTACAACCAAATATTATAGTTAATTAAGTTATATCATCTTTTACTTTTTCCTGTTTTTACTTTTATTAGGATCGCTTAGGTTAGGTTTTAGATACTTCACGAATATAACAACAAACACGGAAAACCACGCCGATGTGAGACCGAGCGAAGCCGATTCAAATTTCTCCAGCAAATTCTCTGTTTATTTGTAGGAGTAAATACTGGGATACTTTCCTAGGAAAACGTGAGAAATTGAACTCGAGAATACCAACTATTGCAATCTGTAGAATTTTTGACAATTTCTCGGGATTTCCACTTCCTCAGATCGAGAATAAGTCCCAAGGGTCTCATTCAAAAAGAGATGTTTTCTATAAACTCAACAAAGAAGTCAGGAAAAATTCACACTGTTTATACGAGAATTGTAAACAACCTTGCTAATTGTTTTTTATTTATTTTTTACGGTTTGAAATTGATAAAAAATCTGATTTGTTACACTGATATCCACCTCGTTGGTTGGAAAGAAAACTGTATCTTCAAAGAGGTATTCTGTGTTGATTGGAGAGGGGCGGTATTATGTTCCTAGATACGCATTTCTCGTTTAGATTTTGTGTGGATTTTAGAACCTCAGCGTAGGCAACCAGCACTACATGTTGATTAATGAAATATAATTTATGATATGTGAATTACAGTTAGGCAATTCAAAGTTCAATACTGCAAATTGTAAAATAATTATTTTACTAAAATCGTACGATACGGGGCCATCCATTATTCGAGAGATTTTAAATTTATGCGAAAATAGCTTGTTACGAGATTTTTATATGATATCAGCTTAAAGAATTCGAATTGAGAATGGTGTCTTAAAATAGTTACATTCAGTTGGACATGATCAAATTCGATTTTAGAGAAAATTTCCAATTAAGGAGAGGTTGATTTATATATGACGTTTGAAGTAGTGCTATCAGTTGTGTAAATCTAGTGTAGTAAACATATTAATCCGATACATCATTTAAAAGAATTAAAATTAATACTAATTTTCAAACTATAAATAGAAAAACAAGCACGTACATACATAGATTTTACTTGATAGGAACTGACAATAATAATGTCAGGAACATTCAGAACTTATCTCTATATTTGGTAGTCTGGTGTATTACGTACATCGCAAGATATATTAACGTTTTAAAACACAGGTATAATCTTCAAAATACTACCATTATTAAACGTGTCAGAACTTTCGTAACTCATGTACGATTAGCCAGTATAACTACAAGATGACTATGTATGAGGAAATTCTCAGAAATTGCCACGCCTGTTGAATAAATAAGTGGGAGAGGATAATAATAGAATATACTATGTACACGATACTAATTATGGTCGCGATGACCAATGAAACACAAGCAGTTTCAAAATTAATAGCTGTGAAAAAAATATATACAGTCGTATCTTTTAATAGGGTCTCTAAATAATTTAACAAGTTTGAATATTTACAACACATATTTCGTTAACAACACTATACAGAGATAGTTTCTCAGGAGCTAGGTCACTCCATGTATAACTTATTATAGTTGTTTGCTAAGAATCCAAGGGAACGTTTGTAGATTGGCGTGCGCCAACGAATTTACAATGTACTTTGTTTGAATTTTATTTTTCAATTTTTTTTCAATTGACAATATATAAAGATGTACATAAAAAAAAAGCTTGTGCGTTAAAAATCATTTATTGATTAAATTTTAAAATTGCAGATTCAGCTAACATTAATTCATTAACTATTATGTAATAATATAAGGTTTTTTTGTAAAATATAAATCGCGATTGTGTAGGTTGGCGATTATAAATTATATCCTTGAAAAATGTATGAATTTAAATCGTGTTTGAAAGTAATCACGTTTGCAAAAATCAAATGCAATTCAAGCGATTAATCACAATCGTACTATGGAGGGATTACTAGTGGGTTGTTTACATTTCCCAACAGCAATATGGCTGAAAATACTGAGGGTATATATTATATTAAACAAATCGATGCATAGGAAAACTAGACAATCGAGGATTAATCGCTGTGACTAACGAATAATCTTAGAACATAATCGACAATCGCGATATATATATTACAAAAATACTAACTTGTATTTTAACTTTCAACGATTAAGATTAAGTTTTAAATTTATAACATAATTCCGCGTCTTCCTATACAAATCGCAGTAATTATTATTATTTCCAAACATGACATTAACAACTTTAACTTTATATCCTCAAGGAATATAGGTAATATCAAGGTAATCTAGGTTAACTCTAGAGTGCTTAAATAACTAACTACTAAACTAATGAAATAGTAATAATTAAGTATGTATTATTTAAAAAAAAACGTAGTCTAAACTACCTAATAATTCCTTTAGTAAAACTTTGTCATGAATCCATAACCACTACCACTGTATAAGTACCAGCAGTAAAAAAAACAAAATTATTATAATATACAGCAAATCGACTCGACGTGTATTAAAAATTAGCAAAATATAAAATATGGTCTTGTGATTGTGCTTATGAAAACGAAAACAAAAATGAAGAGCTTTCCTGTAGTTTGTTACCAACAAGAAGTTACAAGCGCCGTCTCACAAACGTCCTTGTAATACTAGAATTGTTAACAGTTTGAACCGATTATCTACCCTCTCCTATATATAGTTAATTCTGCTATATCTACTATTGTTCAGCTGAGGAATTGTAACAGACGTAGCTAAATGGGAGAGACTTGGTATACGTTTTTTATATACGTAGGCAACAAATTGCAGTTACGAAGGAGCATATTACTCCTTCTCTTCTCACGCTCGTCTAATCCTATCGTCATCGACATAGAATTATTTTTTACTTCCAAAACAGTTTGTAATGATTTATAGTAAGTAGTAGATAAATTTTTTTCTTACAGAATTTTTAATCATTATTTTTTTACCGCATGCTCATTCCATTGTAAGTAAAATAAAAAGCTTTAAATACTTTATTACACTTTCAAGGTTCCGCCTTAATCTATTTACTCTTCAAACATAGTAGTTCAGAAGGTCACCAGCGGGCGATTTCTAAATCTACAACCCATATAGATTTTACTCCTATATTCAATTTCTCTATATGAACCTTATATCAATCTAATTGCTATTAAATTAGTGACGCTCTCTAAATAATGAATTTCTGAAGATTCCAATTAGCTTTTTTAGACACAAAACCCACCTTGAACCATACTCTTACCCGTGTAATCTTTACTAATACACAAGTCTATAATTTTGATCTGAAAGGTTTCCGTATTTATAAACTCCAATGATTAACTAACCGTACGCGTTTCTATCTTGCAATTGTTACATCTATAAAACTACGTACGGCATAAAGTCTCGTGCTCATCATTGGTTATTTAAACAATAAGCCTTAATTAATTAATCGCCTCTAAACCGGCCCTGCGCCTATCCTCTATCGGATACCCATAACTGATGTTTACTATTAGCATCTTGTCCGCAATTATGAATTTTTTCCCTAATCGACTTTAATTAGTTTATTACATTATAAGAATGCGAACATTTTATCAATACTCACCCAGATGTTTTGTTCTGGAGGAATTTAAATACCCAATAAATTTTAGTCCACTAGAATTTTGAATTTCAACTGTAATAATGGGTCGCATTACTTTTATCCCTAATAATATCCTCTAATTCATTATCAGTAATACAATAGCTGCTCTAATTGATGATCATCATCTCCTGCATGAAAAGGTTTTATAACGCATGCGGTAAACCGCAAAGTTCCCTTTATAAACATACCGGTTGGTGAATAAACGCGATATTAATATTGTACTGATTGTATGTCCCTCCTCTCCTCTTCCTAAATTAATTTGTATACATTTAATATTTTCAATACCCTAACTGATTAATACAACTAAGTGTTATTAATATTATAATTTAATGCGTTTTTTAATCCGCATCTATTAACTGTCTTGAGCATACAATTTTGGAAGCTTCATGTTTGATACTTAAACAAGAATTTTTTTATTTTTCGCAAACTACGCATTTAATAAATTGCGATTTGTAGTCTTTTTTATTAGTTTACATCCGCATTTAGCGCAAAGGCCTCATTTTTACAATTTTTAACTATATGCTTACTAAACATTAAACATATAGAACCGAATTATAATCCCTAACTAGGCAAGTTTTGCCATAACATATTTATTTTAAATTGATAATAAATATCTTAATTTGCGCTCAGACAACTGCAATTTTTTAAACATCGCTCACGATCCATATTAGACGCAATATCTAAATACCCCTAAATCTTTTTTTTAAGCTTTCTATACTATAAAATTGCCTTAACAACACAATTTTAAGTTTAAATAAACAATCTAATATTTATCCTACTCTACCGTCGCTATTATACATAAATGCATACTACATATTTTCCGCTAGTTTACCGATCTGTGAGTTTTGGCGTTCCTTCGAAATACATTTGTTAGAACACTCTTTTTTTCATTTTTTTATTCAGGTTAGGGGTGGGCATTGATGTCGGGCACTTTGAGCTTGGTGCTCATTGTCCATCTCCTATTGATTCTCTATTTCACTCGAGCAGCTTTGGTGTTTCTATAAAGCCGTATTTTTGCCAGTGGAACTTGAGGAATTTCGCAGGCTCAATAGATCTCTTCGAATATTTCTGCTGAGGTCTCAGTTCCTCACATGTGAAAGATACATGTAATCGTTCTTGTAAGCTCGCATCTTCTACACCACGGTTCGCTTACACGGCTGTGTTGTTAGATGCTTTTTCAGAGGGAGTGTCCATTACCAACCAGTATGGTTTAACTTCTTGCTTACTGCGCTGGAGTAGGTTTAGAGAAACTACATCCCATCAGCGTTATTGGTATGGAGTTGACTCATCCCTCCATTTCTTTGTACTTTCTTGTATCTAACAGGCAGAGCTCCCTTCTTGCGGAATCCTAGTAATCCCACATAACGGCTCTGGACCATGAAGTGTCCAAGAGCCTCCTTGGCTAGTCATCGGCGATTACGTTGCCTTTATATCCTCATGTCGCCGCACCCAATAGAGAGACACCCTGGTGTCTCGTGCCAGTGCATTGAGGGATTGTATTGCAGTCCCAACTAGTTTTGACCTAGGTACCACGGTTTGAGACTGCCTGAATGACAGCCTGGCTGTCAGTCATGTTAATTTTCCTCCTAATGCAGCCCCCTTTTGCCAATCATTTCTGCAGCAGCCGCAAAGGCGAATACCTTTGCCTGAAAAGACCGTTGTATGTTTCCCCAGGCCTGTATGAATATCCTTTGATTACGACTGGGCCCGCAAATACCGGCTCCTATCCCCTGGCTGAATTTGGACATCCGTGTAACAGGTTTTCGTTAGCAGTGAATCTGCACTACGCGCCTGGTCTCTGTTTGGTATGGAGATTTTCACCTTTTCAAGTGAGATAATTTTCGGGTGCCATGCTGTCCGTGGCATTTGTAGCAATGGCCCGTCAGCAACGTGCCCGTAGTATAAGTGTGTCCTCTCACCCTGAAAGTTGGGATGCACACAGGTTGTTGGCTTTCCAGTCTAAGGAACGCATCATTGCCTCCCTCTCAACATAGAGTTCCAGCGGGGGGAGGCCCCACAATGGTCCCAAAAAAGCGGTCCTGCGACTGTTAGTTGCACCAGTGATACCCAGCAACGCCTGTGTCTGGAAGCGGTCAGCAGCTTCGCTGCGAGGACACTTCTGTCCTCCTCCACCAGACTACTGCCCCGTATGTTATCGGTGGTTTTATCGCGGCAGTATATAGCCGTGGGATACCTTCGGCTTTTAATTCTCAGGGTTTTGCCAGCAACTCTCCTGCAGGCCAGAATAGTTTGCGTGGCCCTGGTCGTTGTGTAACTAAAGTGATTTTTCCAGCTCAGTTTTGCCATCAAGGGTAACACCAAGATACCTTTACTTCCTTGTTAATTGTAACTCCTGCCCAAACAGTCTAATGCCGCCTAGGTCATTGAGTTTCTCATGTTGGTAAAGGCAACCAACTTTATTTTTGTGGATAACTGAGGAGTCCTTGTGAAAGGACCATTCCTCCACCATTCGCAGTGGCACTACGCAATAATGCCGCCACCACCCCTGGAAATTTGCCCCTAGCTACGATGACAATGTCATCAGCGTACCCTGCGTCCATATTCCTTTTGTCGTTTAATGATCTGACGTGATCATCCACGACCAAGCTCCAGCAGTGGAAGATTTTCCACTAAGGAACAGTACTCCCCCTTGAGGACACCCTGTGTGGTCCTCATGCGATGTTTTATCTAGCATATTGGCATAGAACCACTCTGCCTCTTAGATGCAGGTCAACCCATCTGCTAGTCGTGTGGGTTCAATGTTCCGTTCCATTAGTGATCGGTTAATCGAGGGCGTTGATGATGAATTAGAAACACTCTTTATAAGTTCTTTCGTCAATAAAACTTCACGAATAATCTAGCAATGTATTCAACGATTTATTACATAACGCTTACACACTACTCATTGTCCCAATGGTACAATATTACCACTTAAAATATAATATAAAATACAATTGTAAAATTCGGCCATCCTGTGTGGTTATAGTGGCGTTCCCCAAATAATAGCCTCAAGAAATGCTGTCTCCTTCTGCACCGCCTTCGTTCACGGTGTCTTGTGGTCCCACTTCTTCCGCAGCGCCTCCTTACGACCTTTTCCTCCTCTTCTCCTTGTTCGTCTGCGGCCCTCGTGTCTGCATCGCGGTCTTTCGTGAAACGAATTATCGTTTAAAAACGATCGATAGCTGCCCTAGTACTTTGGAAAAACTTTGCGTTCGTGTGAACCTCCAGTAAGTCTCAACTCGTAACGATCGTATGGTAGCTTCTCAGTGGTGATGTAGGGTCAGTGTACTTAGATGCTAACTTTCTCGAACTCTCCAGTAGCGATCGGCTGTCTTTGGATCATACGCTAATTTGCCAATTTCAAAGCAATCTTTTGCATTCGCTCTTTTCTGTGTCATACCGGTTACCGTTGCTTCTTCTTGATCCTAACCGTTATTTTTCAAGGGTGCTCTTCCTGCGCTCTACTATATCAACGGAAGTTGTTAATATTTCTCAAAGGGTTTCCGTCTAAAATTCGAATGTAAATAATAAACTAAAGGGGGTAACACTTTATCGCCCGGTGCAAAGTGGTTGTTGATGCACCAACATGTTTATTCCATTCTTTCCTTCTGGCATCCAGAGTAAAGACGCCAAAGCCGTTGTAATAGTCCGTTACACACACCTCTACTTGACGTGTGGCTCTTGGAGCTAAATGCCCGCATTCATACCTGTTGTTATATTACTTGCGTTATACAAAATTCACGAAAACTGTTACCTGTGAAAGCGGTCCCTCGGTCCGGAGGTAACTCTAGGCGGCGGACAATAGCTACAATTTCTGATATTGCCTTCACAGTAGCTGCGGCGCTGCTGCTTTCTCACAGGTTGCAAAATGTAAATTTCGTAAAACACAATCACTAATTAGGTAAGTATAACCTCTTGGCTCTTCACAAATGATCCACAAATGGTCGAGTGATTGTATGAAAGGGTATACATAAGTTATCGATGGAATGCACAGTTTCCCAGTCGCTTCCCTCCACGGTATTCTATAATATAAGCACTCATGCAAAGCGCTATGTACCCTTCACGTAGTTCCGCATTCTAGACCACCAATAGTGTTGCTGGATCTTGTGTAAGGTCTTCGCTAATCCTGGTGCCGCCATATCATCGTGATGGTTCGGGTGATCTCCATCTTACCGGTTTTGGTACAAACCATAGCAGCTTGTTGTATTGTCGGTAAAGTCGTCCATCCATCATCCTGTATTCTGCAATCAAGTGTCCTTTGTGTGGCGCTTCTGAGGTTTCAGCACGGTCTGTGATGTAAATTAATTTTGGGTCGGTTTCTGCGCCAAACATAAACAATCCGTCTCGTCCAAGGTAGTCATCAACAGTCAGAAAATCAGGTACAGGTTCGTTTCTTCCGCTTCTCCCGTCGGGTCGAGAGAGAGCGTCCACATGCCTCATACTATCTCCGCCTTGTGGATACTTCGAACTGGTATTCTTGCAGCTTCAACCACCATCGTCCTACTCTAGAATTCAGGTTTCTTCTAGCGAGGATACACCGGAGCGCATTGCAATCGGAAACAACTATAAACTTTAGTCCAATAAGATATACTCGTAATTTTTCCAACGCCCAAACAACACACAAAGTCTCCAGTTCACTAGAATGATATCGTTATTCATCTGCTGTTATTCGCCGGCTGACGAACATCAGGGTGCAGTTGGCAGTCGCTCCCTTCTTGCAGAAGTATTCCTCCCAACCCCACGGCACTAGCGTCTGTATGCACTTCGGTACGCGCATGCGGGTCATACAACTTCAAAACGTTTTCGCTAGTCAATACTTGTTTAAGCGTCTGATGATGATAGGGATATTGAAATACAAAATCAAAAGTTTAAATTATCACTGCAATATTTTTCAGGCAGAATTAGTTGCAATAAATCAGGGCAGTCAGTTATGATAGCAGGCGCGAATGGGAATTTATGCGGGTGCAATGAGAGGGTAGATTAATTAGCGAAAGAGGCGGTGTCTAGGGGAGATAGCTCGATTATTAGATTTGGACTAATTTCGGCTAGCGTAGTTAATAAAACGCTTTTTTAACTACGCTAACTTGATAATGATGGCAGAGTAGGTGGGATAATATCTTAAATGGGAGGTGGACTAGGAAATTTATTGGTAGCGTTACACGTTTTAGGGGAATTTTTTAGTAATGTTGCTAAAGAGCTAGATAGGTTACCGAGCATGAAATTTAGATAGTTACTGGGAGCACGTGTTTATGAATGAATAATTATGCTCTTGGGTGGTCGGAATAGTGTTAAACCAAAAATATTTAAAAATACGCTTTCATTTAATTACTCTTGGGTTAGAATAATTTAGGATTAAGTTATTATTAAGTATTACAATAGGTACTGCTGTGTTTTTGTTGTTTTTTGAGTCATTACTTCTTTCCTGTTTCAACTTCAATGTGTGAAAAAGGGAGCAGCTACGCGGGACGCAAGCGCTGTCGGAATTTAAGGAGCGGAGGTTGCTTTTTCAGCACTTAGAAGGATAATAATAATTTGCGGCTATCAGTAATAAGGTCTGGGACATCTTCCCAGATCCTCCCAGAGTAAGGTTTTTGCCATGATTTTCCCTTACTCCATGGCCATTGATTTTATATAAGATATTATGTATAATCAATGTCCTTGGCGAATGCTGGGAGATAACGAAAGTCGTTCCATGGGCGCGTTTATAATAACTGATAGCGACCGATTACAGTAGAACTCGCATTATGTGAACTAATCACATTTCACATATTATCACCTCTCAAAAAAGTAAGTATTCATATGGTCGCGAGGCTTACTGTATTATATTTTTGTTATTAAGAATCATAGGGAAAATTATTTAGTTAGAGTAGGATCATTTCAATTGTTATGGAACCCATATAGTACTTATTGTTCGAATAGATAGCCTCGTGTAGTACTTTTCTTAGGTGGAGCACGGGGTTGGGATGATTTGTAATAATTTAGTTTTCATAAATAAAGTGCATTATATTTTTGTTATTAATAATCATAGGGAAATTATTTAGTTAGAGTAGGTACATTTCAATTGTTATAGAATCCATATAGTACCCAAGCAGCGCAAAAATATTAAATAAATATAAAAATTAAATATTTTTTTTATATCATAAACAACAGTTTTATGCAAATATTTTATGCATATTACTTTGCAATATAGGTTTAATATGATATTCTATATTCTTTTATATGTGTGCTTAAGTTATTATAAATAATTTTCTAATATATCTGTAGATGCTTTCAAATATTTGTTATATTAGTAAATTTACTACATGCTGACGGTATCTGCAAAAATCTGTTTTTTTTGTCCATTTCTAAGATTATTTTGCATTTGAATTCTGATATGGATATTAAACACTTTTTAGCTATTGCTATAAAAAAAAAAAAAACATGTTTAAGATGTTATAATTTCACATTGGCACATATCGAAATACTTACATCTTAAAAACAAAGCCCAGTTGTAAATACAAATAATTACACAAACGCCACAGGTAACGCCAACGTCACCATATAAACAGAGAGAACGAATGTAATACGAAGTACACGAGCTGTAGCAACATTTGAAATATCGAAATGATATACAGTGTGTTCACGGGAACATTCTACAATAGCTAACTTTTTTATTTTTAGAGATACAGAGTCGATTAAATGGAGAAAATTCGTGTACTTTTCCATTTGCATTTTCGTGCTATGGCAAAAAAACAAAAGAGCGCTTGGTTGCTAAGAACGATAAACATGTATTTTTTTAAATGGGACACCCCGGTATATTTTTACATTTTCGAGTTTCTCTAGTCTTGGCTATAACAAAGTATAAAACGACTTCTCTGTAAAATCACGATTACGAGAGTTATAAAGAAATCACGTTCCGGTCCATCGAGGTGTTCACAAATATTCTACATAGCTAAACTTTTTTATTTTTAAGAGATACAGAGTCGGTTAAACGGAAGAAAATTCGGTGACTTTTCCATTTGCATTTCGTGCTATGGCATAAAAAACAAAAGAGCCGCTTGGTGCTAGATACGACGTAAAACATGTATTTTTTAAATGGCACACCGGTATATTTTACATTTTATGAGTTTTCTCTATGTCATGGCATAACAAAGGATAAAAGACTTCTCTGTAAAATCACGAATACGAGAGTTATAAGAAAATCACGTTCGGTTCATTTCGAGGTGTTCACAAAATATTCTACAATAGCTAACTTTGTTTCATTTTAGAGATACAGAGTCGGTTAAACGGAGAAAGTTCGTGTACATTTCCATTGCATTTCGTGCTCTGGCATAAAAAACAAATGAGCTCTGGGTTACTAAGATGCGAGTTTAGCATTGTAGTTGTTTAAATGGGAAACACGCCTTATGAATAAATAGCCTTAGCCGCTTAACAGCATTTTGAATCATTGTATCGAAATCGAGGCCCGATATAATAAGCGGCTAGGGCACCCGACTTAAATCCCTTGGATTTCTTTTTATGGGGAGCTATTAAAAATACGGTGTATGAAACACCATCCGTTGATTTGTAAAATTTAAAACTCAAAATTACACACAGTGTATTCGTGGATTTTAATGAACAAACAGTTGCAAAAGGTACACAGTAATCTGGTGCGAAGGGTAAAACTGTGTAGGAAAAAATAACAAAAATACTCCAAAACGTGGTACTGGTAATGCTGTAAACTTCTCCTAAACCCTCACCACAAACTGCACTAAACTGGACGTACGTTTCGATAGCGTTTCATCTGTTGAACAGTTCAGTGTTTCTGCTGATGATGATAGCTTTGCTATCGAAACGTACGTCCATGTTTGTGCGAGTTTGTGATGAGGGATTTAGGAGAAGTTTACAAAATAATAGCAGTTATTTGAAGTAAAAATTTAAAACATTTTCTTGCTGTCTTTTTACTTTAATATACAATTAGTTTTTTGTTTAATATTCTAGTTCCATTTGTTGTAATTAGTAAAGGTAAATACTGTTTCCGGTTATTTAATGTGAAAGATTACACCCAAGTGGCAACACTTAAAACACGATAAATACAAAAGTGTCTATCTACACCTTCATATGATAGTTTGTAACTTCAAAAAACAAAGAAGTTGGCCATTGTAGAATGTTTGGTGAACACCTCGAATGAACTGAGCGTAATTTTCTTTATACTCTCGAATTGTGATTTTACAGAGAAGTCGTTTATACTTTGTTATAGCCAATGACTGGAGAAACTAAAAAATGTAAAAATATACCGGGTGTCCCATTTAAAAAAAATACATGTTTTAGTCGTATCTTAGCAACCAAGTGCTCATTGTTTTTTTATGCCAGAGCACGAATGCAACGGAAAAGTACATGAACTTTCTCCATTTAACCGACTCTGTATCTCTAAAAATAAAAAAAATTAGCTATTGTAGAATGTTTGGTGAACCACCGAATGAACTGAACGTGATTTTCTTTATAACTCTCGTAATCGTGATTTTTACAGAAAAAGTCGTTTATACTTTGTTATAGCCAATGACTAGAGAAACTCAAAAATGTAAAAATATACGGGGTGTCCTATTTAAAAATACATGCTTTAGACGTATCTTAGCAACCAAGCGCTTTTTTTGTTTTTATGCCATAACAACGAAATGCAAATGGAAAAGTCACACGAACTTTCTCCATTTAACCGACTCTGTATCTCCAAAAATAAAAAAGTTGGCCATTGTAGAATGTTTGGTGAACACCTGGAATGAACTGAACGTGATTTTCTTTTATAACTCTCGTAATGTGATTTACAGAGAAGTCCGTTTATACTTTGTTATAGCTAATGACTAGAGAAACTCAAAAATGTAAAAATATACCGGTGTCCCATTTAAAAAAATACACGTTTTAGTCGTATCTTAGCAACCAAGCGCTCTTTTGTTTTTATGGCCATAGCACGAATGCAGATGGAAAAGTACATGAACTTTCTCCATTTAACCGACTCTGTATCTCTAAAAATAAAAAAGTTAGCTATTGTAGAATGTTCCCGTGAACACACTGTATATATTCTAATACAAATATTTTTTTTTTAATGTAAAATACATATTTAAGGAATATTTTATTTTTGAAAGAAACCAATGCAGCAAGGTAAGAATAAAGTTGAATACTTAATACAGATTATTGGGGTGAATTAGAGTAAATCAAGGAAAAAATAAGTACTACAGTGACATATCTAAATTTGCAATATGAATTAAATATGAATAAAAATATTAGATTTATAATAATTATATAATATTATTTTCCTATATGTAATATTAAAAAAAAAAAACATTGTATTATTAGTTTTATATTAGGCGAATATTGGTTATATATTATGTGCTACTTGGGTACTTAGAATAGCCTCGCCTAGTACCTTTAGGTGGAACACGGGGTTAGGATGATTTGTAATTATTTAGCTTTTCCTAAATAAAGTATATACCTCCATTGAACCCAACAATTATAATTTATTTATTTTTCGACATATTCATGGTATACAAAGTAGTAAAAAGATACATTATTATTATGTATCTGCAAATTATTAAATGTACAAATGTAATAATAACAGAACTATTTATAACATAAACTTATAAATATATTTATACACAACAGCTTGTAGGAAAAAAGATACTAACTATGTATACTACTCATATTTGAACTGTCCATAAACATTAGATAGAAAGAGTTAAATTAAGAAAAAAAACTATATGCAAAATACGATCTCAAATAAAATCAATCACCTAGTCGTATATTAATAAATATCAAATCATATTATAATTAAGTTATTCATATACATCGATTAAAAAACCAACTGAAATTAAATAATGAATATAAATAATGTCAGCATTGTTCTTGCTAGAGGTTACACTTACATATTTTTCTAATCCTAACCAAAAGCTTTTCGCCTCCTGTTTATAACAATATTTTTTGTCGCATCACTATTTACATATCTGTGTGTGTATATCAGGTTAGATTCCTTGGTGATCTCATCTCTTGCAGTGCGAAGTACTGTTTTTGCGTATATTGTTGTTTGGTAAATGAATATATTGTAACGCTACAGAGTACACACAGCCCGGTATAAAAAAAAATAAATTTTAAAAATGATAATTTAATTAAATTAGTAAAAATCAAATTATTAAAATCCCGTGTTATCTATATTCACCAGTTTTAAATTCTTAAGTATGCCCTCACAAATGCCAGATCTCATGCAAGGTGAGAATTTTCGATTGAAACACGCTGGCATAAAAAAAAAGTTACGAATAGCCAGTTACCTCCCTTATATTAATTCAGTACGTGAGGAGATGGCATGAGAGACTGTCGCCAAAATGCCCTCTACTTCAATTTGCATGTTTACAATGCCCAGTTTCCAACATATCATACGCAAGATAGTCTTGTACCTCGATTATGATCAATTTTGTATGATAAATAAAACATTTAAGTATGAATAAAAGTAGTTATATTTAATAACAGAGTTCGAAATGGGAAACCGTGTACAAACAGCATAAATATAAGGATATTCTTGTCTCAGGTAAGCTACGTGAGTTCGCTTATTCAACAACAATAACGTTTTGTTAGTAATTCCACTTTTTGCAATATAAATTCATCATAGAGAACATGAATGCGTTTAAAATTAAATTTCAAAATTCCCGAGTCCTCTCTGAACGTTCAAACTGAGTTATTCTATGCTTAAGAGACGAATGAATCAAAATATCCAACCTGGATGGTAAAATTACTGGATATGGGTTCGTACCGTAAATACATATCAAATATTAACATAGAAAAGTACCAACTTATACAAATTTTCCCCCAGTGATTGCAAACTGTTCAGCGATTATACAAAGTTCCTAGCCCCAAAATTCGCCGAACGTACAAATTGAAATTTCTTATAAGTATATTTAGTTTCAGACTAGGATTAAAATAATACGTTTATTTTTAGGTAGATTTGGGCGAAGAATACCTTCGAGAGTGATGAATTCACCGGATATCGAAATGGGCGGTTATGGCCAGGCATCTGATGGGGGCCCTGGTACATGGTACTTCTAAACACGGAGAATGGGTCGGGACAGGAACATATCTCAGGAAAATCGTCGTTAGAGAAAAATTACCCAAAGATTATAGGTAAAATTTGGATAAAATGAATGTGATAACTTTGTTTAATAATTAGCAATCATTTTTAGGTTGGCATTTGAAATAAAATTGGATTTTATCAAAATAGCCGTTAAATTTTACGGAATTAATTGAAACACGTCTGCCTCGGGCGGAGATTAGCTAGTGAATTCTTTCAAATTAAAAAATTCTAACAGACTTTCATTGCGATTGTCTTTCGACAAGGGGGACAAACTGTCTCAGAGAGTCCGTTAATTTTACCGAAGTGAGGGGAATATAGGATGTTTAATACATGAGAATGCCCATGTGACCGAATGGACTGTCGAATGTTTATACAAAATTAAAATAAACAATTATTGCAAAATTCTGGAATCACCTTACATTTAATATAAAGTACAGGTAGGTGTCTCTAGATCATGAGAAAAATACATTTAAAAATTTTCAACACTTATCACTATGTAAAATTTAAAATATAAAAATATAATTACTGGCAATAAGTCGGCAACCATTTCTACACAAGACATTTTGATGAAACCGAATTCCAGTAATTTTTAATTGCCAATGCATATAAAAACATTATTAGACCAAGCTTAAATAAAATAAGTACACTGTAAAAAAATGAAAAAATGTTCATTTGAATTGAACTTAGCTCCAACTTTGATTTGTCAATATCTGTTATAAAAGGATACTATTCAAATTTTAATATTCGATTTCAATGTGTAGGTTTATCACTGCTGATCATCTATACTTCCTGAAAAGAACATTGTGAAGGAGAATGCCTTAAACGACTTGCCAAATGCAGGGATTTCCTACATCACCTGGACATCGGTTGGCTGTCTGCTGGTACATTTTATATCCTTTTCTTGTTATATCATATGTATTATTTTAAAATATATATAAGTAAAACTAATAACTTTACGCTTAAATAATATCAAATGCTCTATCCATTACAATCTGTATCTTTATAGATTTAGATGAAAATTTTTGTTATAGACTGTAGCCCATATACACAACATTATCAACGTCCTGTTAAGCAAGTAGAATTAATTACAAAATACTTGGACAGATATTACAACAAATAAATAATCAGGATAAAAACAATTAGTATTTACAAAAAAAAACAAAAATACGTGTCACTACAGATTAAAAGTTTGTACAGAAGAACACGTTGATGTTGTAGCACTCTCGGTTTAAAAATGTATTTTTTATTTCAGTAACTTGTTAAGATTCTCAGGATGTTATAGAGTGTTTATTCATTTAACGTTAATGGTTCATCTTGTGCCGCTACATCCAAAGATACTATTTTGGAATATGACCAGAGCTTACAAAAATGTGAGCCTGAATCGCACCAAAATCCCAGGCACCAATTCAGACATTGTGCCAGCCTTACTACGTTTCCTTACGATTATGGAAGATTGCAATTTGATATGAGTTGTAGCGTACTTTCTACACTTTCAATTAATTTTTACTTAGTTCGGAAGTTTAATGTTAAGGTGTCCTTAATTGGTTGGCCCATTAAATGCTTCAAAGCTATGTAGTTACTTATTTCACACAATTATTAGTAGCTTTACTTTTGAATTTGGCTATAGAAAAACCTACCACTGCGTCATTGTAGATAGATGACGTGATCTTAGCGCCTTTCTCTAAAAGTAATTCTATGATATGCGGATTAGTATGATAAAGAGCAGCGTAAAGCGGCGCATGAGAAGATGTGGTAATGTTGACCTTAGCGCCTTCATTTAATAGTAACTCTACGACCTCTGAAATGTTTGGACGCTGTGGAAAGCATTTCAGAGCCACCGAAAGCGGCGTGCCGTTCCAACTTGTTTAGGCGTTTATATTAGCGCCTTTTTTCGTATTAGCAAACCTTATAATTTTTATATTGCCCCTTTCTGCAGCATACATAAGTGATGTTTTACCATCCGATGTTGCGCTGTTGACGTTAGCACCTTTTTCTAGCAGTAAGTTTACTACATCTAAATCACCCCATCGGAGAACATTTATAAGCAACGGTTCTATTCGCCTGGATATTATAATGTTGACGTTAACATCTTTCTGTAATAGTAACTTTAGGATATCTAAATTACGCCGTGCACAAGCGAACTCAAGTAGCTTGTCACCTTCGTTTGTTGTGTCATTAATATCAGCCCATTTTTCTAATAGTAATTTTACCACATCTGACATCGCATATTTACAAGCGTAAAGAAGGAGTGATTCACCGTGTGTTGTTGTACTGCTGACGTTAGCACCTTTCTCTAAGATTAGCTCCACGATATCAATCTGCATTCGTTTAACAGCGATCATAAGCGGTGTCTCACCTTGTTTTGTTGTACTGTTGACGTTGGCACCTTTCTCTAACATTAGCTCCAAGACATCAATCTGCATCCGTTCAACAGCAAGCATAAAAGGCGTTTCACCATTTCTTGTTTTACTGTTAACGTTAGCGCCTCTTTCTAACATTAATTTCAAAATATCAGAATTCCCGCGCTCAACCGTCAACGTAAGAGGTGTTTCGTTTGTTTTTGTTTCACTGTTGACATCAGCTCCTCTTTCTATCAATAATTTTACCATATCTAAAGATCCAAATCTGCAAGCGTATAAAAGTAGCGTTTCTCCGTATTCGGTTATACTGTTGATGTCGGCACCATAGTCTAACAGTAGCTTTGTGACGTTTAAATTGTTTCTATCAACAGCAAATATAAGCAGTTTTTCGTCATGTATGGTACTTCTGGCGTTTCCGCCTCTTTCCAATAACGATCTTATCTGATCTGTATTGTCCGTTCGAATAGCAAATCTAAGCGGCGTGTCATTAAATGTTCTGCTATTGATGTTAGCACCTGCTGCTAATAGCAAATCTATATCTAGTTTGTGGCTTCCAAAATCGTTCATGGGTGGTATTTTGGCACCGTTTTTCAGTAGTAATTTTACTACATTTAAATTACCCATTCGAACAGCAATCGTAAGTGGCGTAGAATACCCTTGTGCATAGTTGACGTTAGCTCCTTTTTCTAAAAGTAACTTTATTACATCTAGATTGTTCTTTACAAGAGTCAACGAAAGCGGTGTTTCAATCAAATTTGTTGTATCGTTGACGTTAGCACCTTTCTCTAAAAGTAACTTTACTAGATCTAGATTGTCCTTTTTAAGAGCCAACAAAAGCGGTGTTTCATGGAAATTTGTTGTAGTGTTGACGTTAGCACCTTTTTCTAAAAGTAACTTTATTACATCTAGATTGTCCTTTTCAAGAGCCAACAAAAGCGGTGTTTTATTGCCATTTGTTGTACTGTTGACGTTAGCACCTTTTTCTAAAAGTAATTTGGCAGCAGTGAAATTGCCGCATTTTAAAGACGAAATAAGAGCCGTTTCACCTGTTGTTGTTTCGCTGTTGATGTTAGCGCCTTTCTCTAAAAGTAGCTTTACAATATCTGCTTCGTTTTTACGAATAGCAAACATAAGCAACGTTTCGTTATCTGACATCGAGCAGTTTGGATTAGCACGTTCTTTTAAAAGCAACCTGACGATATCGTAATTGCCGCGTTTAGCTGCAAATACAAGCGGAGTTCTACCAAAGGTTGTTGCGCTATTGACGTTAGCGCCTTCTTTAAGTAATAACTTTACGACATCTATGTGGCCATTTTCAACAGCAAACATAAGAGGTGTGTTACCGTAGTTTGTTGAGCGATTGACGTTATCGCCGTTTTTTAGCAGTAGTTTTACGACGTCTAAGCGACCTGCACCAGAAGCGAACATAATCGGTGATACACCGTCCATTGTGGTACTGTTGACAGAAGCACCTCTTTCTAATAGCAGTTTAATGACATCGAAAATGGTCGGCTTCGGCGTTGTGCTTTTTATTAGCAAGCTATTAAAATTAGCGCCATTCCTACGGCGTATGAATAAATCTTCAATTTCCCTTTCGCTCTTACAAGCGAACATCAACGGGGTTTTATCTATCATGCAACGGCCCTCTATATCGGCACCACCATATTCCAATAATAATTTTATACCTTCCAAGTTGCGCTTTAGAACAGCCAAAACAAATGCCGACTTACGACACGTGTAATTTGATTAATTTACAACTGCACCGTTATCGAGTAACAACTTTATAAGTTCGGGATCGTACTCAACGGAATTGAAAAGAAACTCCAGTGCGGATTCTCCATCTTCGTTTACGCCATTCGGATCTGCTTGGTATTCAAGTAAGAACGCCGTCATATTTCGATCTCCTCTTTCAAGAGCCAAAAATAGCAACATCTGCATATCTTTTTCAGTACTGTTGATGAAAGCACCTTTCTGTAACAATAATCGTACGATATCTACGTTTCCAGAGCGAACGGCAATAATAATAGCAGTCTCCTCCCTACAATTCATGATATCTATCTTCGAACAGTTCTCTAATAATAATTCTGTCATATCCACACGCACTTCAGGTGGATTTATGATGCTGTAATGTAATGGTGTGCAACCAAAGTCGTCAGTAATATTTACGTTGTGCTGCAGTTCGATTAAATTTTTCACCACCTCCACATTGCCATGTATACAAGCTACGTGTAATGGTGAAAATCCTCTTATTCGTTTCAAATTCAACGTATCAGCTTCTAACATCTCACATTCGCTATGTAAAAGAGCTTGAGGTACACCATTTAACGCGACGTCATCAAGAAAAAACAAATCACGAATCAGCTTGATGCTAGATATTTCCATAGCTTCCCCATACGTTTGCCTTATTTGGGAAGCCAATCCATCACCAATACTTAACTTATCGACGTCGTCGTGGATTTTCTTTACTATTCCATTAACATACATTTCAATTACTGATGTAGAAAGATCGTAACACGGCATTAAATTTATTACATTGCCACGATTTAAATGTTGTATCCAATCCCAACGCATGAAATCATCAGCAACAGTTAATTCTATATTAAACTCGCACATATTATGAATAAGGATGTCTATTGGGGAATAGAGTAAAAAGAAATAACGGAATGAACTTCGTTTAAAGCATGCAGCGGCCATATGCAGAGGCGTTCTGCCTAGTTCATCTGTTTCTTCTAAGTGTGAGCGTTCTTGAGCATAAATTGTTATTTGTTTCAGATTTCTATCTATAACGGCTTTATGCAATTTTAAGTGTTCACAAAAGATATCTAGAACGTAGAGTTTATCGTTTTTTAACATTTCTTGATAGACGCCTCTAGTGCAATCTTTTCCAACATTTTTAGCTAGCCATTTTGCTGTTAAATATTCAGCAAATGTTTCATGCACAAATGTAGGATAGCCTTCTTCGTCAATAGCCAGAACTATTCCCAATTTCAACTTATTAAGTAGTTCACCTTCATATTTCCAGTTAAGCAATTCTTTCACTACATTTACACCAAGTATTCTTACTAGTGCTAACTTCTCATGTAGTTCCAGAACAGACTGTAAGAAATGTTCTCTATCCGATTTATCATAATCAATAGAGAAACTCCTTTCGAAGAATTGATCTAGGTTTTATGTCCATGATACTTTGGAATAAAGTTAGTCTACTGATACGGGTCAGGGTAACGTTACTTTCAGAAATAGTTTTCAGAAAGTTTAAGTATAAAGGAACCTCTATGAATTCAACTGGAAATGTAGTTAGATCTTCTTCATTAAGCTTGCAACTCTTAATGTATTCTCGGCGATCATTCACCTCTAGAATGTCCACCTTGAAAATGCGAGTCTCGAAGTGGTCCATTAGAACATGATTGGCAATTAATCTTGAAGCAATAATAATTGTTACATTGCTTGCGGCTAGGTTTCGTATGAAACTTAATATCTTTCCTTTGTGATTGGGCAATACTTCATCAAACGAATCTAAAAGCACGAGCAAGCTTTCTTTCTTTTTGGATAAAGCGGAGAGAAATTTATTATACCGTGTGCCTTTAAATTTATTTAGTATAAAGTCTAATGAGAAATTGAATGGTAACAACTGATTTTGTTTTTCAGGTTTATAATCAACCAAGTTATAAAATAAAATGTACTTCTCCGCGCCGTGATTTTTGGATAGTGATTGCAGAAGAGACGACTTTCCTATCCCAGGTTCGCCTGTTAGCACGGTAATTCCGTCAGTGATTTCTGTCAAAAGATTCGCCTCTGAGATTTGTCTACCAGTGTACGAAATATAGTCACCCAACCCTTTCCAATGCTTACATTTGCATAACTGCAGGTCAGTACCTTCAACACGTATATGAAGTAGAGGGCATTTTAGTTTTGATGCTTCTTGCCAGTATGTATCTATATCTTTACCTCTAACATCGAAAAAGACGTTCTCATTATCAAATTGTATTTTTTCGTCCGAAATTTTTACCAGCTTATTCCGAACATTATCGTCCAAGCACGTGAAGTCACCAGAAAAGAAGGAAATGCCTTTTGTTCGTGCATCAAAAAGCGATTTTGAAATTAGAGCAATGCGTAAAAATCTAGGAATGTAATTTGGCTGAATGCTGAATCTTAAATTATACCCCAGAATCGGTATAGGGTTACTGTCAAGATTATAAACACTTTCTCCGTATTGATCTACAAAGAAATCACTTAAGAGGGATTTGTTTCCTTCGATCAATATGAAATTATCACCTTTCGGTGAAATGGTACATTCGAAGATTGTATAATTCTGAAGTTTTGAATGTTGTTCTATTTGCTTACGATATTTCGTAGTTTCATTTGATCGACATCGTATCGCAAAATTGCCTCCCCCTTTACAAATGTCATCGATGTTATCAGAAGAAGTTGGATCTTCTATCAAAAATATTGCGTTATAGTCGCCCTCTAAGCACTTCCTTTTCAAGTACGCTTTTCTACTTTCCATTAAGTGAAGTATATCAGAACACGATAACGTCGCCATTAATTCTTCTTCTTTCTCGTTATTAGAAAAGGTGTAAAGCGTAATCGGGTTTTCTACCTTGCAAAGATATTACAATGGATTTCAGGAGTTCATCTCTAATCTCAATATTTTGAATGTCACTTATACGCGTGAAAACACTTAATCGATATCCACCGATTTCATCTCGTCTACGCTCTAAATCATCCGTTATCAGGATGTAACATTTCTTTAAATGGGCATAATCTTTCAAAGCAGAAAGTCCTTCATCGACCTTTAAAATGAGTGGTACCTTGCCCATTTTCCAGAGTTCTACAATTAATGATTTTAGTGTAGTTGGAGCATTAATCCAATGTCTAACCCTCACTGGTTCACCTCTTGCAAACAATTTTTTAAATTCTTGAATGACAGTAGAACCCAAAACATCTGTTTTGCACATATTCCAATCAACAGCGTTACTAAGTAGGTCATTCAGTATTTGCGCTAAACATCCATACAAACTCTTTTCAATATTAATTCCATTTTCCACAATTGTAATATTTTGTTTTAAAATGAGTTTATTCCATGTTGCAAGTTGTGAATGTTGAAGTTGAATAATATCTGTAGGTGTTACGATGTAATCAGAGAGACGAATTCTTAACAATTCTGTATCAAATACTTCTCTACAGAGTCCTCTTTTCCACAATAGGTCTTTTTCAAAAACTCGATCAACATACTTCGAAATATCAGTTGCATCGCTTACTCTACACAGGAACTTTTATTTCTTTCTGGACTTTGTCATCAGATTGGTTTAAATACAGGTAGAAATTGTCCAAGAAATCTTTTCGATTTTTATCCGTTCCGGTAATCGGTTTTGCATACGACAGTCTATGGCAACCTTCAAAGGAAAGCGCTGATCTCCACGACTCACTATTCGAGTTATTTGCATGCAAGCTATAATCGACGTTTGTCTTCACGTTGCCGATGCAGAAGTAGCAAAAATGGATGTTGTTGGCAGCAATCTCTCCAATAGTTTTTAATCCTCCAGCATCGTGTATTTTATCATAACCTTTTCGATATTTTTCAATTTTAAGCGTTTCTCCTTTACCGATGTGTTTCACCTGTATGGCAAACGCATAAGGAGTATATTGTCCTTTGAACAACACTTTAGCGACCACATCGTCGAAAGGAAGTGCTTCTTCCAAATTAGTGAACACGTGGTAATCTTCTATATTTTTGTTTTCGGATAGAATCGTAGCAACTAGTGTAGCAACTGATACTTCATATTTAGCCCCCGCATCAGGTTGCGCCGTACGTTTAGGACATGGTATCCTTCCAGGACGGTCTTCTGTTTTCGACATGTCCGGTACCTGTCGACACAGAACTGTAGTTATAAAAAGAGCAACAACTACTTCATTTATAGGTACAATAAAATAAGTTCGGAACCACAGTTTTGAGTGATTCTCTAAAAAGCATCAATTTTAAAACCATTTCTAGCTGCTGATTGGAACAAGGCATAATATAGTATTAACAGTAAATATAATCTTACTAGAAAACGATATTGTGTAATAAAATATGATACACTAATAAGTGATACTTTAAAACAAATCTGTTAGCAGAATATCAATAAAAAATAACGCAAGTCTTAAAATAAAATAATTCTTTGATACCATAATATAGTAAACTTTATATGATATTCTTACTCTCCATAATTAGTAAAGGCCGGATTTATATGCATTTGCATATTTTTTTTTTGCTGAACGGCTTCAAATTAATTTGAAGTTTTCTTAGCGCTTTAGATAATTTTAAATAAAATAACATCACTCTTATCGCGCATATCATTGCATATTTACCAATAAATGCATATATGTTAAAATAAATGCATATATTTTGCAATAAATCCATATAATTTGTATATTTATGTACATTTCGTCATTTTTAAAATTCTAATAATTTCGCCGACGGTAGTACGACTGTTGAGTCCCTGGAAACATACCTAGTATTACACTACAAAAGTTTTACATCTACAGTAATTTTAATTGTAGTCATTAAACTGCGATTAGTTCCCGTAGGCGTCAAAAAGAAAAAATCTTACTACTGACGGGAAAGCCATTTTTTGCCAAATATCTTCCAAACGCGTAAGATAATTAAATAATTCAATATCTGCTGTAAGATTAGATTAAATATCCAATTATTATTTTGATTATATTTTTAAGGTATCAAGCGAAAAAAAAAAGATATCTTGTCGACCAGCACCTAATCACAAATTTGCATAAAGAAAATCCAAAGAAGCAGAAAATGCCTTCAAGACAATCATTTTTAGGTGAAAGTCAACAACAAGTGCAAAATAACTTTTTCTTTTGAGATATGTGATACATATTTGGCAGCAAATATACCGTGGACGAAAATAGATACTCCCAAGTTTAATTAATTTTTGGAAAAATATTGCAAATGAAAAATCTCAAATGAATCTACGCTACATTAAAAATTATTTAAACAAATGCTATGATTTAGTAAGCTTCATTGGGTTGACGTGATATACCATTATTATAATTTTCCTTTTCCAGCAAATACAAAAAATCCGGAACGATATTGGTACAAGTGCCATTTGGATATCAGTTGACGAAACAACTGAAGTACGGGAAAGTGCCGTAGCAAATTTGATTGTTGGAGCTCTTAAGGCAGGTCAATTTTGCAAACCATATCTTCTTACATCAAAAGTTTTAGAGAGAACTAATTCTAATACCGTAGCAAGATTTGTTAATCATTTGTTGCGTAAATTAACGTACTTAATTTCTATTTGTTTTCCGTTTTGAATAAGCATGCACAACTGTCTAACATAAGTACATAAATTAAGGTAAGTTAATATTTCAATGTAATATGTGTTCTAAATTATCAATTCAGTTAACTTTCGTTCGTTTCGTTACGTGGTTGTGATATCGTGAGGAAGCTTTTAAAAATATTGCTTTATTTTTATTTACGGGTACTATGGCCTACAGTTAGTAAAGATTGCTTTATTTTATCATACAGGTTACTTCAAAGGCAGGCGTTCACTATTAAGTATCGTACGGATGGCACGCATCGTACGGATCGCATTTTACTATTAGTTGTATTGTTTTAATGGAACTGCGTCCATTTATCCGCATCGTACGCATCGCATTTCCGTAATATATAACAAATAAATCCGATTCGTACGATGCGTGCCGTCCGTACGATACTTAATAGTGAACGCCTGCCTCAATACGCCGTTTCAGAATTTCATAGCTCTTCCTAGCAATACGGAAAGAGGACGTCGTAAACTTATATATAGGCATATGTGGAATAGGTACCAAAATTGGTCAACTATAAATTTATAACCCGATAAACAAACACGGTCCCTTAGACATCTGCGGTACGATGACATGATAATTGTGTATTGCTCTGTTTTTTCAGAACAAAATGCCCGGAATTTCAAAATTTTAATTTTGTTTATTTGAGTATTAAAATATTGTTATTAAATTTAGGTTTTCAAATTATTTATACAGTGTTTGTGCGTATACACATTTTTTCTTTCCCTTTTCAATAAAAATAAAATAAAATTATATAGTAGTTTTTTTTTTACCCACCCAGCGACCTCTCTGATAAGTGAAAGAATACTGTGAAAAGTTATCTTCTACCTGCTAGGTGGTACGAGACACTTCTAGGAGCACTAAATCGCCTGTCAAAACAGTAAACCAGGCGCTTGCTAACGAATAGGCAGTTTTTTCTTACCAAACGGGCACGCCCCCAAAGCCCCTTCTCGGATTATTAAAATTTGAAAAATAGTAATTATCAAATGTCGTTGTAAAAACACCAAACGTACAAATAAAAGAATGTTTTAACACGAAACAAGCTTAACTGCTTAGTTCTTTACCAAAATGCTATGTTTCACCACTTTTGAGACTCTTAAATCACAGGTACGTATGTTGGAATCGTAAACACTATATAAAACAATTTATTTAATACAAAAATACGTACTCAAACGTCTTCCTGGCACTTTAAATGGATGAGGTTAAAGAAAGGTCAAAATAAAAAGAATAAAATTTAAAATTTAGAGCCATCCACCCATAAATAGCAGAAACTAAATTTATTAGAAAACTATAATCTGGGTTATCGATATTTGTTAAGACTAACTATTTTATCACAGACCAACATAATAAAAAAAAAATTATAGAAAATTTTCAACTATTTTACAGGTACAAGTAAGAATTTAAATTATTCAGGAGTAATGTCGATACGTTTTTAGATTAATACTTCGTGGAACTTTGATATTTTTTGAAAGTGTGGCATTAAAATCGTAAATTTTATTATTATAAATTTATTCGAAAACCATAATCTGGGTTATCGATATTTGTTAAGAATAACTCAGTGATTTATGAAGACAACCCTTAAATAATAAAAATTCCTAAAATAACTAAAACTAATGGCGGTTCATATAAATCTAACTCCAAATTAACGTATAGTGAACAAAAATTACAGGGTACAAGGTACAAGTAAGAATTTAAATTATTCAGGAGTAATGTCGATACTTTTTTAGATTAATACTTGAAGAATGAAAAACCTCCCCGAGCAAAATATAATAAAAACATAAAAAATATACCAGGTAAGATTAAATTATCATAGAAAATAAAGTTTATATTATAATTAAGGTTATACTTAGCACCTATTGCTAAGATGGTCCATTTTTATAGTCATTCTTAACAAATTCAAAATTTGCCTGTCACGTAAGCAACCGAATACGCGTTCAACTTTCAATTACTTCTTCATTTGGCTTTGAAATCTGTTTTAAATGACTCTAAATTATATTCCATACCCCTGATTCCATAGCATTATGTATATATATTGCGTGGAATATGGAATATATATGTATTTAGCGAAGGTGATGTTACACTGCGACCTAAAAGATCTATTGTGTCCCCATTCTTGCTGTTTTACAGTTCGCCTTTCAATCCTATTACTTTCAATAAGTGTAGGATATCAGAAGGCCCCAGGTTAGGTAAGTCTTCCTCTACGATCTTACATGCTCCCAGGTGCAACACCTTTGAATTACACAGTGCTACGCAATTTGGAGGAGATAGATGAGTGTAATCTAATCTAATCTGTTCTCCAATCTGCTCCAGCTGTTTTGCTCCTCTCTTTGTTCCTTCCTTGTGAGGTATTCTCATTTTGGAAGTGGAAGGCTTCTTATGCAGGTCCTGCTCCAGTTCCTGTTTCTTAGCTTAAGTGGTTAAATATATTTCCTTCCTCCATAGTTGATCCCACGAGTAGCTAGGGAAGAAAAGGTCCACCTGCACAGAGCCCCGCATGCAGACGTAAAGCTAAATGCAATGCCTCAAGGTTGGACTAGTAGACTGATCTTCTATCCAGCCACGCATCCCATGAGCCTAGTCCGTCACCTTAGGATTCAGGTTTTTTGTAGAGGTTGTCTCATGTCCGTGCAGTTAAGCCAAGACCCCTCCCATACCCCCATTCCTTTCGGAAGCTGGTTTAACAGTTGGGCTTTCGGTAGCCGAAAGCAACAACTGGTACGGGAGTGGCTCACGGCAACGGTCTTCATTCACCCTGCCCCGGCTTTAAACTAACAGAACGAACTATAACCGCCACTAACCATCTCGTCTTGAGCGAGCCCTGACAAGATAGCTTTTCCCCTATCCACCGCCACGGGGACCCGCCTGGTAGGTACTCCCAACCTTCAAGATGTATGTATAAATAGTGAATTGTCTCTTTTTTTTTTGTTTTTGAATAGTATTTACGGTTGGCAAAAGATATTAAGACTCCTGGTTCCTGGTATTTTATATATATAAATTTTATGACATGTAATTTCTAACACTGATAAACACACTGATAATAATGCAACTAAATTTGTAATTACGTTTCTAAGAAGAAATTCTAAGAAATGAACGGACAGATAATCTGTATAAAATTACTCTTGCAAATAAATAGAACAAGAGAGAAAAGGATGTAAAACTTATTCCAACATTAATTATCGTTCCTTTTCTTGTCTTTTTCTTTAAACTTTCAATATTTACTTCGTAATGTATAAATACCATTGCTTTTAACAAGTTTAAAGGGTTTGTGAATTTGCTGCTCGCTATTACCTATTGCGAATAATAGAGTAGTGATCAAGTACCAACTATTGTTTGTTTTGTTAGAATTTTGTTTATTAATTTGTTATGTATAAGAGAGCAGTATTTTTTTCGTTTATTCTTTTGAATTATTTTGTTATACGATTTTTTATGATTCTTTTTAATAAAATTTCACGGCATAATATTGCATATTTTTTTAAATAACATTCATTTTGAAATCCAAATCAAGACACTCCAAACCAAGATTTATTTATTTTTATTTATTTATTATTATTTTGTTCCCATAATACCGTGCTACGTAGAAAGTCTCAATTTAAAGGTAACTTAGGTCTTGGAAAAATACGGTATAAAACTTTAGTTCATCAAAAAATAAACGGCAGATATGCCGTATAAATCATAAAAAATTAAGCGAAAATAACGTAACAGAAATGTTCTGTCAACACACAAGAAGTGGTCATAATTTGGTAGGTATCCTAAACCTATTCATTATTTTAATGTGTTTTAGTGTAAATACTATACATTAGTTTTTAATAAAATAGTTAGGTGCCAAGACGCATTTAAATTTCATACAATTACAATTTGTTAAGTTTTCGTATATTCAATACATGAAAAGAGAACCGACATTTACTTAATTGTAATAATGCTATCGTGTAATACAGCATTCATTAAACTATTACATAGACATACCGTAGTCGACAAATTTTAATTTTAATGTAGGGATCTTGTGCTATAGTTTAAACAATAAGGATAATGGATGAGTCATTGGAGTCTAAATTTCTAAGCCTAATTTCACTTCAAACAACTTCCCAAGATGGCAGTTTGTTATTGTTTACATTGGTACCTACATAAATTAGTTTACTCATCCGTTTGCTACATGATTTACTTCTTAGCTTAGTGGCCATAACAGTTACACACTTTGTTATATATTACATTGTTAGGTTTGATTGAAATAACCGTGAAAGAAGACTCCAATGGGCACCATGCTATTGTTCCATTCGCGCTTGTACGATAAATTTTGATGTTAACGATGGTCGCAGTTTCTTTGGATTTTCGAATAAATCTATTATATATAACGGGATAAGAGTTAATTATATTGTTATTGTCGTTGTACAGGGTTCCTGAGTCACATTAAATCAATTTATTTGTTACATTCCTATTTTAAACTGTATCGCTATTTATCACAATAACTAACTTAATTCATTTTATGTTCACTTTTTAAAATAATGAGATTTTGGTCTGAAGTACATTATACTAGTACATTGACTACATATAAGTAGACTGATTAAGCTTATGGGAAAAAAATGTTGCGCTTAAAAGTGGCCCTTTGGATGGCAAATCCAGATGTCACTAGTGTTTCTACATCCAAAACTGGCGGGGGAAGCGAAATGCCTATCTTAGCTCCGAACCGTGTTTACAGATGATGAGTTGAGCAGCACACATGAGTAGAGGGCATTTAGTTCACAGATAGCGCGGTAGCATATAACATAAAATGATTTTTTTTTGGATTTAGACCGTATTAATGGTAGTTTGTTGCCACGTGAAAGGCATGGCAAGCCAAACAAACGCCAATATTTAAATTGTGGGAAAACAAACGCAATAATGAAAAGTTGCGTACGTTTCCATTTCCTATATTGTAAAGTGACCAGATTTTAATGTAGTAAGGCGGGACAAAATCGATCATGAGTATATGGTATTCGTATTAGTAGTAAAAGTCATAAATAAAAGTAAACAATCACAGATGTGTAAAAAATGTTAAGGGATTAGTGAGGCGCAAGTGTAGATCGCAAAGCTGCCGGATGTTTACCCAACAAGAATTTAAATTCCTAAAAATATTTTACTTCAAATTTGCGCTGCATTTTGTATGCTAGTCGAACTATGTAAAATGACATGCCATTTATATTTTTTAGGTTTTCAATTATAGCAAATAAAAAAAATGTTGTTACGATTTAAAATGTTCGTATATACAGGTGTGATTCTTGTAAATAGCATTTTTTGAAAAATAATTTTTAATTATCTGAGGTTTATAATAAAATTGATATGACACTTTTTTATACTATTGTGAAGTATATATATATATATTTTTGCTGATTATTAACCCCATTTTTATGTTTAAATTCGCGATTTAAATATATTTTTTTTTATTTTGTATTTCTGTTTTCTATGTAGAAAATCATTTTTTTTTCAAACTTTATAAACGCAGTATATATTTTTATCGTTTCTTATTAGTATTAAAAATCTAAAATAGTATTTTTTTTGTTTCTTACCTGTGCAAAAATGAGTATATGATCAATTATTCTTAGTAACTTCAACATTGAAACAGGAAATTATTTAGATTTACTAGTTATTTTGAAGTCTTTCTGTTGAAGTTACTAAAAATAATTGTTGGAAATTTAAATTTTGCCAAGATGGTAGTTATTTATAATATATGTAAGTATTAAAAGTGAGAATATTGCAAAACGAGCCCTATAATAGCTAATTTCTTATTCAGTTGAAGGAGCAAGCCTATGCAAAAATCCCCATAAGAATAATTAAAACTACAAATTTTTTGTAACAATAATTTTACAAAAACAGTTTTAATGTATTATAAGCTCTTTTTGTTCATATTTTTAAATTTAATATTAAGCCGAAGCTTAAACTTTTAAAATCAAAACATATAATCCAGCTTTTTTGTAGAAATTGCAAAAAGAAAGACAGAAACATAAATAGATTGTAAAAACTTTTACATATTACGTGGTTTCGGTGACGGCGCGGCATGTTCTTTAGATGATAAGAAAATACCCGGCAATAAAGTAAAATAAACACGTAAATATCCACCCAAAAAAATCTAGTAATACAAAAGCCTATTGAATCGATAGCGTTAAGACAACATATGGTGGAATTTTTACAGTATTATTTGAAGAAAACGTTTCTAATCCTCTAACTGTTAGAGTCTAAAAGGATTATAATATGCTATAAATTATTATTGTTACCTGCAGAGAATATAGAATTCTAAACAGATGTTACCAGAAAAATAAAAGAATTTTTACACGCTTTATTAGTACAAAATGTCTCATTATGTACAACTCATATGTAGGTGATGAATTATGAAAGAATACTTCTATTGGCATAATACCCGTAATGCTCTGCGTACTGCATATCATACATATGTATATTATAGTTATATTTGTATATTAACAACCGGTCTTTGCTTTGAATCGCAATCCAGCGTTAGTATGTATTTTGATTGATAATTCCCGTCGCCGACAAGTAGAATTTCCGTTTTGATATTGCAGTTCCTCATTTTTTAGGCGGTAAATACAAATTTATTAACTTTTTGTCAATAAATTAAAATAAATGCACGATACAATAACAAATTAATTAAACTAAAGCAAATAAATAAAAAAATCATCAATAAATTCAATAATTCCCTCTGAAACAAAAGTTTTTTCCTCTAACTTTCAAAATTCCCTCTAAAAGAGATTTTCCCTCATATACGAGCACTGTCGTAATCGTAGGTTTGAAAGGTTGAATTTTAACAGTTCATATTATTAATCGTAATTACAGGAGTAATATTTATTATTATAACACTTATCAAACTATTGTATGTATTATAAATACATTTGAAAATTAGAAAAAATGAAATAAATTTTTATACGGATATTTACCCACAATAAAAGATACCTATACCCGACTTGGTTTGGTAAATTTATTCCTAGATAGCGCTGACCCACACCTTTATCCGAGAATTATCGAACTGCATTATATGGTAATTTATGGATGTTATCGGCATCTATCGATTTTTAGAGCTATTTCGCTTTTATATGGACTTGATCAGTCTACTTATATATAGTCACTGTACTAGTATAAATTTTATTCCTCACATTTCACATTTATTCACACTATAATGTGAACAACCCGATATTATTTAGTCTACGTCTAAAACTCTATCCACTTGTGCATTCCCGAACATCATTGTTGGGTTGGATGTTAGAAATGAATTAATCAAATAAAAAGGAACAGTATTTGTATTACACAGAACGATATAGTCAAAACTCTTGAACTCTAATCATAAGTTGGTGTGTGTTTGTGTCCGAAATTTGTGAAAGTCTACAATAAAACCATTCCACCGAAGTCGTTGCATTTTTATTAATTTATTTCAGGAAGAACCACAACATATTTATTCCTGGAAGAATATTTTATACTATAAAATATATAAATAAAGATTTAATTTCACAAAAAGGAATGAATATGAACTTAATTATTGTAAAACACTTGCAAATATATGTATCACTTAATCAAATTATTCTATTAGAATCGTGTTTTTCGTTACTGTAAGCTGGTTAGAAATATTTGCAGTAAAATCAAATAAAAAAAACGCATTAATTTGTGGATTTTTGTAATCTATTTTCCTGCTTCCTTTAAAATATAAGTTACTCCACACGTTTGAAAATTCCCGGCGACTGCTTTACAAGATGGCAGCTAGGCTTCAAGGTCATTATTGAAAACGGACCACAAAAGAACAACGGAATTTGCGACCTCTTCCGTACAGGTTTTATACAGTGTTATACCACAGTATAGTGTAATATCCAGTAATGTCAAGAAAGGGAATATTTGTATCTGTTTTTGAAAGTTGCGCGAGGCGCTCAATAATGGAATGCGCCGTAAATCGCTGCGGCAATAGGGCGTTACTTGTATTTGTGCTGGATTAGAGATAATGAGTCGATCGAATGGTGGGAATTTTTTAGTAATGTTGCTAAAGAACTAAATAGGCTACGGCATGATATTTAGATAGTTAGTAGGGTAGCACGCTTATAAATGAATATTTTATGCTCTTTAGTGGTCGGAATTTGGTGTTTAAACTATAAATATTTAAAATATAAATATTTATTTAATTACTCTTGGTTAGAATAATTAGGATTAAGTTATTATTAAGTATTAGAATAGGTACTGCTGTTGTTTTGTTTGTTTTTTTTTAGGTCATCATCTTTCCTGTTCAACTTCTAAATGCATGAAAACGGAGCAGCTACGCGAGAACGGCAAGGCTGTCGGAATTTGAGGAGATGTGGAGGCTGCTTCTTCGGTACTCAGAAGGATAATAATAATTTGTGGCTATCAGTAATAAGGTCTGGGACTTCTTCCCAGATCCTCCCAGAGTAAGGTTTTTGCCATGGTTTTCCCTTACTCCGTGACCATTGATTTTATATAAGTATATTATATCTAATCAGTGTCCTTGGCGAATGCTGGGAGATAACGAAAGTCGTTCCATGGGCGCATTTAATAATAACTGATAGCTGACTGATTTACAGTAGACTCGCGATTATGTGAACTAATCACATTTTACATTTTTTATCATTTCTCAAAAGTAGTATTCATATGGTCGCGAGGCTACTGTATTATATTTTGGTTATTAAAAATCATAGGGAAGTTATTTAGTTAGAGTAGGATCATTTCAATTGTATGGAACCCATATATACTTAGAATAGGTAGCCTCGTGTAGTACCTTTTCAGGTGGAGCACGGGGTTAGGATGATTTGTAATAATTTAGTTTTCATAAATAAAGTGTATTTGTGCTGGCGTTTGACATATTTCTATAATCCCATTTTTTTATTATATTCATTGATACTAAGGCTGTGTCACAGAATATCTAACAACCAGAAGGGTTCGCGCATTCTCATCGCGCAGCTTGATCCGCCATTAAATTGGGCGAGAACTTGTGGTTCCGGCTATGTTCGCTCTTTGCATTAGGCACACGTCGCTGACCTCAAGTTTATATTCGTATTGCTGTGTACTGATGGTAGCAGCATAAATGAAAAGTGAAATTAAAAATGAAAAAATTAATTTAGCTAGCTCAAAGGATAAAAATATTAAAGGGCGCAAAAGTGCACTCAATCTCAGGGTTATTCTCACAATTGAACTAATCATGAAAAATAAAATGTGGGTGAAAGTAATCAAAAATAAAAGAACTGAAATTTTGAATGACGTTAACAATCATTAAATTTTATTATTTAAAAAAAAAAAAGAAAAAAAAAACATTTAATTACAATTACGCAGGAAAAATCAAACCTTGGACTGAGAGTCCTAGCCAAAATCAAAATCTGCTTGAATCTAATTTACTAAAGGATAACGCAAATCCCTTAAACAAACAAAGAGGTAGATTTGTTCTAGAAGAAAATCCTATTTCACAAAAAATCCACGTGGTTACAAAATTTAAAACAACCTAAATTAATTTAAACGTGGACAAAACAAGTGTATAAAAATTGAAATTCAATCACAAGCACAAAGCTTCTTTTCACCTAAACCGAGGTGATTAATTATTAAAAAAAAAAAAAACAAATCGGTAAACTAGAAAACGAAAAAAATTAAACCCTTTAAACTAAAAAAAAAATATCTTCTAGAACAATATAATAAAAGATCTTATATCTAACTCGTGTACACAATGATATAATAACGATTATTATTATATAACGAGTTCCTTGAAGGATGAGAAAATATGCAAATTAAACGAACAAAGCTTTAAAATTAAACGAAATTACCAAAAATGGCAGCAAAGAAAATAAAATAACAATCTACTTACACGCTATCGTTCAAGTAACTCAGGGCCTCCGGGTAACACGGTGGTATATATATCAAATTTACAACATCTGCGTGCTAAACGCAGCGCATAAAATGTAAAGATCATAGAAGAAGAATTCTTCTAGGAAGCACATACACTACATAAACAAATCAAAATATATTACAGAGTGAAATTAATTTAAACCAACTGAACACTAAAACAAACAAACTAAACAATCAAATCAATTCAATTAGCAAAATCTTACTTAAAAATAAAATATTAATTTCTGAGAGAATTTGCCCGATACATTGACAAAAACAGATCTCAGTAAAATATCATCATTGACTTTACAAAACCCGGGGTGCCAGGCCACAGCAGTATGTTAATTTAAATACGGCCGTTTGCACCGTCTGTGATTAACATTTTAATTAACTAATCAAAGATTAAATTTAATTACGAATTAAATATGAATAGGATTGCACCGAACAAATTTAATTAATGATTAGTGATTAAAAAGTTTGCGTCAGAAATGTAGGTTGGTATTGCGTTAAGTTTAGTTTTTAGTCAAAAATTGTATTTATATTGAGAACACTGTTCCATCATAATGAAAATTGCCGCTATGCGAATGCGCGATTTTAAGCGGCATTTGAAAGTAATTGGATTTTAAGCTGAAGAAAATTGCTACAGAATTAGATATTGAAATAAAAAAGTTGAGTGGTAGTTTTAAAATGGAAATTAATATGTGAATGCAGGTTTTTTTTCATTATGGAATTCTTTTATTTGTTTGTTCTGCAAATGCTCCAATTTTTGATACTTTATTTGACCTCTCTGCTACTATTTGTTAGAATTATTTTATTATTACCATCATTTCCTTATATATTTTGTTCCTTTTATTTAATAAATAAATGGTTAATTACATACACAATATTTCTTTTAAAAAAATCAGTGATAATGCATTTAGAGTAAATAAAATATATTTCGTTTATACAAATGCCAAAGAAAACAAATACAAAAAAAAATGTTGAAAAGTTAGTTTCTAGCAATGAATTACAAATTGTTGAAATAATAATTAATTAGTAATGCCTGTGTAGCAGCAGGTACATCATCAACAGTGTCATAATTAATCTCATGAAGTTGTCCATTTAAAATTTCTTGATTTGTTTTTTCTTCATTGATTTCCTCTTTACCCACATTTATGGCTATATTGTGCAATACTGAGGTACCAACTATTACTGCCATAAAGGTATCCAGCTTTAAGCGACAGCCATATGCCAGTATTGGAAAACATTCTTCTTAGAAACATGCTTTCAATGTCATTCCGTGTTGTAATGTGGCTTTCATTATAACGACTTTTCACAACTGTTTCAGAATTTAACAGTGGGGTCAATAAATTTGTTTTTGAGGCATATCCACTGTCACTTATGGAGAAGAATGGATCGGTAAAGTGTGTATTCCCTGGCCATCGTACTATGATATCCATTATTTTTAAATTAGCACCATATAAAAATTGTGAATTTATAGAAAGATGTCCTTTCCTATTACGAAATACCTCCGGGTCATTCCCACCTGAAACCACGAGTAATCCTCAAATACATTTATTGTTAGTTTTTATTTCAGGAATTCATTTTTGATTTACCTTGGACTTTCTAAAACCCTGCCAAATATATATTTCTTGCACGCCGCTATTCCTTGTCCTAATCTTAAAAGTGAACACTTTAATTAGCTAGCTATTTCAATTTACAGTCACAAGATATTTGTATTATAACCAAAAACCGCGTAACATAACCTATAATCGCCTATAAACACGACTGTAAACAAAGAAACTACGCTTACGCCAACTTATTATGAGTTAATTCGTACCTTGGGTACTGATTAAAGATAATCACGAATTAAGGATTTAATTATTAATTAAGCAATCGGTGCAAGGGAATTTAAACTTTAATTATCATTAAGTTTTAATTATAATTTAATCACAAGCGGTGCAAACGGCCCGATAGTGTTATAACGTGCAAGTCGACAAAATATGAAAATAATGGAAAAGAAAGTAAAATAATTGCAAAAATAAGCGATATTCTTTCATTTTATCGTAGATATGTATGATATTCTCGAAATTCACTTCAGTTAGGTCCTGTCAGGCACGGAATTTTATCGAAGCCGACTCTGACTTCTCGCCCGAGACACTGACTTCAAGGTCACGAAATTTTGTCCACTCAGATCAAAAGAGCCGACAAAGAGTTTGCATTCTGGTTGTTACGATATTCTGTGGCTGTGTACAGCTGTAACTGTAACCTGTTCTGTATCTGATTTTCCTTCATCGAAAATTGTTAGAGTAAGTAAATTAGTCATTAAAATAATTCAATATCTTAACAATTACTTTTTGTTGTAGTGTTTCTTATTGTTACGTCTGCATTTTATTTGTGATAATGAAAATTCTTCTATTGTGCCCACCGACTGACTCTTTACAGTTGCTGCGATAACCTCATTTTGTAACATTATGTTTTGTTGCAGCATGGATTTTATTGTACATCTGTGTTTGATTCGTTGACACTTGTAAATAAATAGTTATGTGCGACATGGTGTATTCTTACAATTTACTATTAATAATAATAATTTATTTTTCGACAGGTAAAACCCAATTACAGGAAAAATACAAAGCGCACATCTGCAGTACGTACTACACATGTGTAAATTATATAAAATAATTACAATAAATTCTTACGAGCCAGACTAATCTAAATTATATGCAACAAATCTAGCGACACTAGCACCTAAGCTTCTTGACGAGACCGCTGCGCTACTCTCGTCAAAAATTTATTGTCAATTTTTAACATTGCGTAGGCTCTCTATATATACATACTCCTAGCTATGTATTACAGTTACGAGTGTTGTAAGAATGAATGTCGGTTCGATAAGTATATCTGCTTCTATATTTAGACACCATACTCACCGACTTATAGATAATTAATGAGTATAAAGTTAAAAATTTTTTGGGAAACAAACAAAGGACGACAATGGGCTCTGTTGGCCTCTCCACTAGTCAGCCGCACAGCCCGTTTTTACAATTTAAAGATTTTGAATAAATTCGTTGTAGTGGTGAAGCCCCAACAAGAAATACAATATCTCATGCGAGATTCAAATAACGCAAAGTAGACCCTTCTCGCAGTATGCTTCCCAAGATTTAGCCTCATAATTCTTAGAGCATAACAGGCTGATGACAAGCCTTTCGACAACATCTGAATGTGCTCGGCCCACCCTAAGCCGGTATCTACAGTAACACCTAAAGATCTAACATCAATAGCAAGGGATAAAATACTGTTATTAATAACAAATTAAGGTGGGTTTGTTGTCTGTACAGTAACAATTTGGTTTTGCTAGTGTTAAGAGTAATTTCATTAGCATTAAACCATTACCAGACCAGATAACAACTGTCAAAATAATTTCAAAATAAGTGAGAATATAAAATTCGTTGAACAATCATTTTCTATGTACTTGACAGATTACCATGAAGTACTGGACATAATAAATGTTTTAAATAACACAGCTGCAATGAGTTATGACGAAATACCCACTTCGGTATTAAAACAGTGCTCTCAAAGTTTAGCACACCCATTAGTGGACATTATAAATAAGTCCTTTCAAACTGGTACATTCCCCAGTGCGTTAAAATATACCCTTGTAAAACCTATATATAAGTATGATGAAAAAAACCGATTTTAAAAGCTATAGACCGATAGCGTTAGTGTCGAACGTTTCCAAGATATTCGAGAAAATTGTATTTAAGAGAATAACGAACTTTGCGCACAAGCATGATATCTTCGATAGGAATCAAAATGGTTACATCAAAGGCCGTTCCACAACTCGTGCAATGTTCCAACTGTTGCAAGAAATCATTAGTGCATTAAATCGGAAAGAAACCGCAATTTGCGTTCTTATGGATTTAACAAAGGCTTTTGACAGCGTTCATCATCAATTATTACTGGGTAAACTTGAGTGTATGGGCTTTCGTGGTGTCACGTTGAATTGGCTTCGATCGTATTTATCTTTAAGATATCAAAGTGTAGTTGCGTTTGACAGATTTGGAAAAGAAATTAGATCTGAATGGCAACAAATACTACGAGGTGTTCCGCAAGGAACGATATTAGGGCCTTTACTTTTCCTACTTTACATTAATGATCTACCTGGTACAACTGACAACTTGACTTAGTTGTTCGCGGATGATACATCGGCTGTAGTGCGAGGTACAGGAATAGAGAACTTACTTCCTGCTTTGACAAGAATGCATGCGTCATTTAATGAATGGTTTGACAATAACAATTTAAATTTAAATATAAATAAGACCAAAGTGCTTAGCTTCAACTGCAAAGACAGTATAACTATTGATATAAAAAGTGAGAAACTTATCTGTTCTGCAGAAGCAAAATTCCTTGGTTGGACTATAGATACCGAATTAGCCTGGGAACAACATGTAGAAAATATTGCAAACAAATTGTGCTCTCAGAGTTACGCACTAAGATCTATTGCAAAAACTGTTGGCATTGAAGCGGTGATGACCGCGTATTATGCAGGTGTATACTCTAGACTTAAATATGGTATTGTATTCTGGGGAAACTCCGTCTACGCAAGCAGAGTCTTTTTACTACAAAAAAGGTGTATTAGATCAATGTTTAACCTTAGTTCAAGGGACTCTTGCGTTAGTGTGTTTAAAGAGAAGGGTATTTTGATTTTACCATCTTCATACATTTTAGAATGCGCTTTGTTCGTTAAGATGTATTACGGTGAGTTCTTTCAAACATACGAATTAGTGCATAGTCATGAGACGAGAGGTACTTACCACAAAACACTGTCACCGCCGTTTACTCATTTGACAAAGATTCAAAAAAATGTTGTTCATCAATGTATCGAAATCTATAATCACATACCAGAAAATATTAAATCTTTACACAATAATCGTTTCAAGTCTCACTTAAAAAATATTTAACAAACAAAGCCTTATACGAAATAGATCGCTTTTTTGATGAAATTGTGCAATGATTAATGTCTCTTATATGTACACCATATATTAATGTATGTAACCTATGTGCATGTGTAGTTATGTTTATGACAATTATGTATACATATATTTTTAATGTGTTGTTTGACAAACTATTTATTTGACGTTTGCTATACTGTATGTATGATGGAAATAAACAAACTATTATTATTATTATTCCCAAACGTGTAAATGTCGGCGTTAATTAATCTCTCTAGGTCATCACGGTTTGAAGCGTGCTACGTAAGGGATGTATCGTCGGCGAAAACCCTCACTCGTTCTACGTTACTGCGTATTAAAAATAGTCGTCGCATAAAATATAAAATGCTTCGCCCTGCATATCTTATAAACATGTACTTCAAATACAGTTACGTATAATGATAAAAAAATTAATTACTGAGATTTAGAAAAGTCCGAATTTTTTATTTGTTTTAAAATTGTGCCATGGATTTGTTCTTTAAAGTATGTTTTTACCTTCTGTAAGTTTGTGAAAACTGATGTTCGATTTGGAGAGAGAAAAATGGCTTAAAATGTTCATGAATTTTTGATTCGATTAAAGGAGAGTTCGAATTAGAGAACGGTGTTTACAAATTCAGTTGGACATACAAAATTCGATTTAGAGAAATTTCAAATTAAAGAGAGGTTGATTTATATATGACGTTTGAAGTAGTGCTATCAGTTCTGTAAATCTAATGGAGTATACAGTTTATTCGAGACATAATTTCAAAGAATTAAAACTAACAGTAATTTTCAAACTATAAATAGAAAAATAAGCACCTATATACATAGATTTACCTTGGATCAGGATCAACAATAAATAAATGTACAGGAACACTTCAAAATTTATCTTCTATTATCTTGGTACGTCCTGTGTACAATTATTACAACGTGTCAGAACTAGAACTTTTGTAACTCATGTACGATTAGCCAGTATAACTACAAGATGACTAAAGGAAATTCTCAGAAATTGCCACGCCTGTTGAATAAATAAGTGGGAGAAGATAATAACAGAAATCAGAATATACTGTGTGCAAGATATAATTATGATCGGTCGATGAAGCAATGAAACAACAGCAGTTATCAAATTAATAGCTTATGAAAAAAAAAATATATAACAGTCGTATCTTTTATAAGGGTCTCTAAATAATATAAAGATTTGAATATTTAACAACACATATTTCGTAACACACTACTACCAGAGATAAGTTTCCTCAGGAGATAGGCAACTCCCATGTATATACTTATTAATAGTTGTTGCTAAAAATACCAAGGGACGTTTGTAGATGGCGTGCGCCAAACGAATATTAAAATGTACTTTTGTTTGAATTTTTATTTCAATTGACAATATATAAAGATGTACATAAAAAAAACTTGTGCGTAAAAATGACAGTTATTGATTAAATATTTAAAATTGCAGGATTCAAGCTATACATTATATATTACATATTATATAATATATAAGGTATTTTTGTAAATATAAATCGCCATTGTGATTAGGTGTGCGATTATAAATTATATCCTTGGGAAAGTATGAATTTAAATCGTGTTTCAAAGTAATCACGTTTGAAAAATCAAATCGCAATTCAAGAGATTATAAATCACAATAATCGTACCTATGGAGGGATTACTAGTGGTTTGTTTACATTTTCAACAGCAATGTGGCTCAAAATATGAGGGTATATGTATTAAACAAATCGGTGCGTTGGAAAACTAGAACAAATCGCGGATTAATCGCTGTGACATAACGAATAATCTTAGAATCATAATTACAATCGCCATATATATTTACAAAAATACCTATACTTGTATTTTAACTTTCAACGATTTAAGATGTAAGTTTTAAATTTATAACAGAAAATCCTTCCGTATTCCTATACAAATCGTAGTAATTATTATTATTTCCAAACATGACAATATAACTAACCTTTAACTTTATATCCTCAAGGGATATCTAGGTAATATCAAGGTAATCTATGATCTAACTGTAGACTGCCTTAAATAACTAACTACACCTAAAACTAGAGTATAATTAAAGTCAATGTATTATTAAAAAAAAACATAGTCACTTAACTATACTATAAATTTCACTTTAGTAAAAGTTTGTCAAGATATAAACATAAACCACCACCGCCACTGTATAAGTACCATGCCAGTAAAAGAAAACACAAATATTATCACAAGCAAACCGAAACTCCACGTGTATTAAAAATTACCAAAATACAAATAGCGTTCTTGTGATTGTGCTTATGAAAACGAAAACAAAAATGAAGCCTGACGTATAAGTGCCAGCAACCTAAATCACCTAAATTTGTAAGTGTACCTAAACAAAATAGTTTCCTGTAGTTTGTTACCAAACAAGAGTTATAGCGCCATCTACAAACGTCTTGTAACTACTAGAATTTTGTTAACAGTTTTACCCATTAAACTTATCCATCTCCTATAGTATAGTTATCTCTGCTACTACTCACTATTGTTCAGTGAAGGATTGTAATGAGACATAGCCTAAATGAGAGAGAACGTGTGTAAGTTTTACTAATAACAAGCAACACAATTGCAGTTAGGAAGGAGAATATTACTCCTTCTCGTCTAATCCTATCGTATCGACATAGAATTATTTTTACTTCCAAAACAAGTTGTTGCTACATCGATTTATTAGTAGTATATAAAAAAAAATTTCTTACAGAATTTTTAATCATTATTTTTTTTACCGGATGCTCATTCCATTGTAGAGTGAAATAAAAACTTTATGTGATTAAAATAAATACATTTTTTATTTCTAGAAGTACTAACGTTCGTAATTAGAAAAAAAGCGGCAATCTTGAACAGATAATTTATTCTTATTCTTATAAATCCATAATTCAACCAGCAACGTTTCAACCGACACATGGGTCTTCCTCAGACTGCAATATTAAATTTTAAATCATTAAGAGATAAAGTAAAAGGTGAAATGGCTGGACTATATATATATATACCATTTTGTCTGTCCAACCGTATTAGGGTTGCTACGCCTCCGGTTTTCGACATGTGTCCGGAGACCTTGTCCGGAGTCTGGTTAAATGTCATAAATGTCGGAACATTTATTTATTTATCTGTGTCTGACGATGATTGGAAACCTAAACAATTATTTCTCCGGTATGACTTGTATGGAGTTTTCAGATTTCATAAAAAATAATCTGCTTGAAGCAGCAAAAAATATAAATGGAAGTTCTAATTATTTTGTACCTGTAGAGTTAATGTTATTCTCGGTGCCCTATTGTTTCTATTGCAAAATATGTTTGTATTGATTTATACAGTTTTAATGTTTTGTTCTAATATTATTACACAAACTATTTAATAACAGTATTGACTGCTAATCTGGTTTCCTTGATCTTCCTTTCGTGTTCCTTTTCGTCATACCCGTAACCAGGGGCGGCGCTAATGCTCTTGGCGGCCGCTTGTAAATGTCTAGCATGGCACCCACAGATCCTTAAAGTTAGAGAGTCAGAAGATAAAAACCAAATGTGAAAATTTTTAAGTAATTTTAATTTTTCAATGTTCTGTGTATAATAATAGCGTAATAATATTATATGGGTAATACGGCCTATTCAATGAAACTACTTTCCTTTGACACCATATTTCGTCATTTATGAATGACTTTTTCAGGAGGTACTCTACAATATTATAACAATAATAATGAAAATATATCAATAATACTTACAATTTCTAATATAACAGGATAAATTAAATTATTTTAATTTAGGAATTTTTGTACTAGCCAAAAAATTTTTTTTGTCATATTATCTGGTAAATATTTTATTGGTGATATTTCTAGAATGTTATTGAAAAAAAGTTTTTGGCTATTCAACATTTCTAAATTAAAATACTTAATTTATATCGTTATATTGAAATTGTAGTAATTGTTGCTATATTTTCATTCTTATTTGTTTGCATATCGTGTTATAATGTCTGTAGATTGTTTCTGAATCATTAATAAATGAGAGATAATTAGACATAAAAAAGTAGTTCGTAATAGATAGTTCTATTGAAGACTTTTCGAGTTGCCTATATAATCTGTCTAAACGTATTCAATGCACCTGCGAATCCGGATTAAACTACTAAAAACTACAAAACGTGAAAAAATTTTTGGATAAGAAACAACGAAGAGTTATTGTTAGTATTGCTATTCATTTGTGTAGAGAATTTTGTGGCAATTTGATTTAAAAATACGTCGATAGATTCGGAAAAAATCGGTAGGCTTAAAAAATTGGAGTAAAAATAATTACAGAAAAGAATTTCTTGATTTAAGAAATCATTTCTTCAAAATTATTTAACGGTGTTGTAATTAATTTTGTTTTTTCCATTTCCTTGGGTATGCGGTTTGTTTATTAATTAATAAAGATGTTCTTTACGTTTCGGAAAATTTTTATTTTTTTCTTTTCACATTTCATTTTTTGTTTATCCTACAAACATTTTAACAAACCATTAAAACTTTAAAATTTAATAATTTACATATTACTATCTAAAGTGATAATTACAAGGAAAAGTATATGTTCAAAAACTTACATTAGTTATTTTCATTTTTTCACCTTTGGGGTGTTGTCAATAATTTTTTTTTTAATTACATTTGAAACTTAAAATTGTAAAACACGTTAGTGACATTTACATGTCAACAAACAAACATATACTAAACCGCGAGGCCTTCAATTTTGTTTTCGCAGTCAGATATTCGTAAAGAAAACAGGCCGTTTTCATTTAAAATTATGCAAATTTCGCCTTTTGCAGTTTGTTATACGTAAGGTGCATGACGACTCAATTTCGTTTTTCCATTAGAATTTACTACTATCAAATTTATTACTAGATGTGACTTTAGTTTATTTATGTCGTTTTGATCATTGATTGAATTTTTATTACTTTTTATATGCCACATTTTTTTTTTGAACAGTCTTTTATGAAAGATGGCAAACCAAGAACAAAGGATATCCTACAAATACATCGAAAACAGTTTCAACCGACAAACCGCAAAAATTTGTAAAGAATATGCAAACATTAGAAGAGAAAAGAAGAGCAAATCTAAGTTTTCAGGGTAAGTTGTAGACGACTTCAATTTAGTTCCAGATTTTTTAAAAATTAAAAGTAGGCATTTGAAAATTGAAAATAAAAAATGTAAGAAGCAATTAGAAAATTTAATAAACAGTTTTATTTTGCAAAGCTAAACATTTCACTTACAGAAACAAATCATATTAACATAAAAAATATCACAACAAATATCAAAGAAAAATTATAAGTAATGTTTTGCCTGAAATATAGTAAAATTTTTAGAATCAACAAACTAATAAAAAAAACATAATAGAAAGATTAAAAAATTCACAAGCAAAAATAGTAAAATTAAAAAGAACGTCAACAGACAAATCTTTGACCAAGTAAACGTTTACCAAAAGTCCAACCTAATTGGTTACAAAATATGACAAATATAAAAATACCAGATAATGTACAATTAATCCTTAGTTTAGGTTCAAAATACAGTTTCTATAGAGAAAAAAATACCTACAGTAGACATAATAGCTAGTATTGAAACAAACATAAAAATTTTTGAAGCAACAATTCAAAATGAAATAAGATGTAAATTAGTACACATTATAACAAACTTTAAAAGCAGGCATGAAAACAGTCAATTACATAAAATGAAAAAGCACCCCTTCTATTCAGCAATTCTAGAAACAAAAAAATTCATCAAAGAACACCCTGAAATATATACCCTTAAAGTTGATAAATCAAACAAAAAAGAATTTTAATGTTTAAAGCTGATTACCAGAGAAAGATGTTAGATATGTTAGAAGATAACACATATACAAAACTAAAAAACGATCCCACTCAGAAAATTAAAAAATCTGCAAATATGGTTTAGTAAATAAATGGGAAAAAAGGGTATATAAGCAAACAACAAGCGGGTAATTTGAAATCCAATAATGCACAAGCACCACGAATTTATGGGTTGCCAAAAATACACAAACAAAATGTACCATTACGACCAATAGTATCGAATATACAAAGCGCAACATACAGTTTAGCAAAATTTCTATCAAACTCTATAAGTCAAATTTTAGGTAAACAAATATCACGTAAAAAATTCATGGGACTTTTATCAATTTTATAAAACCAAACAATCCCCTCAGGATAATAAAATAATTAGATTGGATTGTGTTTCATTGTACAACAAATATACCAATCGATCTAGCACTGCAAGCCATAACAGAAAAATGGAACGTTTTAAAAATGCACACGCCACTAAATCTAGAAAATTTCATGGAGGCAGTAACTTCATGTTTAAGTAGTACATATTTTAATTTTGAAAAGAACTATTGTAAACAGTATTATGGTGTAGCAATGGGATCACCCATCTCAGCAGTCATAGCAAATTTAGTTATGGAGAAGTTGAACAAGAATATACTAAACAGAAAATTGATACACATATTATATTTTTTAAACGGTATCTAGATGACTGCATTTTGGCAATACCTCAAAACAAAGACGGTACAATACATTTTAGAAAAATTCATAACTATCATCAACGAATTCAATTCACATTAGAAAATGAAAATAATTCAGCAATAAATTTTCTTGACATAACGATCTCACATAAAAACGAAAAAAATACACAAATTGGTACTTTAAACTAACACACTGTGAAAGATATTTAAACTTTTTATCACAAACACCCACAAGATACAAAATAAGTACGATTAACAACTTAGGTTGACAGGTGCATAGCTTTCTCAAGAAAAAAACTAATATCAAGTATAATTATAATATAAATTAAAGTACAAATGTTAATTAATAATAATTATCCATTCTTATAGATAAATATGTTAAAAAAAGATTGAGCACACAAATAAAATAAAACTAAAACCAATCCACAAAATAAGGACCAAAATGAAAAGGAGAACAAAAAATATATTTCCATACCATACACAGAACAATTGTCAGAGAATTTACAAAAATTCCTGAAACAATACAACATCAATATTGCTCATAAACCAAATTACGCAAATAAAAAGTGGTTCACAAAACTAAAGAACCCAGTAGATTTTAATAAATACACACATACAATTTACAAAACTAACTGTCAAAACTGTGAAGGGGTGTACATTGGACAATCCCAACAATACATAGAAAAGAGAATTTACTCTCAACAAATACAGCATAAATACACAAAATGCTAAACTCTACTGCTTCTGGCAAAACATGCACTAAATAAAACCATAAATTTATTTTAATAAAACGGAATTTTAGAGATTGAAAATAATTATTATAAAGACTTTTCAAAGAAATGTGGCATATTAAAAACAATATACATGCAATTAACGATAAAAATGATATAAATAACTTAAGTCACATTTATAATAATTTGATTATAGCAAATTCTAAAGGAAAAACGAATTGAGTCGTCATGCACCTTATCGTGGAAATGTAGAGGCGATTTTTAAATATAAAAAACGGCCTGTTTTCTGGTTTGAAAACAAAACTGAACGGCCTTGCGCCTTAGTATATGTTTGTTTGTCAATATTTGTTAATGTTTTAAAGTGTCGTTTACAATTTTAAAATGTAACTTAAAGAAATTTTGACAACGCCGTAAAGGTTAATAACTATGAAAACACCTAAATGTAAGTTTGAAAACAATTATGTCTTGTAATTACTAGTTTTTTTAATTATTATAATTTTAAAAATAGTAACTTAGTAAATTTTAAATTGTAATGCTTAATAAATTGTGAATTTGTAGGATTAAAATAAAATAATGAAAAAGGAATAAAACAAAATTCCGAAACGTAAAAACAGTATATAATTAGTAAGAAAAAACCGGAATACCCAAAAAAAGGAAAAAATAAAAAGTATAGTATGCTCATGATATTAATAAATAAGAGCCACAGATAAAATCTTTAAAAAGATTGGACAATTTCAACTGTTCGAAACGAATTTTGATTCATTTCAGTACATGGAAGATAAGAACACCAATTGCTAAAACTTTTAAACAAGTTTTTGCAGACTTTATGCGATTTGAAAGGACACCAAAGAAAGTCAAACCGATCATAGCAATTAATTACTGATGCAAATTACGATAAAATCATATTTGGATTGTCTTCTTTTTTGTTTACACACACAGCAAAAAAAAAACAATGCTTATACAACGTTTAGTTTTCAAAAGTCGACTTCTATAGAATTTATAAAAGCTACACAGGAATAAAGTTAAATTATACACACAGATAATTTGTTTACTCAAGAACGTAAATTGATACATTAACTGGATTATGAGGAAAGTATAATTTTACAGCTTATCCAAAAAAATTATTAGTGTTACAATATATTATTGTAGCACAATTAGCAAAACATTTTTCATTGTGTAAGTTTCCAATTCGTAATAAATACTTCTAACCCCCATATTTGAAAAATAAATGTCAATCTGCTCTTTCATCCAAACATATATTTACTTTTTTAATGTAAAATCTCACTACTTATTATAGAAAATATTACAAACACTTATTTACTAACATACATAAAAACCTTCACGCGTTAATGTTGATAGGTCAACAAAACTGTTTTATGTATGTAGGATGATTCCAGATTTGCATAAGCTTATCTCAAATTGCCGCAACAGGTTTTATTATAAACAAAAGCGTCACCTCCATCAATATTTGGGTTAATTGGGAAAATAACGTTTTCAGCGTTCGCTACTAACGGAACTTCGCATAATCTGCCTTTCTTCTCAATGTTCTCATCGTATACCCACACGGAATAGCGCATTATTTTATACAGTGCTGTATTAAAGCGAATATTTGACTTTGGAATGCAGAAGTTTATTTATAGCAATGGAATCGAGAAATACGATTCAGAATCAAATAAATTACGGTTGAACTACGTATGTGTTATATTTCTTACACAATAACTTTAATAAGACTTATATCCACCTTATCTCCATTTGCGCCTTGTCAATTTCAATTCAGAACACAATAGCTCAGCTCATGCAAGTTTTATCGCTCTCATTTACAGGCTGAAATTATTATAATATCATTAAACACAACATAACTCGGCAAACAAATCTCTTAACACCTATTATATACATAACTTAACATAACCAAATAAAGCCGCCTTGATTCAACAAGGTTCCCTTCCGTGTGAATGACCCGATATCTAACCGCTCCTGGATCGTCACCTGATACTAATTTCAGATAAGCGTTACCCACAATGGCACGCAGATTGTATAAAATTCTTGGCTATGAGATGCTAAAGTAAACAGTAATATCTTCCGTATAAATTTTCACTATTAAAAGCGACGGATTACAATGCAAAATTGCGCAGACGTGTCATGTAGGTATAACAAGAGAAAAGCGGGGTTTGTTAAATGTAACAATGGCAGGGGTGAACTTTGGATATTTTTTATACCTAGATATTTCTCGTAATATTCCTGACCAGTAAATTTTAAACCTACGCGAAGTGGAAATCGTATATATTGTTTGTTTTTTTAATAAATTTTTTTAAAGAAGTAATATTTTTTGAATATTTACGACCTTCAGTTTTTCAGAAAGATGTACAGTGCGTCTCAAAATTAATGTCTGCCCTAGGGAGGCGATATCAAAACTTTCTTCCTTATGGGAGTGGCTTATTCCCGAATGGTAACGTATTTTCTGACGAAAGTATGTTTGTTACCTATATCGATATGCTTAAAGTATTATGCGAGTATAAACAATATCGCATATAGTAGAAGATACATACAGGAGAATTGACGATATTAATTGCTTGATTGTGTTATTCTGAATGTTTATTATGTTATATTTACAGTTACCGAATTATTTTCACTGTATTTTCTTGAAATAAAAAGATTAATTTCTCTTTTTTAATAGGTTTAACTGATTGTTTAACAGATTTAACGGATTTCTATATCAATAATGTACTTAAAATGCATCTAACGTAAATTATCCATTGTTCAAATTTGAACCTTTTTTGCATAGAAAGTGAAATAAAATAAGTAGTAGAGTAATAATAAATAAGTGTTAATATAACAATGACAACTCTAAAGAAAAGAGGTATCAATTTAATACGCATCGGATACGTATACAAGCAAGCGGCTCTACAAGCGATCGGCGATAACGATGGTGACGGGTCTTCAAGTAGTCCCGGATAGCGGGCCAAACATTAAAACCATCTAACGCCTTCTTGAACATCCCGCTACAGATATTTAAAGAATACTAGTACCTATCGTCAAGTGTCTATGGGTTGTAGCCTTTATTGCATTTATGTAGGTGTAAAACTGAGCAGAGTGTGCCATGCAAGAAAGTATTTATCAAAAAAGGTCATAAATTTAATCGCGTTTAGAATTTCTTATTTTAGGGACGGAAATATTTAGATTCTCGACATCGGTCGAAGCAACAACGTATAAGCCACTCCCACAAGGAAAAAGTTTTGATATCTGCTCCATAGGGCATGACATTAAAAAAAGCGACCCACTGTACCTACTGTTTGTCCAATATATTAATTTTCCATTGTGGTATTTTATATACAGGTGTTCCACGTAAGTGTTCATTAAAATGTTTATGAATGTTCTACTTAGTTTTTACTTATATTTGAGATTTTGGTACCTTCATCTGTTCGATTAGAACTATAAATGTGAAATACTTTAACGAAAATATCACTTCAGGTTGACTAGAAATGGACGTCAATTTTGTTATTTTAAATAGAGTGATCTATTTTTTTTTTGTATTTTTGGATTCTACGACCATAACCACGCCAGTCTTCACTAGCTATTCCTATAGCTACATGTTGCCGTTTTTGAGTTAATTAAGATTTTCTTTTTTTTTTAATAATATCATTGCATCATTCAAAAATAATATAATATCTCGGACAATACTGCAAGTAGAGACTCCAAATTTACTATGTTATGAATACAGATATAACTCTAAGAAACGGTACACACACTTCATATTCTAACATACAGAGTGTTCAAAACTAAGGGACAAAGTGACCAGCGATGCTCAAATAGGATTGAGATCAAGGCTTTTAGTACGCCATTCGAAACATTGCATATTTGCATCTCTCAACAGAACTGTGACAATGTTAGCTGGTGAAGGTTTGCCATCGTCGTGCATAAAAGTGAACCCACTGACGAAATTTTCGGCAAATGGTTGAACATGGGATACATTAATTTCGTCTCTATATTTCCTTGCTGTTAGCGACACATTTCGTGTCAAAAGCAATTCTGTAAGACCATTAAATTGTGTGCCAGCCCAACGCTCCACCATATCTGCCAAATTATCGAATGTTACATGGTGCGAATCGCTCAGCTGGTCTTTGCAATCATTCCCGTTTAGGTGGAATCTGGATTCGTCCGAAAACAAAACGCAGTTCTACTGTCCCTCATCCCAAATCGCTAAACTTTCGTCAAAATCATCAAGTTTTAACGAAACGATTCTTTTTGTGCGTAGCTCTGAGAATTTGGTACCGATTGCTGGTTTTCTAGCATCCAAATTGACTTCCTTCGGTCTTCTCCTTACTGTTTCGGTTGGGATTTCTTTCTCAGTGATCTTCACTGCGTGTTGTTTTTTTTCTTTCAACACCTCGTCCGCGTCTTATTTTGAAACTACCAGATTTTTGAACCGTACTGCGGCCCTCCGTACCACAGATTTGTTGGTAATTAGAATTCTAGCAATTCCTCTTGGTAAATATCCTTTAAGAAGAAGAAAAATCATTTGGAATACTTCTTCTGGTCTGCAATGGCGTCATATTTAATTAACTTAATGCAAATAACTTTATTAATTATAGAAACAACAGAATATTGCATTTCTATTAGATCTGATCGTAGATAAAAATTTTAAAGTTTATGATCATTGCAAAATGTTAATAAGTAAACTCACTTCTGCACTTTACTGTCTTAGATGCTTGAAAAACAACGTTAGTATAAGTTCGCTCTGATAATTTTATTTTGCGTATATGCTGTGGTTTGGCACCCCGGGGTTCGTAAATTCAGTGATTTTTTATTTATTGAGATTTGTTTTTGTAAATGTGCCGGGAAAATTCTCTCAGAAATTATTATTTTATTTTGACAAGATTTTGTTAATTGAATTGATCTTATTTATTCTTTTAATTGTTCAGTTGTTTAAATTAATTTCATTCAGTTGTACATATTGCGTTCACCAGTATTGTATATGTTGTTCAAATGTATATTCTAGAAATTTTCTTTGCGTTTATGCGTTGCGAGTGCACGCAGGTTTTGATATATGTATACGACTGTTATCCCTGAGAGGCGCTCAGTTTTTCTCGATTGACGAGCGAGTAAGTACATGTATTTTTAATTTCGTTGCTGCCATTTTGTCCTTACATTTTGATTTAAGCTTTGAATTCGCGTATTTTAATTTTTCTCGTCCATCTAGGAACTCGTTAAATAATAATTGTTAGTATATTGTTGTGTACACAATTTAGATATAAGATCTTTTATTATATTTGTTCTGGAAGGTATTTTTTAGTTTAATGAGTTAATTTTTCCGTTTTCTAGTTTACAAATTTGTATTTTATAGTTAATCACCACGGTTTAGGTGAAAAGAAGCGTTGTGCTTGTAATTAAATTTCAATTTTGTAAATTTACTTGTTTTGTCCACGTTTAAATTAATTTAGTTTATTTTAAATTTTGAAACCACGTGGATTTCTGTGTAAAAAGGTTTTTCTTCTAGAACAAATTTACCCTTTTGCTTTGCTAAAGGATTTGAATTGTCCTTTTGTAATTGTAGATTCATGCAGTTTTTGTTTTCGTCCAGGACCTTCAGTCCAAGGTTAAATTTTACTGCAATCTGTAACAAATGTTTTTTTTTCTTTTTTTTATAATAAATTTATATTTGTTATTAACGTCATTCAAAATTTCTGTTCTTTTATTTTTGATTCAACTATTTCAATTTTTGGAGTAATTAAAGAAAGTCAGATTTCTTTCACCCACATTTTACTTGTCATGATAAGTTTAATTGTGAGAGTTACCCTGAGTTTAATTGTTCTTTTGGCCCTTTTAATTTTATCCGCTGAGCTAGTAAATTTAATTTTTCATTGTTTTTAAATTCATTTTGCATTTTCTTTTGTACCATCAGTACACAGCAGTATGTAGATTCTCTTCTTCGGTATGGACTTATTTGTTGGGATGCAGCGGCTAGTGCAAGAAAGGTATTTCTCTTTCAAAAAAAAATAATTCGCTGTATGTTGGGTGTGTCGTTATTTGTTTCTTGTCGTCCATTGTTGAAACAACTTGGTGCTCTGCCATTAGCCTGCTTGTACATACATGAAATATTAGTATTTTAAAAAATAATGAACAGAATTTTAAAAGGAACTCAGACACTTACAAAAACATGACAACGCGCAGAAGAGATAATAAAAGTGTACCATTGCATAATACTGCGGCTTTCGAATTAAATCCTGAATATAAAGGAATGCTGCATTAATTAAATGACTTAAAAAGCTGTCAACAATTAAGCACTTTTGTCGACGTCTCGTTTCCCAGCAGAGGATGTCTTGCTATTGTTAATTGTTTCATGGCTTACTATCTGAATGTGTTTAATAAAAGTCAATTTGTGGCATATCAAAAGTCTGTTAAAAATAACTCGTAAATTAGAAATGGTATATTAAAGCGTATTTGGGGATTCCCTAATTTTATGTATATTGAACAGACAATGCATCTTCCATTAAAGGTTAAAAGTAACAAATATTCAAATCAAATTATAATAATAATACCTCAGCACTACATGCCTTGAAGGCCCTTGGCTATGGTGCCGGAACACACCGAGCCGCTGAGAAGTGTTGCCCGAATGGTCACCCAACCAACAAATGGTACCGCATATTGCCAAATCATATTATACTTGCTTTAAAAAAGTCTATAATTGAAAAAAGATACTAAGTGCATGGCCATCATATCTGCAAATTTATGGGTATAAACGGTGTGGAAATGTAATGACAACAAGTTAGGACATATTAGGTTTAATTTTCAATATTGTGATAACATTTAAGTGATAATATCAAAACTTATCAGTAAACAATGATCGAAATTTGTCGAACAACACCTCCCTATGCATACTTCCGCATCAATCAATCTCAAACGTAGTACATTATGTCGATTCATATTATTCGTCTCGTTCATTCACTCCCTCAAATCCCCAAGGCGTTCTCCATGGCATCTGGCGCGAGATCTTTAAAAAGATCCTCCCGCTATACCCGAAACGCCCGAACCAATTACCGCTATGAAATGCTGGAAACGAGATTTGCGGAATTAACTTATGGCGAAGGCGGCTCATCGGGAAACTTTATATGCGTTGCAGAATACAGTTGCTAGTACGAAGTGACGCCGTGGCGGCAGCGTAGACGCCACAGACATCAGACTTTAATTCCGCGCCAATTTAATTTTACCGGTGAACAGCACAGCGTGTGCGCTTTCGTTTCCTGGGTGCTTGGCTTTAGTGCCGGTTGTTCCCTGCGGTATTTGAACGTTATAAATTCCGTCTACATTCGGCAGCGCGGGTAAATTCGTGAAAGTGCATAATTATTGTACGAATACAGTCTTACAGTTTTTTAAAACCCACAATAGGCCATTTTTTATTTGAGGTGATAGACTGCGCTTTCAAACATAAAATTATAGAGAATTACGTTACTACTCCTGAAAATTAACAAATAACTCCATGGCGGTGTTGCCAGATATAAAAAACCTCGAAATTAAAATTTTGAATATCTAAGAAATATTACCAATAACCGCTAGTATATAATCTGTTGAATAAACGTACTGCTGTGTACTGACTGTAATAAATGAACTTGCAAAACGAAATTAACAAGGAAAAAGAACATTAAAATTAGCTAGCTTACCGAAAAAATTTAAATTGAATAAAAGAACAATTAACCTCAGAGTTACCCTCGCGAATTAAAACTTGAATCTAACCACGAAAAGTAAATTGTGAGTGAAAGAAATCAGACTCTCTTAATTACCCCAAAAATTGAAAAAAATTAATTTAAAATAAAATAACAGATTTTTTTTTAACCCAACGAAGATAATTAACAATCAAATTTTATTATTTAAAATGGGTAAAATTACAAAGGTGCAGAAAAAAAACCGTGAACTGAAAGTTCTGGCCTAAATTAAAAACTGCACTTGATTCTAAATTACAATAGGACAATGCTATTTCCTATGCAAAGCAAAAGTTTTGTTTGTTCAGGAAGATAATCCTAAAAATACCAATTTCAATCAACGTGGTTTCAAATTAAAATAAATTAAGCCTGGACAATTTCTAGTAAATAACAAGAATGAAAAACAAATGCAAGCAATGAATCAGCAAAATAGAAAAACCGAAAAATTAACTCTTTAAAATGAGAAAATTACAACTAAAATATATCTTCCTGCACAAAAATAATAAATAATCTTACATCTATAATGTGCACACATCAATATATTAACAATTATTAGAAAATGAATTCCTTGATGGACAAATTTTTTAAAGAAACGAAACAAATATTACTATAATTAAAATGGATTACAAAATGGAACAAGATTTACAAAAATACGTCTACTCACGTTAACAGTCGACCAAGGAACTGCTGACAAAATTCGACAACAGCAGCCGTATAACAATTCGTACAACGCAAACGCACAATTCACCGACAAAAATCTAGTAGAATAAGCCTTGAACGACATGAGCAAACAATGGACATCTTAATAATGGAATTAATTTAAAAAAACTTAACACTTAATTAAGCAAATCATACAATCAACTCTTTAACTAAATTTTATACAAAATAAAATTATAATTGTGAAAATTTCTCGGTAAACTGAAACAGCTGATTCAAGCAAAACCATATATGCAACTCAAAATACACTCCGCAAACATGGGTTGCTAACCCATAGCAGTACGTAAGTCATATGATCAATTAAATGTAGCCTCTAGATTGTTTACAATGCGTTGTTATTTTCTCGATCTCGATCACATGAAACGGCTATTTTATCTAGTAGTGGATTTCATTTGAATACGTCTCATCGGTCGCATTTGTTTGGATTAAGTGACGTTTGGCTGTTTAACGTGTCTTTAATAGTTAGTGAAATCCTCTATCATGATGTATACGAACGCCGAGATGATTGACATGCATTTCATGTATGGACTTGCTGATGGCAACTCACTAGAAGCTAGACAATTATACATTGAACGATTTCCTGCCCGTAATGTCCCCGACCGAAAAATCTTCGAAAACATTAATCGACATCTTCGTGAAACAGGCTCAATGAAACGAAGTGGAGGGCCAGGAATATCAATGATTGCAAGAATGGAAGAGAATGTGCTGGAGATGATAGAGGAAGATCCTGGTAGTTCTACGCGAAAAATTGCAAATATTTTGAATGTAAGTCATTGGACAGTTTGGAAAATTCTTAAGGACAATTTGTTGTATCCATACCACATTCAACGCGTTCAGGCACTACTACCTGCTGATTTTCTTCCTCGTATTGCATTAAGTCAATGGATACTGCAAACATTAGTTCGCACCCCTCTATTCCTGACACAGATTCTTTTTACAGATGAAGCCAGTTTCTCAAGAAATGCACTAAGGAATTTTCATAATAACCATGTGTGGGCAGATGAAAATCCGCATGAGGAATTTGAAGATCGTTTTCAACATCAGTTCTCGTTGAGTGTTTGGGTGGAATGTGGGGTGACTATCTAATTGGACCGCCATATCTACCAGGAAGACTTACTGGCGTGGTGTACCGCAACTTTTTGGAAGCAACGCTGCCAGAGTTTCTGAAGGATGTACCATACGCGACAAGAATGCAATATGGATTATGCACGATGGTGCACCACCATATTCCAGTTTGGTTGCTCGAAACATACGGAGATCGCTGGATGGTCGAGGTGGGGCACACGCATGTCCTGCTCGATCCCCAGACTTAAACCCCCTAGATTATTTCTTCTAGGGATCTCTGAAGTCAATAGTTTACGCTACTTCAGTGGAGAATTTGGACGATTTGCGAAATCGGATAATTGCTGGGTGTAACTCAATTAGAAACGACCCTGGTGTGTTTGAAAGAGTTCGACAGTCAATGACGAGAAGATTGAATGCTTGTATCCAGGCTGGAGGAAGCCATTTCGAACGTTTATTGTAGATTGAGCAACTTTACATGTACTTTTTGATAATAAAATGTTGTTACTGTCGCAAATCTTGTTCGCCCTGTATCTTCGAAACAAAGGGGTTTTTTCAAAAATCATCATAGGACAAAATATTCTTAGAATAGGCCAAGGAATAACCCTTGAATTTTTGCCGCATGTTTACGCGTTTTTAAACTTTATACTGCCAACTTAAGTTTAAAGAAAAATTCCATGACCTATACCAGAAGGTACAAATATTTGATCATACAGATATTTTTCAATGATTGGAAAATGACGGTTTTTTTTCCTTGTTTCTTTATTTTTGCAGGAGTTTTTTTAGATTATGCATGCTTTATTCAGAAAATGATTTCATCTATTAACATTACTTAAAAATTGGAGCAAACCCAATCGAAGAATGGCGACGCTTTAAATTTTCAATTTCTCAGATTAAGCAGACTCAGAAGCTATTTTTTTTGATAGGTATAATCCTTATGATGGTAGTGTATATATATATCTCTCCCATATTCCACCGAATGTGGATTCTGTGACACATATATTTTTAAATCATGGCATTAGCGGTACCTCATTGACAAATAAATGATTGGCGAAATGAATTGACGGAAATATGAATAAATTCTGTATAACAAAGCATAGTGAAGAAGTAAAAAAAAATCAACAAAATATCAAGCTTACAGGTCATTTACAAAAACAAATATATAAACAAATTCAATTACATTATACAGAGCGTTTTATTATTATTAATTAATTTCCTGCTAAATTTAATAACATTGCATTTATCTAAAGTTTGTAAATAAAGCTTTGAATACAATTAGATAGTCATTAAACGTACTTCAATTTCTTCCTTTCATAAATTTATACACTTAAACAGATAGGTTAACGAGTTGTAGGTAATAAAAATCCGGAAAGATCTATTTAACGGTAAAACTGTGTCAAGCTTTCTATCAGCTGTTAATCATCAATAGCTTATATATAATAAACTTGGAATAAAAATATTATACATACATAAAAATTTAAAATCAATTCTCAGTTCAAACAAAAAGAAAAATAACGGATTTCTCAATGAAAAAAAAAAAAAATATTGACATGTCAGTAACCATTTTCTATTTATAGAAAATGCAGTTAAGCAACGTACTTCGTTTTTTTATAGCCATGCTTAGTCCTCATATATCAAGAACGACACCTACAACTGTTTGTGTATCTATTTATATACATATAAGAAAGTATTAATTAACTTTTCCTCGATGGACATCTGGTTTTTGCTAACAATACAAGAGACTGAATTGATTTTATCGGAAGTGAAGCTTTCTCTTTGTTCTAATTAACCCATAGGTAAATGGCGACAAAATTACCCAACGTGATTCTTCACATTACTTAGTCATTAGCAATATAAATTGTATGGAATCAGGTGAAGTATTTATTTCCTTTAATGTAGTTTGTAGAAGAATCATGGATGCCAGGTCGAGCCATTGTCATTTTGAACGTAACCTAACAAAAGAAGATAATGCTACGAGAACATTGTGTTAAAAATTGTCTATTCTTTATGATTCAATGATTCCAATTACTGACAATATAAAGTTTTTTAAGTCATTAAAATGGAATACTTAAATGTATATTTGAAAAGCTATTTTGATGGGTATAACTGCATTAATTTCCAATATGTTGTAAATGTGGATTTAAATTAAATTAAAAGAAAAAGTGTTCAATATCAAATCTGGTTTTATTAAACTTTCTTTCACAACATAAAAGAATTATTTTTAGATGAAAATTGTTAAATAGTTTGTAAAAACGATGTGGCAATAACTTATAAACAAGCGTTAATTAAGAATGTATTAAATAAAAAATTAAAAAATAAAACAATAACAAACACATTAAAATATTGTTAACCATTGTTTATTTAATGTTTCTTATTACCTTATTATTCATTCTTTTTATTTAATACATTCTCATTTAATGTATTTTTATACGTTATTGACAATTTGGCAATTTCCACCTGAAGATGATTCTTTTGTAATCGAAACATGTTGCGAAAGAAAATTTAATAAAACCAGATTGGATATTGAATAACTTGTCCTTTATGTTAAATTTACAGGCAATTGAGGATGGCAAGTTACTGAAACATGTAGTTTAAAGATAAGTTGGAAAAGGTATAGAAAAATATTGCCCAATTATGGACTTATGTATTTACTGCATCTAATAATAAAATGAGCTATTTAACAAATTTAATGTATTTTTACGGTCTATCAGTTTTACAATTTTAATTCGACTATTACATTTTTTAATTTAAAATAATTCAAGCACTTGAAGAAGGTAATTAGCCGAAAAGGAAATTTTATTACTGTAGTACTGCAGTAAATAAAATAAGAATTCAATAATTGGGAAATATTTTTCTATACCTTTTTCAACCGACAGTCTAACCCAATTGTGGACTTAAAATCACCACTAATTGAAAGATATTTATAAAAATAAAGTGAAGAAGGACCAACTACACCAGTTGTTTTCATTTCTATTCATTTCAAATATAACTTCACTAAAAGGGATATTACGGATATGATTATCAGATATATTTTAAAATTTAATTTAGTAAAAATATGTATTATTATTAATATCACTTTAACTTTAATATCTTGCTTAACTTTAGTGTCTAAGATACCTTTTTCCTTTCTTATGCCGAATTAGATGTTATTTAATGAAGTTATAGATTAAGTAACTTGCTTCTGTTAAGTATATTCAATATACAGGGTATTCCACGTAACTGTTCATTAAAAGTTTATGATGTTCTATTATTTACTTATATTTGAGATTTTGGCACCAGTATCTGTTCGATTGGAACTATAAATGTAAAATACCTTAAGCAAAATATCACTTCCGGTTGACCGGAAATGGATGTCAACTTTGTTATTTTAAATAGAATGATCTAATTTTTTATTCATTTTTGGATTCTACAACTATAAATACGTCAGTTTTCATTAGCTATTCCTATAGCTACATGTTGCCGTTTTTGAGTTATTTAAGTTTTTCTTTTTTTTAGTCATAATCATTGCATCATTGAGAAATTAATATATCGGTTAATACTGCAAGTAGAGACTCCAAATTTGCTATGTTATGAATGTAGATATTACTCTAAGAAACGGTAAGCACACTTTACATTCTAACATACAGGGTGTTGAAAACCGAGGAACAAAGTGACATATTTTCAAATGCAAAAAAACTCAATTTTTTTAAATAGAACACCCTGTATTTTAATTCGGAATTAGGAAGTAAATATCATCCCCTGTCGCTTTATATGAGCATTCCCTATACCTATCTTTAATAGATTTTGAGATATGAGCGACTTTTTGTTAAACAGACTAAGTATTCTTTATTTAAAATAGAACACCCTGTATTTTAATTCGGAATTACGAAGTAAATATCATCCCCTATCACTTTATATCAGCATTCCCTATACCTATCTTTAATAGATTTTGAGATATGAGCGACTTTTTGTTAAACAGACTAAGTATTCTTTATTTAAAATAGAACACCCTGTATTTTAATTCGGAATTACGAAATAAATATCATCCCCTATCACTTTATATCAGTATTCCCTATACCTATCTTTAATAGATTTGAGATATGAACGACTTTTGTGTTAAACAGACTAAGTAGCCCTATCTTGGGTGTTTTGTAGCTGGCTCTGAATGGATTAATGTCAAATTCGTTGACTAACCAAAAGTGTTATGTATATCATTGTAATTACACTTTCCTACAACGCAATATTAATAGAAATGACTATTCGAACAGACATTCTTGTATAGTTATTCAAAAATAATACATGAATTTGACGTGATCCATTTCAGAGCCAGCTACAAACATCTAAAAGATAGTCTACTTAGTCTGTTTAACAAAAGTCGCTCATATCTCAAAATCTATTAAAGATAGTATAGGGAATGCAGATATAAAGTGATAGGGGGATGATATTTACTTCCTAATTCCGAATTAAAATAAAGGTGTTCTATTAAAAAAAATGAGTTTTCTGCATTGAACATATGTCACTTTGTTCCTCAGTTTTGAACACCCTGTATTGTTAGAATGTAAGTGTGTTTACGTTTCCTAGAGTTATATCTACATTCATTAACATAGCAAATTTTGAGTCTCTACTTGCAGTATTAACGAGATATTAATTTCTCAATGATGCAATGATTATGACTAACAAAAAGAAAACTTAAATAACTCAAAAACGGCAACATGTAGCTAAGGAATAGCTAATGAAAACTGAGTATTTATAGTTGTAGAATCCAAAAATGAATAAAAATAATAATCATTCTATTTAAAATAACAAAGTGACATCCATTCCGGTCAACTGAAGTGATATTTGTTAAGGTATTTTACATTTATAGTTCCAATCAAACAGATACTGGTGCCAAAATCTCAAATATAAGTAAATACTAGAACATCATAAACTTTTAATGAACCAGTTACGTGGAATACCCTGTATGTATATGGACACTTACATTATTGTTGCTGTTGTCCTGTAAATGGACCTTTTCTGTTGAAAGCAGCTTAATATATTATTAATTATTATTATTAAGTTGATCCATATTTATAATGTCCCCGTGTGTGCTTTCAGCTTTAGCCTGAAGATGAGTGTTACATACACTTGAAACATGTAGCCATTAGTATTTTACTAATAAAAAAGAGTTTGTGAGATTCTGGACCTACTTTTATTTTCTTTATCGTAATCAACATGTGTTCAGCACAGTCACCTTTTAAAAATGAATATTTCAATAGTTAAATGCACGCTTAGTAGAAAGTTTACACTTGTAACTTAGGTATAGAAGAAAGCTATACATTTTTCGGTACGGTCTAAAACAAGAGTTCAAACAAATTTTTAATGCAAGTCTTTTAAACGTAACTTGAGAAACGCTCTGTATAATGTAATTAAAATAGGTATCACAGCAACTTAATCAAAAATTGCGCTTATATACTTATTATATTTAGATAGATAGCAATGCTATTTGTACCTTTGTATACAGGAGTCAAATCTGCCAAAAAAAAAATGTGATTACCTTCTTTAATTTCTATCCTGAAAATATTTTAATATAGATGCATAGAAGTAAACTGAAAAGTGCAAAATTTAATAAGGAGCCTATGATAAAACAAAATCAAAATGTTTATGTAAATTAAAGAAGCTTTCATCTGGTTTAGTATGTAGAAGTAATAGCTTCGAATTCGTGAAAATATTTTGGAAACACGAGTCAATTCGAAAAATTTGCAAATACAAAACTTTAATTAATTCTAGTGTGGCACCCCATCACATATTTTCATCCTGTATTTACAATCGATACAGACATAGTAAGGCCGAAGAATATTATTGGAATACCAGATCAATGGCCTACAATATTTGAAGGTCAAGGCTAATTTGAGATCGATTGATCCCAAATACCGGCATTTTTTTTAATGTAATACTAAAATCGGATTCCTGCTAGTTATTTTAATATATTTTCTTCAATTTTACTCATTATATTACCCGTATAATAAAGATAAGACGTTACACGTTCATAAAAGTGTAATATAAGAATGGTAGTAGGTATGTAATCTACTTATATCTTATTGTTTATTTTATAAGGATTCTCACCAGTAATGTTTTAGGATCCTCATCTCGGATTTCACAACACTTTTATTGTATATATCAAGTTATAACAGCATAAACTTTAGACGTCAAAATCCACAACAAAAATATTCGCACATCAACATCAAAAGACGTAATAATAATTTCCTGAAGACTTATTTAGGCACTAGTAAACACTTTAAACCTTTATTTGTGTCGAAAACATTTTGCATATTCTGAGGTATCTATTTGTATTTATCTGTTAAAAACCAGAAACAAGTCTACACCAGGACGCAAAACTAAAAATCTATTCCGTACACACAAACGCACAAAACTTCTTCACGCACTCGCCATCAAAAGCAGAGGATTTCTCTCCCCGTTCGAACTTACAATGGCCATGAATGCATGGCTGCCGTCTCTAAGGAACTGGCTGGCTATCGGTTCAATTTCCCAAGAGTGAACAACAAGTGGGTGTAAAGCAGGTATACACGTAAGAAATAAGTTTAGGTAAGACTGCGAGCGAATGAGCGCGGCCGTTAACGTACTTCGAATCGAAACTTACCCTCCGATGGACTGGAAGAATAATCAAGGCATTCCTACCTGACTGATAAACACAGGCCGCGAGGGTATGTATCTCGTACTACATACGACCGCGGTATACTACTACAAAAGCGGCAGCGTAGTCGGTCGGCCGTGCACACACCTGACTTGAACTGTGGCCGTGCGTTCGGTAACGACTTGAAATTACCGTAAAATGCGTTCTCTTGTAACGCGAGATGCTTTTCGAACTCGCATATAGAGGAACAGTGCAAGAACGACGCTGATGAAGAATTCTTTTGGAATGAAAGAATTATCTTGCCAATTTTAACCAGATTTGTGTTGAGGTGTTTTTATTTGTTCAAATCTTATACTTCTGATGGTGGATTGGTGAATATATGCGGACAAACTTTAAGCGCTGATTCCTGGGGTTATTTTATCATAAAATTCATAAGAACATATGTCCAAAATCGCTTAGTTCTAAAGTTGTACAATGTTCAATAGTAAGTTAACATAATTAATGTTTTTATTATAAATTAACAAAATATTGTAAAACAAAATTAACTTCTACCAACTGTTGACAATACCCAAGCTTCTATCCTGCTTCGTATTGACTGGCGAGTCCGTTCTAAAATACCAGGGGTATTTCGAATTATTTGAAAAGCTGCGATATATACATTTCTCAGTTCATCGACATTTTCAATGGGAGTCGTATAAACTAATGATTTAAGGTGGACCCAGTGAAAAAGTTCCAAAGAAATTTAAGTCTGGAGGACCGAGGAGGCCACGTTGTTGACCTCCCCGCCTATCCACCGATCTGGATACGTATTATCCAAAAACTCGCGAGCAACTAAACTAAAATTGCGCTGGAGCACCGTCATGCATAAAATACATTTGTAATCTTAATTGCAACGAAACTTCTTCCAGCAGTAGTGGTAGCTCTCTTCAAGAAAATGTCGGTATTTACCTCGCCATTTAACCGCATCGTAAAAAATGTGGACCTATTAAGTGATCTCCAACAATTCCGGCCACACATTGACAGAGAATGATGTTGATGACGGCATTCATTAGTTCGTGCGGATTTTCTTCGGCCCATATGTGATTATTATGAAAATTAATAATCGCTGTTCTAGAGAAAGTAAGCCTCGTCGGTGAAGAATATTTGAGCCAAACAGTCAGGATTTTGGTGCGATTTGTGTGTTGCAATCATTGACAAAAAGCCACTCTTTGCGAAAATCTGCCGGTAAAATTGCCTGCACCCGTGAATGTGATATGGATACAACCGTTGATCTTTCAATATTCTCCAAAACTGTGGCCTGACTTAATGTTTAAAGGCAAACGCCAATTTTCTGGTGCTTGTAGTAGGATGTTGCTCAATTTCATTTAGTACCATTTCTTTCAACTTGTGGAGTTCTCACTGTAGATGGGTGCCCATTATCAGTCGGTCCGTTTTTTAAAATTTCCCGTTTCACTAAGGACGTTGGTGAAGACGGACAAATATTGAATTATGCGGTTGATACGTTCGGGATCGTTCTTCGTAAGAACGTCTCAGCGCACGGCGAATTCTATGGCCAAGACCGTAAACGAAATGCATATTCACACATCTCAGCATTCGTGTAATTCATTTGAAAACAGAAACTGGCAATAAACTGGAATAAATACTCTGACAACTATTACAAATATTGAAATGAGAATAAACAATTCCTCTCAACACAATAGGTTTGAAGAACCAACTGTGAATTATACCTGTTAGTCATAGTTCATAATTTATTATAAACATTCAATAACTTTAAAACCAAACCGTTTTGGACTATACTCATATGAACTTTATGGATCCAAATTAACCTCAGGAATCAGCTCTTAAAGTTTGTCGCATATATTGAGAATCACCCAGTATAACCAGAAAGATGCAGGTGTGGATTTTCTTTGAAATAAGCACATATTTAAAAAAATGCTGATTTCATTCGTACAGTTGATGCAAATATAGTTGGGATTTTGGACTTTTTTTCCTTGATCACATGGAATACCTATTATTGAAATGCATGCTTTGAATGAAAATAGACAAACACTTGAATCAGTTATTTTAGGAACTATCTCAAAGGCTCTACTCCGATAAGTCATTAAAAAGTGCCCCTAAAGCTATCGGGCTGAAAATAAAGCAAATGAGTACGATTGTGCAACATACTGTAAATAGCCAAAAATTAGCTCAATCGATGCCACCCCCAGTCGAGATATAGTTATAAGCTGGAAAAATTCAATATTTTTTTTTCTCAGGAATTACTTAAGTTTTCACGTTCAAAAAAAAATGTGTAAATAAACACTGATTATGGCATTCTATAAAAAAAAATCATTATTTCCCTTTTTAGGGGTGTATTTTTTGAGTTTGGTTTAAGGTGCCTGTAACTTGGCTTTTTATCATATTAGACTGTATACATTTAGGCTTATTATGTATTTTTTTTTTCAGTTTTTTCTGTGTGATAGAACATAAATAAAAAATAAAATCTCTTTGAATGATCTTGGTAGGAGCAATTTGCTATTATTTATTTTAGGGTTAAAATAATTATTCATTGATCAATTTCAAGATTATATGTATAAATGTTTCAGCTCTAGTATTTATAAAAAAAACCGAAATATACAAAAGCATATTGTAATAATAAAATAATATCTAATTCCATACACGCCGTTCAAAATTATTATTAGGGCTGTTCGAACATACAGTTCGTGAACGGTTTGTGATCACGTGAACCAATCAGAGAACAGATTTGGAGTTCTCGCGAACTGGAATGCGTTGTCTGATTGGTTCACATGATCGTGAACCATTTGCGAACTGTATGTTCGAACAAACCTATTATTTTCTCTTTTTTACGAGTGATTTTTTTGAGTTAGGTTTAAGGTGCCTAATTAATAAAGTTGTCAAACACGATAAAGAGTCAAACTGTACAGAAAGTAAAAACTCGAAGTGCATGAACGTTACGCAAAGTTTTATTTTTATTTATTCAATATTAATTTACTACCGCCTATTTTTGCACAGGCAAATCTCAATCGGCAACAGTAATTGTTAATCTTCTAATAGACAAAGAAGAAGAATATCGTTACGTAACACGCAATAATAAATTCTTGCGTTTAATAATCTGTATCAAACGTATGCGCAGAATTTTAATTAGGAGATATTTACAATGCAAAAGAACGCCGTTGAGCGCGAATATGCGATCGTTCTTTTCATTTAACGAAGCGTAATTCTTTTATAGTTTCAAAACCAGTGGTTTCTATACCGATGAAGAAGGTAGTCGTTAATTGAGCATCCATTATATAATGTAACTTCCTGGTGGTAAATGTTGCGTATTTACTTACAATTAGAGCACACAATATCAAAATTTACGCCAAAAGTACATTATCTTAATTAGATTATTAAGTCCGAAAACATCTTGGCCATATAATACATTTAATAGCAAATTTCATACTTTTTTAACTTCAAAATTTGTTAGGCACTCCATCCTGATATTTTTTTATTACCCTTTGAAGAAATAATCGTATAATAAATTAAGCAAATAATACGTCATAAGCAAATGACATCCCACTTCAAAGTCCGTATTTATAATTTGAACAATTTATTCCAGAATAACGCGGAATTTGAAAGTATAAAAAGACCAAACTTCGTCAATGATATTTTTTTTCCAAGGGATTGAAAAATGAAGGTGAATTCATCACCATATTTTAATAGATTCTTGCTCTAAGCAGCTTGTTCTCATTGTTATATTGCTCTAGCAATCGCATCAAAACCCAATGGAGGACGATCTGTTATTGTTGCAGCCTTGTGTGGCAAATTGCTGCCAAACGTCAATTAAAACATAGATAATAATAATAATTGGAAGGGCTGTAAGACATCTGGCGATCAAAACAAGGAAATGCAATAAATTGTTTGAAAACAATACTTCGAATGTTTTGCCAATCTTTGTTTTGATCTTTGCACTGCAAAGTTACTACCGTTTGTGATCTATTCACCGGATCACAGAACAGTTGACTAATCATCTACCGAATCAACTCGAAACGGTTCTTCTTATTCTTTTCTGAAAGCCAAGGCCTCTTTCTGGCTTTGCGCCCTTTTAACCCAGCATCTGTCAGTCTTTCCTCTTCGTTTGACCAATCATCTTTCACAAAATGTTGAAGGGTCAACTCGAAACGGTCCTTCTTATTGTTTTCTGAAAGCCAAGGCTTCTCCCCGGCTTTGCACCCTTTTAAACCAGCATCTGTCAGTCTTCATCTTCGTTTGACCAATGATCTTCCGCAAAATGTCGAAGAGTCAACTCGAAACGGTTCTTCTCATTGTTTGTTGAAAGCCAGGGCTTCTTCCTGGCTTTGCACCCTTTTAACCCGGCATCTGTCAGTCTACGCCTTCGTTTGACCAATCATCTTTCGCAAAATGTCGAAGAGTCAACTCGAAACGGTTCTTCTCATTGTTTTTCTGAAAGCCAGGGCTGCTTCCTGGCTTTGCACCCTTTTAACCCAGCATCTGTCAGTCTTCGTCTTGTTTGACCAACAATCTTCCGCAAAATATCGAAGAGTCAACTCGAAACGGTTCTTCTTCTTGTTTTTTGAAAACCAGCGCTTCTTCTTCTGACTTTGCACCCTTTAACCAGCATCTGTCAATCTCTTTATCTTCGTGTGACCAATCATCTTCGCAAATGTCGAAGATTCAACTCAAACGGTTATTCTCATGTTTTCTGAAAGCAGGTTCTTCTCCTGGCTTTGCACCTTTTAACCCAACATTTCTGTCAGTCTTCGTCTTCGCTTGACCCAAACAT
>RXPK01000195.1:44965-98171 GCA_004143645.1 Protaetia brevitarsis | reverse complement strand
ATAATAATAATGTAATTTGCTTACTTTGGATAATTGACTTTATTATATATATACTTTTGCTCTACTTTCAAAAAAACCATCTTAAATTATAACCCTCCAGCTTTTAAGCGGCATACTAAAAGACGTGATTCATAATGAAATAGAAAATATATACTCTACTTTTGTCCAGCTAACAGTAAGCTATACTAGACGAACCCGTGCGTCGCATTGTCACAGCACATGAACGGGTGTTCCTTCTCTTCGCAGAATCAAGCAGCGTCATCACCAGACAATGTTATACATTACCTATTAAATCTAGAGTACCATCATTTTACAGCTCTTTTACCTTACTCGGATCTTTAGTAAATGTAAACTTTCTTCCTTTAGAAACTCTGTCCTGCTGATATTTGTGCTACTCTCTGATTCGTAGCATGATTCATTGTAAGCTTTTATTTCGATAGTAATGCCAAAGCAAGGCCAGCTTCACGAATGACCTTGACGAGCTCGCCTGGCCAGATCGACCGCTGCTTTCAATTCGCTTGACGTCTGAGTAGCTGGAAACCCAGGCTAACCCATACAGTGTTACTCAAGGACCTTTTCTGTTGCTGCATACTTTGTGACCGAATGTACACTTCTTCCTTAGAGACTATTGGCAATAGTGTTACCAGCTATGATGCAGCCGATATCACAGGCAATATCGTTTAATTATGTGTATGTCATCGTTGCCTCAACGTAGCTTAATAAATTCGAGCCAGAGGTGGCAATTCCAAATCAACTTCGTCGGCATTATAGACGCTATAGACGACTATAAGACGCTCATGGTTCGCATGATCGTTTTGCTGGATTGCGAAACCTGTAGCCACAGCTTCTCTCCTTGTCTGTCCACACATTCGCCTACAAATTTAGTTATCTTTCTAAGCTAATTTTATTATTTCTTGAAGCGCAAAACTTAATCTGTCGCTACTTTGTTGTATGTCTAAAGTATCAAGAATAATCAGTGAGAAGTATCCTTTTTTTCTGTTGTCCACTGTGAGAAGGTAATTATATTCTCATCAACGGTCTAGCATGAAATCTATCACACATAAGCATTTAGCTCTTGGTATAATTTTACATCGGTTTTCAACATACAATGCAATCGGTATAACAATATAAATAGAATATATATATATACAATTGAATTCTAAGCAAATAACTTTTTGGATATCTTGTCATCTTACCTCACTTTTTCAGATCATGGCATATTTTTTTTAATATCCGCTATACTATAGTCACTGATATCTGTCAAAATAAATTTTCAAGTTTCAGACATGCACAACCTATCTGCAAAAAAAAAATAGATATTTAATCGCAAAAAAAAATCTCATATGTTGCAATATGTATACCGGCCACTGTATAAGAAATCTCATTAAATAAGTTATAAGTATCTACGAAAAATTCCCTAATTTTGTGATACCTTGTTATAATTATCTAAATACCTATGTATACAGTACATTATACAAATAAAGCGATTATAACCAATTTCAAGAAATTCGATCAAAAAAGAGAGCATGTCGTTCCGTGAACTGTAACACCCTGTATATAAATTCTCTCCAACTGAAGGGCTGCGTAACGGTGCATATAATTTTTTCTCTATTCTCACGTTTAAAAGTTATTTTGGGATAAATGAAATTTGGGCCAAAATTTCAAAAGACAAATAACACCCCTAAAGTTGAAGTTGGCCAGTAGAGTATCCTTAGTAAACAACGTTGTTGTCTACGATTGACAAAGTTTTATTTAGAACTGCGATTTGGTCGCTTCAAAACTGTAATATCAATCTTAAGTTAATATATTTCGTATAAGCCGTTTTATTTTAAAAATCATTGTTATGTGGTTACTATGTTTATTTTCCTTAAAAAGCAAAACACTGACATTACAATACACCACTGATATTGTCTATACATAAATAAATCCCTCCTTTTTGCTGGTTTTACAAAAATTGCTAACAACTCTAAAGATGAATGTTTTCCAATAATAATGGCTACCTAAATTATCTAGTAAACAGTATAACAAAAAGCTATTAGATTGTCAGTTTTATCTTCACTAAAAAATTACTTTTGCAGTCAGTTGCATTTATCGAATTTCTTGGAAAGACGTTATTAGCATTGATTGTACTATTTTACTCACAATGCTTATACAAACAGCGTCTGCTAACTTTAATATAAGAAAAAACACCATTTCAAGGAATAAATGCACCTTCGACTGAATTGCACCTGTTATTACTTCGATACACCTGCAAGAGGGCGCTGATACCATTCGTGTAGAGAGCATGTGGCCGTATTTTCTTTCTTGTCACCATTATTAATCTTGGACACGTCCGTTATGACGCAAGTAATATTTCAACTCGCTGGCCTGTGGGAATTCGCAATCGGCTGTAAAAATTATGCTCCCGCATTAATAAATTTATTGTGAACATGTTACTGAATTACTTATACGTCGAGTTTAGTTGTTTATTTTAAGAATTTAATAATTTTATTTAATATGCACGATGTGCGTACATTAAATGAGGTTAAACGCAATATCGGCATAAATAGCTGAAATTAAATTAGTAAATATTGCGATATTGTGTATTTGTATATATGGGTGTGGTTATCGCTAAAGGTTATTTATTCGTTTCAGCCGATCTTATTAATTCGATAGCTTTTTCTTAAATCTTCTCTTTTAGTCGTATAAAAAAATGAGGTAATCTGGGTCATTCTGGAACAGTTTAATATCAATTATGCGTTCGTAATTAGCAAATGTTCAACAAACCACGTTTCTCAAATATAATGAAAGATTTTATATGCTTACAGCCAAACACATGGTACTACGATAATGCATTTAAAGGGGAATGATGGTGGGAATGGGTAGCAAAACAGAGTGCGCCACCATGATGCTACAAACAAATATACAGTCACGGTATAAATAACACGATATGCTTACGCGCATATCCACCCACGTTATTGCGGAATAAAAATTAGGCCATGTATACAGGATCACCACCATGTTTACCATATGATGTAGAATTGAATCATCTATCGAAAAACTATAGGTGTTCTTACACCTATCTTTATCGTTTCTTTAAGAATTAGTAATTTTCAGAAAATTTAGTGTATTAGTATATAGTTAATAGTAAAGGCGGTGTAAAACAGTTTTAATTTTAAAAGCATATAAAAAAAGAACAAAATAAAATATGAAAAAATATCCTCACCTCACAGTTTCATACGTGCTGCTGCTGAGGAAATAGAAGTTAATAAAAGGATACACTTAACCTCTTAACAGAGACCCCAAGAGGAATCCCGAAGTTCCTATCGCAGAGCCTCTCGCGGAGTGTCTCCTTTACAGAGGCATATCTTGCACCATTTGCCAATTAGTTCTGAAGATTTCTGAAGGAATGTAATTACCAATTTAGATTTTAAACCAACGTTAAAAGATATGTAGACGATTATTTGGCTTGTATTCACAAAATTTCATCAGTTCTTCAAAGAATTTCATCCAGAAATTATAATTTACGCTCGAAATTGAAAAAGAAAACACAGTTTAAACTATTTAGATTTTACTTTGATTCGAGAAAATAATAAAATTTTGACAAAATTATATCATAAACCACAATTTTCTGATCGTTATTTAAATTTTCATTCTGCCCAAACTTTTGTTTACAAAAAAAATGTTATGTCTGCCTTAATCAATAGAGCCATTATATTAACCAATCCAAAATATAGAAAAGAGGTATTAAACATAGTAAAAATTAATTTACAAAAAAATAACTATCCTTTACCGTTAATTCAAAAAACCATTAAAAATAAAATACATCAACACTATAACACCAAACAAGTCATTAAAATAACAAACACAAATCCAAATACCTTTAAATATGTTAGCATCCCGTATGTTCCACAATTATTCGAAAAACTTAACAAAATACTTAACCCGCATAATATAAAACTTGCACATAAAAACCACAATAATTTGAAATTTGGTTTTTCAAAATTAAAAGACAGTATTCCATTACAAAACCAAACTCATGTAGTATACAAAATCCCCTGCAACAATTGCGACGGTGTGTATATAGGACAAACGTCACAACAACTTCACAATAGAATAAATGATCACAAATATCAGAATAATCTTATTGCATTAAAAAACACATATTAAACACAGGTCATACCTTCAATTTTAATAGTACAACAATTTTAAATAAAGAAAGCAATTATAAAGCGCGATGCTTATTAGAAACGATTCAAATAAACAAACATAAAAACTCAATAAATGATAAAACAGAAATAGAAAGTTTATCCAAAATTTATGCACCTACAATTTAAAACCACTTTTCGCCGTTAGAATAAATGTAAATTGACAAATAAACCATTTTTTAAAAAACAGTAAAAAAGCCCATCGCTGAGCTCGCCTTACGTGTTGTTTTGGATGTAAACTTCGGCACTTTGAATTCAGAATACACACACAAGTTAGTAATGTACTTGACAAATAACTTCCTTATTAATTTAAAAAAAAAAATGTAAATTTTAATGTTATATTTTTAAAATGTTTGTATTGTGTCGTTAAATGTGTGTAAGTAGAGACTCATCTATAAAATTTAAAATTAAAACTTAATAATTATATAAAAAAATTGAATTGCAGAATGTAAAAGGCAATTTCTGAAGAAGACAATAAAAAAAATTGTCGAAACGTCAAAAAAGAATGGTTTAATTGGTAAATTTTTCATTAAAAAACATAGTTGTAATTGTTGATAATACTACCACCACACTATAATTCTTATCAACCAATCGTTATTTAGTTTTACACTATGATACTTACAAACGTTTTGACATATAGTTTTTTCGTTATAACCAATGTTACCAACTTCTAATAAAACTAACTAAGTACATAAATCCTAACAGTAATAAGGTTATTGTATTAGTTACGCCGGCTTCGCACATTTCCGGAATGATTCAGCTTCAATCGCTTATCGAATAAATCTATTGATTTGTTTTTGTTAAATTTCACAGCCTTGTTTAAGTATTAATTACTTTTGATTTAATCTAATGTTCACCATTTTATATTTACATATTTTAACATTTTCCTATTACAAATAAATATGTTAAAATTATATAAATTAAATGAGGTGGATCACCAAAATTACATGTTAATCCATGTTGTGCCTGAGATGTTACTTCTTCCCGTGATGGATTTTCCCACACTGAGGTAAATATTTATTCATGGCGGTATAGGAGTTTTGCTATATACATCTACATTTTACTAATCCGTATAGTTTATTCTTAATAAGAAAAACCGAAGTATTTCCAAAAACATTTATTTACATAAGAAAATGTACTTCTTGCTCAAACCCTGCTTTCATAGTTTATCCCTTCATCTTCTTTCATAAATATTATGAACGATTTAAAGGTTCGTGCTAAATTTTTAAATTACGGCTCATTTTTTAGTCAAAGAGAAAAATCGCAAACAGCTCAAAACACGAAACGATTTAATGAAATTAAGGACGTCCTTTACCGCTTTGAAAAGTATTAAAAACGATTCTTCGGACGACTAGATTGATCGGTTTAATTAAAGGGTATATTCTAGAACCTTATAAACGCAATGAATAAATACATTTCACTAGGGTGTTAAAAATGGGATCTGCGTGATTGAGGTACTACATTTTCCCGATCCTATTTTTCTAGGATTATCGGCAATTGGCCGTAGCAACCGTTGGGAAATTTCAATTTTAATACATTTCAACTTTTTAAATTTCGAAACAAACTTCTACATTATCGCTCGTAGTGCAAACTAGAGGAAACATTTACGCTTGCGAACTAAAAATTTGCCCGGTTATAGGTACACTTGTTAAAAGGTAACCTAAATTCTAAATGAATTCCGCAGAGCTGAATTGTTTTTGCGCCGGTTTCCAAAAACGATTTAAAAATGAATTCTGTTAAAGTTACAAAGTTAATCACGAAAAACGAGGCGCGTTGCAACGTTTCCACATCTAAAACTAATTTTAAAATAAACATTTCATACGATTATTTCGTCGTATATGATGCGACTTCATTAATATTTTGCGTTTCTTTCTTCGTATTCATTAAAATAAATGGGGTGGGTTTTACCGTTATATGTATCTCTACTGTGTATATACTTTGTAAAAAATGTACCGCGAAGAATTTTGATAGATAAACTCATAAAACTATTGTTGTAATCCGGTTTACACAGTAAGAAATAGCGCCAGTGTTAATGTTTTTAGTGTTAGGATTGATTATGTAGAGTTAAAATTGTAGTGTATTTGTACACATTGATTTAACTGTAAAAAAATAGTGAACATAATTACACTAAAAAATTTTGTGTCGAAATATTCTCACTAGCAGAATTACTTACTGCAATTTCAAACACTGACGAGTAAAGTTACCCTCTGTCAGTGTTATAATAGTCAATTCTTTAAGTGCTTATAATCGATAAGATGTTTTCAAACATGTTTTCAAAAAAACTACTTTCATGTGTTGTCCATTCATTTTAATTTCAATATTTGAGTTTCCGTCTAACTATGTAAGTACCGTGCATAGAATAAATTTATTTCGGTTTAGATTTACCTTTACCCAACCAAATACCGGTCATTCCTTCATTTATTAGAAAATAAGGAACTTGATTTAATTTGCTTCTGTTACAGTAGGATTGATAAAACATTAATAGAGAAAATTACCTCTTTGCAGAGTTAACAATCACTATAGATGTTATTTAATGCACACGAGGTGTGCCTGACATCTTACACAAAAATTTAGATTAAACACTATGCAGCAGAACATCGCACTTAGTAGTTATATTTCTGTAATTTACATTAAAGCATAGTAAGTATCTCTAATTATTAAACACTACTCTTAGTGTTAAAAAAATTACGCTAGTTTAGAGGGACTCCATGAGCTTCGGCGTAGTGTAGATTTTTGTGTCACAAATTCTTTACCGTGTACGCTTGTTGTATCTACCTGAATGTAATTAGTAATTTATAATCCACAGAACGGTACATTCTTCTATACAATTTAAAACAACCATTGTATAATAGCAAAACTGGCTCCCTAGCTTTGGAAGGTAAGGTATACTAAGCAGTTAAGTTGTGTAACCGGGGCAAGTGTGTAGTTTGTTTTTATTATATTCTTAAAAATTGAAATACGGACTTCTCTTGTTATGATACTAATGTACTAAACTTCATACTGTTTGACAAACAAGTTCGCATCTCCAACGGGTGTAATAACTTGAATTATCTGTGAAATATTCATACCTTATTAAACAGGCATCAGTTTAGTAATTACCACTCTGGCGAACTAAGGAAATGCTGTTAATAATAAAATGGCGGAACGATTACACACTTGGCCCCATTTGCTTGGGTAAGTGTGTAAGTATTTGACAGTGTTTAAATTTCTTTTTTTTTCTAGTAACCGTTTATAATTATAAAAGGGTATCTATTGATGGCTTTCAACTGAGCATATGTTACGTACTTCTATATGTAAAATTTATCAGAATGTCTTATTATGTGAACAGTGTTACATTTTCTTCACACTATGCAATTTTTACTACACACTTACCTGACTTTACCTTATTCAAATTCTATTATCCAGAAGAATTAAATTAAATTATTGTAAGTTTGGGATTGGTGGTAATATGGATATGGTATTAGTAAAAAAAGCAGAAATAATTCTCTCCAATTCTTTAATTAATATAATTGTCGACCGGTTTCGGCTCTAGGACATCATCTAGACGCAATACGTTAAAATATAGCATTTAAAGCTACGTCATGTATTTTAGAATTGTTGTTATGTTATACTTTAAATACATTAAAAATAAAATGAAATATAGAAATGAGGCAATGTACAAATCAATTAGGGAAACACGTTAAAATTTAATGATTTGCGTTGTAAGTCCGGTTTCACATTTACAACGACAGATTAAGCACTGTGAGATATACTGATAACTAGCACACGAAATATAAATAAACTTCTATCAACAAAAGTTTCAGATAAATTTTATTTTAAAAAATTTTAGATAAATTTTATAATTCACCTTAGTAGATATGCACATGAAGGAAAAATCTACTAAATTAGACAGGCGTGCACGTAAAATTCACGTGAAGGTGGAACTTTATGAATGTTGAGGTAAGCAGCAGCAGTACCTAAACAAGATTACTTGGCGATAAAACTACTCGCACCTGTGGCACTAATGACCGTAAACCCCTATAAACTTTAAAACATTTTACCACAAATTTCACTACACTAAACACACGTTTCAATAGTAATGTCATCATCATCAGTAGTAACACTGAACTGTGAAACTTACTTAGCAGTTATAATTGGAGTTTCAATATAAAGGTGCTAAATGAAAGTCTGTTCTAAAAAAATTAGAGATTAGAGAAATTAAGATTAATATAATAATAAACTAACGTTTTAAACAAGTTTTCCTTATTAAAAAAATATTTTTTTTACAGTTGTTGGGAACAATAGCTCTATCACAGTGACAGAATGAGTTCTTTAAATCAAGGAAATAAACTGTAGAAAGTTTTTTCCGGGCTCAAGACCACGGCTCAAGGTCTTGTGGAATTACTTCCATACGTTTCGTTCACAACTGCGGTGATCATCTTCAGCGGCGAGGTCGAAGTTATCTTTTCGAAGACCACGGCTCAACAACTCGAAAAAACTTTTTGCAGTAGATTCCGGCCATGAAAGCCTACACAAGACAAGTAAATATACATCCTTCAAAATATTTTTTTTAGCTTGAAAGCATATTCTCCTCACTAAAGAAACATTTATTTTAAAATTAAAGTGATTTCGGATCAGCAAAATGTATGAAACCCATGATTAACTTGAACTTTTAATTCTTTGATAATAAGTTCAACTATCAAAATTGAAAATATGTGTAGAAATAAGTATCTTGGATCGTACAAAATAATAAATAATGATTGTATCACAATATAAAAGAAAAATATATATATGCAATACAGCACAAATATTATAAATTTAAAAATTGTTTAAAAATATGTGTATCTATTTATGTACAAAAGATTTGTTCTAAGTTGAGACTAAATTGAGACTATCTTCTCCAATGGCTGTGATAAAAGGTTGCTTTCTACAATAAAGTAAGTATAACAACAAAGTAATTAGGACAATAATTATTAGAATAAGCCTATTAAAGGGTGTCTCCTAAAGGTCTGCCTCTGTATTATTCTATTAGTAAACCAATTACGATACGGTTGTTCAATTGCGGTGTTTGTGAAAATAGTATTTAAAAAATGCCGAAAGAAAAGCCAATAAGTGTAGAAAAGAGTACGTCTATTGTCACATTACACGAGGAAGGACATCCTGTGTGTGTGATAGCAGAAAAATTAAAAGTGACAAAATCTACAGTCCATTACACTATTCGTCGCTACCGAGACACCGGAGCATTGGGAACCGTTAAAAACGATTACAGTGGTACGGCCTCTAACGGCCAAACGCCAAACTCTCACTCAATTAGGGACCGCGATGTAAGTCGGTAATTCATTTGTATTTGTTTGTTCTTGCAATAATTGCAAACATTGTACTAAGGAAAAGAGCATCATTTAGTGAATAATTTTATGAACATTGTACGTTAAAAAAACAGGTGTGGAAATATAGTTACCATAACAAATATTACCCGTGGACTAATGTGCAATAATTTGTTATAATAATGGAAGCTAATTTATTTCACTAATGAATCTTGTTAATCAAAAATTTTAAATAATATTTCATCCTAACAATGACAATGAAATGAAAATTCACCCAATGAATGTTGCTTGTTTGTATAATAGCATTTTTCTCGCCGCAGAAACACGTGATTCAACAAGTGCATTCAATATATTACTGCGCAAGACAAATACTTATTTTTTTTGATACTTTATTGATAGAAGGAGCGTTTTCATTGAATACACATTATTATAGAATTGTAAATAACTGCACTTCAATGATTTCTATTCGTTGTCTTTTTTTATAATTTAAAAAATACGTCAGCTATCACGACGTATATGATAATGGAAACAAATTTATTTCATTAATGAATCTTGTTATTGCTTAATCAACGATAGTAAATAATAGTTTATCATAACAATGACACATTTCGGTTCTGTCGACGAAAATTCACTCAATAAATGTGGAATATTGATATTATTGATAGTCGCCCCTAGTAGTGATGTATCGCTCGAACGCCCATGAAACACGATGTATGAAAAATATAGACAATTGATTGGTAACAAGTGCATACATCAACAGGCAAAAATATAGATGTGATCGCAGTTTATTTTTAGAAATAATATAAATCTCAATAGCAAAGGAATTCGAAACACTCACTATACTGAGAAAGAATTTCTGCAGAAAATATATGGTAATTCTATTACCGTTCTTCTTGAGTGCAAAGCTACTATTTGTTCCATTTTCGATTTCATTTTGTTTACTTCCAATTAAATATTTTGTGTTCTACTATGTAAAACTTGAACGAAAGGTTATAAGTATATACGTAAAAATATCGAATGCGTAAAACATACAGTTAGGTATTGCATTAACCTTAACCAGCTTGTGAATGTTTTAAACATTTAGATGTCGGTTCTGCGACAAACAATAGACGCCTCCATGCGGCACAATAATCGCAACAATGGCGGTAAGTGTCGTTTTGCGTGCGCTGCGGAACAATGATCAGATGGTGCGCGTCGCATCCCATTGCGCTTTGCAAGCTCGTTATACTGACCCATTTCGACATGACCACACTCAATTAGCAATTATTCGGGCATTTCTGGAATTGTTTTCTTCTGCACGGATAGGACGACAATAAAGGGAGTGCGGTTGGCGTGTGCAATTCAAGTGGGAATCGGTTACGACACGATGGTTCTCGTTGTTACGTACGTCGGCCGTCGGCTGGACTGTTCACCTACTCGTTTCGCAATCTCATTGAGAAGCAAGCACGCCAATCCGTCGCTATTTTTCCCCCCAATAGCATCTAATCAAATAGAATTTGATTCTTCACCGGGGAAAGTATTTTGTGTAAACTGCGTGTATTAGGTAAGATACAGATCTGTTGTTATGGAGATTAGAATGTGAAGCTTGTTTAAGCGGCATTAAAAAGTTTATGTAGGGAATACGAAAATATAACATACATAGTTGCTGTTTTTCATAAAGAGGAAAGCTATCAACCATACTAGATGTATTATTATTTTATGTTTGTAAGTCCAGTATAATTTTGGAAAAATCGTATTAGTAGATCATGGAGTTGAATATAATTTATCGTCTTGACAACTGTACGATAGCCTGGTATCCTAGGTTTCTATTTTAATTGAATGGGGTAGTGACTCAATGTAATTCGTTGAAGGAAAATGTAATGAAAATCCTTGGTTACGGGTGGTGGTTGATAAAATGCTGAAAAAAAACCTGTGTTATTTCTCATCAAGTGTAATGAATTAAACATATTGCTGTTGTGTATCTGGAATAGAAGGGGATCTTCCTTGTAAATTCACGGAATTACCTTCAATCTAAAAATATTCAAAACGAACGTCAAGATTATATACCTGGGTTTATGTTCTACATGGAATCATACATGTGTTTGCTGTTTCGAATGTGATCATACACCTTGAAGGCTACGAAGGAGGTTTGTTTCTCTGGATTTTTTTTATGATACCGGTGTTGTCCTCGCGTTCTGAACGTCTCATCACGAACATTAGAGTTTGATTTGGATTGTCACTACAAGGAAATTCCATCTGGTACTCTGGCGTCCGTGTACACCGATAGACGAGGTATCTGGTCAAAGCATTGTTTAATTTTTTGTATAAATGAATGTATAACCTTGATAATATTTTGAGGTTACTGTTACTTCTTGTTAGATTGAAATTTTTAGTTTGTATAAGTTGGTAGACGTGGTTGGTGGTTTTCTTTTCTCTTATGACAGCGCGGGATATTTAAAAGCTACTTTTTGAATTAAAGAATCTAAAATTATACTGGATAATTGATATTATTTGTTTTAACATTCCAAATAACTATACTCACCCTAGGGAAAAGTTCTCATACTCATTATATGTTTCCTATATAAATTTGTTAATAAATTATACATGTTACTAATGATTACACTGTTTTATTAATGGAAGCTCATGTGTCTATCGTTAAGGATATAGAGGAAGGTATTTGTAAGAGAAGGCAGATCTAATTGGAAAGTTAGTTGTTTATTTATTTTTCTTTTTCGTAAAAACATTAGCCGGGAAAATCACAATAATATATACACTGCTATGGAATATATAATGAATATAATTATTATTTTGTGTATACACCTGTTTCGTTAATCCAATAGATATACAGGTATGCACTTAAAACTATCAGGTCAAATATCTCGCAAACGGATAAAGGTATTTGAATTTGAATTTTGTAAAAAGCAATTACTAAAGAATGTGATTGACTCCAGTTTGCTATCGCAATTGTATTTTGTCACGTGTAAATAAAGATGACGCTACGATCAAAAGATTTTTTGATCGCTGGAAATTTTTGTCGCTATTTTTCACTAAATAAGTAAGAACAAAAATTAGCAAACTTATTCACTATTCTTGTCATTATAATTATTATACAGGGTGACTCGAAAGCGCCACCTTCTAGAAAGCACTAAAGAATTATTATTTGACGACAAAAATGCAATCGAAATTTATTTAAAACTTTTAATTTTAAAAAAATGGTATTTCAAAATGAAATGAAAAACTATAGCCATTAGAAACCCAAAAATTTAATGAAATTTCAAATCATAAAACTGACACTGACGTTGTCAATCTACAATAAATGTTCGAAATTTTGTCCATCCACTCTTAAGCAGTTTTCTAATCTTCTACGAACACTTAAATGAACGTTTTGTAACATTTCGAGAGCTACCGTTTCGGCGGCAACAATAATTCGCTGTCTTAACTCCTCCACATTCTCGGAGCTAGTACGATAGACGATGTTTTTTAAGTGGCCCCATGAAAGAAATCTAGAGGAATAAGATCTGGCGATCATGGGGGCCAATTAATAGGACCTCCACGACCAAATCCATCTTTGGGGAAAATTATTATTCAACCACGTGTTCACTTGCATAGCGTAATGAATAGGCGCTCCGTCTAACTGCAGTCATAAATTTAGTAGTCATGCTAGTGGCAGATTATCTAGCAGATTTTGCAATTCGTCTTGTAGGAAATTAAAAAAATTATCGCCATTGATACGATGTGGTAAGAATATAGGACCTAATAAATGTCCAGAGATTATGTCGGCCCAAACATTAACAGAAAAGCGGTCCTGAAACCTTCGTCGACGCACCACATTGGGATTTGCTTCGTTCCAGTAATGGCTATTGTGCATGTTGAAGATCCCGTCGCGAGTGAACATCGTTTCATCATCCACAATAGCGATTACCAAAATCTATAAATATCCACAACATTCATTCCACAAAAAGTGACTCTAAGCGGAAATCGTCTTTTCACAGGGCTTGAACTTTCGCAATAATGGAAAGCATGATACTCTTAGAACACGTTGAACGGTACTGTAACTTATATTTAAGTTACGTCCAATTCTTTGAATATTCACACTGGGATCATCCGCAACAGCCTTAAGAATGGCTTCTTTTGATTGTAGAGTTCGTGCTACACGTGGTCTTCTAGGAACATCAATAACAATAACATCAATTTGTCCCGTCTGTCGCATGCGATCATTCAGACGTTGAAAAAATTGTTGTGTGGATGCTGACAGCATGCAAAAGTATATGGGAATCAGGCATATTTTTGGGTTTGGGTCAAAAATCTTCATTCATTCATGTAAATTAGTTAGGTGGCACCTGAAGTCGGGCACTTGGCTAGGTTTTATGTACCATCTCCATTAAACTTTTCACTCGAGCAGCTTGGTGTTCTCTATAGCCCGTATCTTGCCAGTGGAAACAGAGAACCTCGAAGGCTCCAATAGATCTCTCCCGAAATATTTCAGTCTGAGTACATTCAATTCCTCACATGTGCAGATTACATGTAAACTCGTTTCCTCCTGTAGTTCGGATCTTCTGCACCATCACTGTTCGCTTACTCGGCCTGTGTTGTATACACTGTAAAAAAAGTTGCCCACAATTTTACGGTAAATTGCTCAAAAGTAAAATTTCTACCATCTAGAAATTTCACATGTGATGTATTTCAAAGATTGTACTGTAAAATTCGTATATAATATTTATATGATTGTATATTTGCCGAACGCGTACATTAAATAAACTAATAACCGATCACATTGCGGCGTAATTCAGTAAAATAAATATAAAAATCTCAATTTTTACCAATTTAAATCCCAAAAATGTCATGGTACCTTTTATGTAATTTTGATAGTAAACATAAAATTGTACATGTGTTTCCTGTAATTTCCTTTCGAATTTATTACATCTAAACTACATGAAAGCTATAAATTTACGAAATCTTTTTTTCATGTTAATATCCTGAAAAACATGTAACAAAAATTTAAATGATTTATGGTGGTAATTCACAACGTTTACATGTATATTCTAATTTACCATGCAAAATTCTGTATTTTTTACAGTGTAGATGCTTTCAGGGAAGTGTCCGTTAAGCAGTAATGGTTTTAGCATCTTTCTTGCTGCGCCTGAGTAGGTTATCAGGGGATCATCCCCTATTAGCGCTTTGGTATGGAGTTGACCTTCAGTCAAAAATCTTGTTAACCAGTGTTATTAGTAGTGCTTTGTTTAATTGTAACCTAATTGTAATATTGTTTTAATCATTTTTCATTATGTTTATGTGGAAATAGCCCTTTGGACTAAAGGATTTATGACACCATACTTATGGGCAAGATGCTGGTGTGAAAAGGCATTTACATAACGATTAGAATGTGTAAGTTTGCGATAAACGAAATTTCTCGACGAGCCATCAGAGTAACCACCAGCGCACCCAGGAAAAGAAGTATTTTTTGACTTGATTTCCATGGTGAATTTCATGGACCTGTGTTGGGAATTAATGAATCTGAGGGAATTACTTAAGGTATTAGGTCCATGCGACCAGATTACGAAGTGTCGTCAACGTATCCAAACCCGCATTTCGGTTTCAGGGAATTAGGATTTGTTGTTTAAATTTCTCCATAAAAATATTGGCGACAACAAGAGTAAGTAGGGATACCATAGGTGTACCCGAAACTTGTTCGTTAAACTGGAAATAGGCAGAATCATTCGGCTGGAAGATGACACTATAGGATCTGATTTAAACCGATAATATCGGTTTACTATTGGTAAAAGGTAAATAAAGATTCGAGCAATGAGCAAGATAAGGCAATTGAAGCTCGTTTTACAACGATTAGATATATTCATATTTTGACTGCTGTTGGAATATTGGTAGACAACATGCACGAACTCCTATTCAAGAAGCGAATAAACTTGAGTATGACTAATCATAGTAAAACGGAGTTCACTTCCTCTATTTCGCCCATCGCTACTGAGGACCTACTGTCATTCCATCCAGTCTGTGAACAAAGGAGTTTTGGATAAAAGCATCATTGCCGTCAGTGTAAGGTTTAAAAATCTTAGAGAGGTATTTGGAGAATTTGTATGTGGGTCTATTTATGGTCGTAACGATAGTACATAAAGAAACATTCAGTTTGTGAATTTTGTGTAGACAATATAGTTTAGGTGCCTTGGAATCCCTAGCTAATAAGGATTTATGGAATCCGGAGAATTAAGAAACATTTATAGTTTATTATAATGAACGTTAATAATTTTGTAAGACACGTTTAGGGCCTAGAGTACCTAGAGCAAGGATGCAAGCAGTGTAGTGTGTGCCGTCAAAGTCTACGTGGAAATTTAGGATCACAACGTTCATTTTGTCTATCGACATCCTGTATGGGCACATAAAATTGTGTACTATAGCAATCTATAATATATTTTTTTAGTTTCTTTCGCTAAGCAATTCATAACTGTTCTCGAGAATCGAAAGATTCTTCCTCTGTTTCTGATATTATCCAATGTTTACGCACATGAAAAATCGGAGTTAATTCTAACACTTTTTCAACTCTTTCTTTTCCTTTTCCAACTATTATGAATAAAATGGATGTTAGCTTTTTACATGTAGACAAAATATATTTATTATGCAGTGTAACTCAACACAATGCTGCTCTTTTGTTTAGATTCGGATATTTTTACTTTGCGGTGTGTAACAATGTGTTGATTTTATCCTTTTTGGTGTCAAATTATTTCGCGTTTCGTTTTACTCTTATTTTAATATATAATTTAATCGAAAAAAGAGAATAGTTACATCAAATTTGATTAAAAGTAACTTTTTTTTGGTATAATACCTTATCCAAATACCAACACCAAGCGCACGGATAACATCCTGTTTTCTACAAAATTTTTATGTTTGTATTTAGATTAAACCAACGAGATCACGTTTTCATTTAGTGAAATGTCTAAACGGTCGCTTTTGTTTTACAAAACCGTGCTGCGTGAATCCTTGCATTCAAGCCGTCAGCGCGGCCTAATCCGACTAATGAAATTAGTGAGATTACCGAGCGATCGTTACGTAATGTAATGGGGTCCCTTAACTGTACCGCGGCCAGAAAACACCCTAATTAATGAAACGTACTAGGGGTTCCGCGCATGTACCGCTCGTAGAACTAATAACATGAAATCATACGTAATTATCTGTAACAATGCAATAAGCGCGGTTGCGCGGAGGGTAACGTGAAGGAAGAGAAATGACAGAGCATCGAAAAATCAGACGTTTGAAGCCACTAATTTAGTTACTGTTCCGCCTTTCCTCCCTTTTATTCCGTAAAATACCAATTTACCGAATTTGATAAAGTACTGGTTGCGTACATGGACTTTAAATGAGGTTAAATTGATGAAGATGAAGCGAGTGGAGCAGAATTATAAGCTGGAAACGTTTAATTTTCCATATAGAAGATATATGTTTAAATAAATAAATAGATGATTTTTTTTTATAAGAGACGCATGGAACAAGCCAATACAAAAAGTATAGAAATGTACAGTGACCGGCATAAATATCGCAATATATAGAAATTTATTTATAATAATAATTTCAGATAAAGTTGTGCACGGTGCCTTTTATTAACCTTTATTTTTATGCAAATTTATTGGGTTAATCCCTATTATGCTTACAGAATTGTTTTGTGACAGCCGTATTAAGCAGAACGCACACTGAATCGACTCGATTCGGTCGGCTTGGAAAAAAGCAATCGGCAGTTTTTACTATACCTGAAGTTAAATAAAGGGTCGCGCACTGGTTCGAATCGAACCGCTTCGGAAAATGCCGAACCAGTGCGCAGCCCTTCATTTAACTACACGTATAGCAAAAACTGCCGATTGCTCTTTTCTGCTTAATACATATCTATATTGCCTTGAGTATAATGATATACTTTGGATGCTTTGAAGAAGATTTTTCTTTGGATTTCCTGATATCGGCATTGTGCTACTGATGTTGATCCTTTATATGCCAATCTTTGGTTTGTCAAAAAACTGTTCGAGGTACTTTGTCCAAGTAATGTTTACATTTTTGTGTAAATAAGTATTTAAGATTTCGAAAACTTTGAGATTACCCCGTCATATTTGTAAATGACAGTTGAAATTAAAATTTTAATATGTTTAAGTTGGTAGACATGGTTGATGGTTTTTCTCTTATGATAACGGGAGATTTAAAAGTTATTTAGAAAATTTAAGAATTCAAAATATACTGGATAGTAGATATTTGATTTAAACATTCCAAATAAGTATACTCACCTTGGGTAAGAGTTCTTCTACTCTTTATATGTTTTTGATTTAATTTCAGACAATAAATTGCGCGTGTGACTGATATTTATAACATCCATAATTTGACTCTGTGTGAGTAGTATATATAGGGAAAAAGCAAGAAAACAAGGTCTTGATCTTCACAAAATTCTTTAATATATCACACGACCGGTTTCGCTCTAGTCGAGCATCCTCAGGTCAGAATTCAAAATCAGTTTAAAATTATCTTGACTAATTTTAAACTGATTTTGAATTGTGACCTGAGGATGCTCGGCTAGAGCGAAACCGGTCGTGTGATATATTAAAGAATTTTGTGAGGATCCAGACCTTGTTTTCTTGCTTTTCCCTATACTGATATTTACACTGTTTTAATTAATAAAAAGCATTTGATACATTTAATGATTAAAATTAGATTATAAATATTTAATCATGTAAAAGGCTAATAATATACAAGTTAGTGATTTAGGAGACACAACACGTGCAGCCACCTGGGCAACATACTCGCAATTGATTAAAAAAATATAAATATACAGCGTGTCTCACGATGAATTGCATCGATCGATATATGAAAGAGTATACATTGAAAAATTCTGAAAATTTCGCAGTATACTAAAGCCGACCTGCGCTATTGAACTAAAATATTTTTAATAATCTAGCGCATCCGACTATACCGGAAGTGGCTGTCAACTTTGTCATTTTAAATGGAACACCCTACATATTATTACATTTTTTAATTCCTCGTTCAAATCTAAAGTAAGTTTGTTAAAACAACTATGTTGTTATTATCAACCATATTTGAAATATTTACAAATTTTTTTTAAATTTTTGACAGATGGAGCCGAGTGCATCTGAACTTCTATAACTGCAAAGGTATTTAACTTGGAAAATTGGAAATTTGTATGAATTGTTGACCGTATAGGGTAGCATCCGAAACCGAATGAATTTTTCGAAAACATTATACAGCGTGTCCGTAAATTACAAGTAAACTTTCGAATTGAAAGGTGTCAAAACTTTTTTTTTTAAATACAATTATCTACCTTTCTCTTTCGAATCACTCCAGTAATGCGAATTGCGCCGGTTAAATATACCATTTTTTGTAAATTTGGCTTCGTCCGTCCAGATAATGTTGTTCAAGAACAATGGATCTCTATTAATCCCTTTTTTCCTGTTTTTAGCGTCTTCAATATTAAAACATAATGATTACGACGTTTCGCTTTATATGAAAAGCTTTTCAAGATAAAATAAATGTAAAAAGGTAAATTATGAATAAAATGTTTTTGTTAAAATCTTTTCAATAAAGCGAAACGTCTATTAATCATGTTTCTTAATATGACAACCTAAAAAACCAAGAAAAAAAAAAGTTGAATATTCTTATACATTCCAGATTTGAAGCTTTAAAATTAAGGTTTCTATGTGACTATGTTAAATAAATCGCAAAAATGCCACTCTTCTTGAAAGTTAATACTTTAAGTTGTAACCATGGAAAACAAGGATGGGCGAAACTTGCGCAATTCTATGTATTGAGCCACCTAATAATCCGATTCTAGTGCGCTTGTCTTAAAACATTGTTGATACGCTGTAACGTACCCAAAATCACGATTTCTATGTTTGCATTATTAACAGTAATTTATGTTTTGACTTTTTGCCTTAACTGATTCAGAATTTTTTTTAATTCTATTATTCGCTTAACTTGTTTGTGACGACTTCTGCTTTAGGATACGAGCAGCAAATGTATCACTTTCTTGTTCTCACTTTATTGCATTCTCCATAAATAATAAACAAATTTAAATAATCTACGTTTGTATAATTTAACCGTGCCGGCATTGTTTATAATTGAAAACTAAGCGGCGTTTCATCAATGCTGAATTGTCTACCGAATGGTCATGACTTATTTAGATATACCAAAGCAGGATGACATTTTAAAAAACTACATAAGCTACCTTCTTCCACCATACATACATATTTTACTAATTATCTTAAAAAGTATTCATTTTAGATGGGTAATAAATATTACTTTTTTTTGTATTTTTATAAGGGCAGTTGATGAGAATGAGAAAGAGAGTAGGTAGTTGTATTTAAAAAAAAAAGTTTTGACACTTTTTCAATTCTAAAGTTTAACTGTAATTTTCGGACACGCTATAATAATGTTTTCGAAAAATTCATTCGTTTCGATGCTACAACATAAGGTCAACAAAATTTTACAAATTTCAAATTTTCCAAGTTAAATACCTTTGCAGTTATAGGAGTTCAGATGCACTCGTCCATCTATCAAAAATTTAAAAAAAATGCAAATATTTCGAATATGTGAAAATAACAACATAGTTGTTTTAACAAACTACTTTTAGATTTGAACGAGGGAATTAAAAATGTAATAATATGTAGGGTGTTCCATTTAAAATAACAAAGTTGACAGCCACTTCCGGTACAACCGGATGCGCTAGATTATTAAAAATATTTTGCTTTAATAGCGCAGGCCGACTTTAGTATGCTGCGAAAATTTCAGAATTTTCCAATGTATACTCTTTCATATATCGATCCGATGCAGTTCGTCATGAAACACACTGTATATATAGTAGAATATCTTGATGTCTAATAGCCTATGAAATATTTCATTTTATTAGAAAGAGTGGAAACATCAAAATTTTGACAAAATTACAAATATCTCAAAAACGATTAGCTTTAGGAATAGGGAAGCATTAATACAAACACGTCACAAATGATACTAGCAATACATTGGATTAAAGTTGATATTGACACCTTATATACCAAAAGTGGTTGAAAATGTTTTGTTTAAATAGATCATAGTCCGCCATGACTACTGCGCTAGTTACAAAATCAAATTCCTACTAGAAGTTCGAAAAATTTTAATTAACCAGTTCCGTGGGGCAGCCTGTATAAATGGATGATAGAAATACTCTATAAACTATAAAATTTCGCGAGATAGATTATACAAGATTACTACTTTGTTGATATTTCCATATTAACAACACAAACACCGCCACATAAAGAGAGTTTGTGTTAAATGCAAATCCACGCTCATTTTTGTAACGTTTTTGAGCTCTATAATCTTGTTAGCGTTTTTTTTTTTACTTTGCTTGACACCAGAGAATGATAAAAGCATTTGCATTTTAAGGGCAAACTTTGTATCATTCATTTTTTTCGCTCTTGCATTATTACATTACGAGTAGGATTTACTTCATAACGATATCTAGCGCATGAACGTGTGAGCCACCTGTGGGAAGTAAAATACCGTCAGCTATTGCCATCCTGCATACCGCTCAGACAACGTAAAATGACGAATAAATTAGCTTTGAAATGGAAATTGTTACGGTGCGGTTTTTTCCAGGGTAAATCAAATTTTGCTTACGGAAAATGTAAAAGAAACTATGATCAAAATGTATTAAATGCGCATGTCGGTATATATTATGTAGTCGTGTTACATTAACAAAATTAGAAAGCGTCTTTCAGAACTGAAAGGGTTATAATAGATTCGAAAAGGTGGCGGTAAAACTATACTCAGTAACATTAGAAGTGCTACACACAGAAGGGGGGAGTAACAAAAACAACTCAAGACAAAAAATTAAATAGTATGGAACAAATAATAACAAAATGTTTAGATGTCAAATTAGTTAAAATAACAAGTAAAAAAAATTCATTGAAAGAATATTTTAAATTTTATAATGATGTTTAACATAACATTTTTTATTAAGGAAGAGAGAGAGAACAAGTTACGGTTTCTAGGTGTTTGCAATGGTTAGTTTTTAAGCAAAATTTAGAACATCTTATCAGCCGATGTTGGTAATTAAATCTTCCCGTAATCCAAAATAATAAACGCACAATAGTTTAACACAACACGCACACAAATTTAAAAAAGGGGTTTTCGAACTGTTTTAACCAAAAAGAAGAAACACTTCTCCGATGAAAGCTTTTTGCTTTTTGTTCTCGAATTTCCAAGCTACTAGACGGACGCAAGATGGCGATTAACATTGTTTTTTGAAACTTCACGCCTTCTAGAAAGTAATGTGGGATTCGTTGATACAGCATCGTAAGCATACAATAGACAAAGAAGCAGATAAAATTTACTAATAATAACGAATTATCTTAATTATAACAATAATATACAAAATAGAACTGTCATTCATCTGTGGGAAAACGCTACTACAAGCAAATGCACAGTACCTTATCAACAAGCGTAATAATAAAGATAAATGTGAAATACTTCTATATTATACTCTAAATGGAATTTCGAATTCTTATAATATGTTAGTCAAATTCTAATATTATTACACTCTCTTGCCGATAGCGGATGTAATTACTGTAATACATTTTAAGAGGAATTGTTTCATGAAAAAAAAACCTACACACTCTCATTTACCGGACGAACACTCTACCATTTAAGCTAGCGAGGAATATAGGTCCGAACACAAATCGACTTATATCAATTACAGATCTCGAAAAGCCGGCAGTTTGGCGAATTATGCAAGAATTGCATGTTTCTTACAGTATGAAATCATTAACGAATTAATGTATTTCTAATTTTAAGAGGAATTTTTGTCATGAAAAAATCTGTGTGAGGGGAAAATTTTTCTTCTTAAATTTTAAAATTTATTACAGTAATTAGAAGAAATACATTAATTCGTTAATGATTTTATACTGCAACAACTTGCAATTCTTGCATAATTTGCAGAATTGCCGGCTTCTTAAGATTTGTAATTGATATCGATTCGTGTAAGGGCCTATACTTCTCGCTAGCTCAAATGTTAGAGCGTTCGTCCGGTAAAGAAGAGTGTGTAGGAACGAATCCTGCGTAAGGGGAAAATTCTTCATGAAAAAAGATGCTCTTAAAACTTATTACAGTAATTAGCAGAAATACATTAATTCGTTAATTATTTCATACTGTAAGAGAAGCTTACAATTGTCGCAACCATATACATATTCTATTTAATAAACCTACTTTTTTTGGAATGATTGTGTGTTTGTCTTTCAACATTTTTTTTGGCTTTTTCATTAAAAGTAAGTTTTATTAAGTTTTCCAATGTTTTGAATTAATGTCACGAATTGTTGGTATTGTTGTAGTGTACTTTACGTATTCTTGTGAGGTTTCTTTTACTATTACATTGTTTGATGGAGCATCTTTAAACCACTTTAGTCGAACTCATAATCAGCGAATCCAAAAACATTTAAAACGACCATAATATAATTATGTCCAACTACTATATTAAAAATTTTAACTAAAATCGATTGTAACAACTATGTTTACACTGCAAATTAAATATTCCTCTATGATTTCAGTACGACATTTTAAAGTATGCTGTTTAAATGCACTTTGCACGCTGAACCAGTAATACTCATCCATCTACTTATACTGAATAATAAACACAAGCATAAAACGGCCATTGAATTCTTACGTTCTGGTACTTATACTGGTTTTTACTCCCGTGTCGAGCCATCAATATCGCAATATAAAGGAAGGCGGGCGCATTTGTAAACAATATATTACGCAGATGACACCGCTGGGGACTGGAATTGTCTTATTCAATGTTGCTGGAGGGTGCGAGAGCTATTCACTCTCTTACGGCAACAATGACACAGCCCCTGAATCTCACCCTCACCCTTTGTATATTATGGAGGTGCATAAAAACTTACTCGCCGCAAAATACGATCGCGAAATAATTTATGGCGCCACAATAACAGCGACCGAGCTCGGATCCTAATCCACGGCATCAGCGTAGATCTCCAGCTTCGAGTACCAAGCGAGAGTTGTCTTTCTTTTTTTGGTTAGTCCCTATCGAGAATTTTATTAATGAGATTTTTTCTACTTTAGTGTCGATTTTAATGGCCTAATAATATAAAAAATTTGAACAAAATCTGCCAGATCTCAAGAGGAAGAATGTCTACATTAAAGGTATGTTTAATATTTCCAGTGGTTGATCGTAACCCAAAAGATATTTTTTCCAGGACCTGCCTGAAATTATAATCAAATGATGAAAGAGGGATGAGGCAGTAGTTGTTTATTTGGTCTTGTTTAGAACAATGTAATACTAATTATTAATATATAAAATCAATAGTAGTAGCTTTCCATTTCTTGTGTTAATATGTCTTCATAACATAATAATAAAATAAAAAAATATACATTAAATAAACATATATGGGTCTGATATCACTGAAGCTAGTAAATTACCTGTTGTGCTAATCACTATTTTGGATGTTCTTTTCTTTTCTTTACCATACTGGGTACATAAAAAGTTAGCATTATCCACCCAAGAATCAAATAAATTGTTTATAATTTATGGGAAGGTTCTGAACCCGGAAATTAAAAAAAATTATGAAACTTTTGGAACAAGCAGATCACATATAGGTATGTACTACGCAATTGTTTTTCTGTGGGGAAACAGTCTGAGTGGATGAAATAAATTTTTGTAAATAGAAAATTTTGAATTTTTCCGATTCGCATAACTCATTAACGGTAGGAGATGGAGAAAAAGTTTTAAGGCAAAAATTATTTGTTTGAACGAGTTTTACTAAATAAACAAGAAAATAGGCATAAACATTTTTAAATATTTTTTTTACAGGTAAACATCTTTTATTAATAATAGGTAATAGATGTTTAACAGACCTGCAGTTGTAGCGTTAGATTTACTTTTAAAAATTAACAAAAAAATTAATAACTGCATTATAAATTATTTTGAATAGAGTTTACGATAATATATCAGCATTATTATCGATTACATTATAGGTTAAACATAAGCCCAAATAAGAGGGCAAAATTAGAGAGCGTCTTCTAGAGAAAAGGTCTCCTATATAACCAAACAATAACTATTATTAATTTAAAGTTTGATGAGATGTACAGGCTGGGCCACCACATTCATGTCGGTTTATATACAAAAAGTGGTAACATATTTTAAACTTTTTTTTTGTTAAGGGTTATACAGGTTTAGAAGGAGCATATTTCAAAATTATTTTGAAGTATACAGGGTGACTCAAAGAAAAGTTACACACCAAGGTTGTGAAAAATTAAATGGGACACCGTGTATATTATGAGATATTTTGATAGTACAGACTAAATAAAGACAAGTTGATGTTAGGTTTCTTATGTCTAACTCAGCTCGTTTACGAGATAATTAACTATCCTTCAAAATGTAGACCAAAATTGAAGAGGCATGCTTGTCATGCATATTTAAACTAGATATTTTAAACTGTATTTATTTTTCAACTAAAGCATTAGACTTGATAATAAAATAAAAGTAATGCAAAAAATTATACGGGGTGAACAAAAACATTAATTAAAATTAAAACATATTTTAATTTTCGCTTTCTTTAAAGGCAAGTAACTTTCTTATATGAAATGGAACACCCTGTATTTATTACCTTATTTAGATTCTAATTTTAACGATCTTTAAGATTGTAGTGCTTCCTATACCTATCTGTTATAGTTTCTTAGCAATCTATAGTTTTCTTTTTGAAATATTAATTCCTAGCTATTTTTTTTTGAAGTAGGCTTGAACAAAACTGCTGTTATTATTCAACATAGATAGACTATAATTATCAGCCCAACTTTTCAACTGGGTTTTTCTAGATACTAATTAAAAGTCATAACTAAGTAAACTTCAGAAATGTACTTTATTAAAACGGATAAACTGATATGTTAAAACTGCTAATGTTTCAAAAAATGTTCAAAATGATGGCCATCGTTTTCAATGCAGTACTCTTCCTTGAAATAAGTCTTTAACATTACTTAAAACATTTGGTGTTATAGATCGAAACGCCATTCTTATTCGCTCTTTCATATTGTCGGGGTGGGTTGGTGGTATGTCATAAACAATATATTCCCATAAAAAAAATCTGGCCCCGTTAGATCTGGAGATCTTGCTGGCCAATTCCTGTGGACCTCCGCGGCTTATCCACCTGTTGGAATACTGCCCATCTAATTCCTCCTGAACGCTTATTTGAAAGTGCGCAGGAGCACCGTCTAATTGCAACTAAAGTGTTTGTCGAATATTAATAGGTCCATTTTCCAAAAGTATTACTAAGTTATATTTTATAAATTGTAGAAACATGGCACCATTCAAATGACCATCAAAAAAGTATGGCCCTATCACGTGCTTTCCAACTATTCCGCCCCACATATTAACAGACCATCGATGTTGACTATTTAGGGTTCTAAAGAAATTGAGATTCTCGTCACTGTAATAATGAAAATTATGCCTATTAACTAGTCCGTTGTTGAATGAAAAGTTCACTCATCCGAAAATAATAAATAATCGAGAAATTTTTCGTCATCTCCTAACTTTCCTAGAATCCATAAACAAAATTCAAGCCGCCGATCATAATCTACTTCCAAAAGTTCTTGATGCAGTTGTATGTGTGGTAAGGGTAAAATTTGTTCATCTTTATAATTCTTCTGATGCTCCCTCTGCTTATCCCTGTAGTTTCATTTATTTTTCGCTGACTTGTATGCGGATTTTCAACAAGAGATTCGATAACTAAAATATTATTTCCTTCATTTCCGCTATTCGGTTTTTGTGGTTCTGTTTTCTTATAACACGCACTTCCTATACTCCGGAATACTCGCAGCAATTTTCTAAAGAACGCGAATGTACACTTCTCACAGGAAAAATCGGGACACCAGCAATGCAGAATTTTAAAATTTCTTGATTGTAAATGCAACTTTCGGAGGACGTATTCACTTATCCATATAGCCATAAATCACTTAATTATGTATATTACTGCGATCAAAGGTAACGACTAGAAATTTAAACAGAAAAATAAATATATAGAGAGAAAAAGGTTTATGTTTAGAATAAACAAATCGGAGTTTCGGTGGCGGCGTTTCCTTTAGAAATACCAATGAAAAAAAAAATACACAAATAACAACAAAAAGAACTCTTGAATAGACGGCTTCATTTAGAAATATATATATATGTATTTAACTTGTTTGATGTTATGTAGAGATAATTCTTTTTTAAGAAAACATGTGGTGATGAGATTTTATTATTTAATATTATGTTACTTGTTAGTGCTGCTTTGATATTAGTTACTTACTTCGATTTATGCTCGCGAGTGTTAGTTTAGCAATAGACAATATGTCAGTCAGCCTCCTCAGTTTTGGGATAATGTGATTTTCCCAGATTTATTGACTACACTATTATTGATGTATTAATTACTATTGTTGTTTAATATTCTTAAATATTGTATTACTATAAAGTTTCCTTCTATCTATAAAAAAATACCAAAACCAGGTTTAAGATTATTTATAAAATTCTTAAATAAAGCAATTAAGTTCGCAAAGAAATTATTTATTTTATGAACCCTCCGTTTATAGTATTTTCAGGAAATATATTTTAGCCATCGCCTGTGTAGTATGACATCGTTGATCTATTTTCTTGAGATATGGCCAACACTGGGTCTCTTTACAAAAGGACAGGTTTATTAACAATTATTTAAAAAAAAAAAATTGGATTTATAATACATAACAAACATTGTAAGAAAGCCTTTGAATTTGATACATTTAGTAGCAGTAGCAACGAAAAAAGTATTCGTTGCTACTGCCTGAAGCTGTGTTACAGGCTAAAAGTATTAGCTATATTTCAATAAAATAGAACGACATTGGATTACACGATAGTTAAGATATATTTCTTGAAAATACAATAAACTGAGGGTTAATAAAATAAATAATTTCTTTGCGAAATTAATTGCTGTAAAAATGTTATAAATAATCTTAAGCTGTTTTTGGTAATTTTTTAAAAAATAGAAAAATATTTTGTAGTAATACAATATTTAAGAATACTAAACAACAACAATAATGAATACATCAATAATAGTGTAATTAATCAATGTGAAAATCACATTGTTCAAAAAGTCAGGAGGCTGATTGACATATTGTCTATTGCTAAAGCAATACTCGCGAGCATAAATCAAACTAAGTAACTAATATCGTAGTAATAATTAATATAATTTTTAAAATCCCATCGCCATGTTTTCTTAAAAAAAGAATTATCTCTACATAACATCAAACAAATTAAATACATATACTATATTTCTAAATGCAGCCGTCTATTCAAGAGGCCTTTTATTTGTTATGTATTTTTTTCGCATTAATATTTCCGTATTCGGTATTTCTAAGGAAACACCGCCATCGAAATTCCAATGTGTTTATTTAATGTATAAACCTTTTTCTCTATATATATTTATATTTCTGTTTAAATTTTTAGTCTTACCTTTGATGGCAATAATACACACAAAAAAGTGATTTATGGCTTTGATAAGTGCATATATCCTCTGAAAGCTGCATTTACACCCAAGAAATTTTAAAATTCAAGATTGCTGGTGTCCCGATTTTTTCTGTGAGAAGTGTACATACCTACATGTTTCCAAAGTTTAATTTTTGAATTTCCGGGATCAGGATCTGCTCTTGTAAGATACGCGATGTTACCTACATACATTATATTTTTGTTGGGATTGTATATCTTGAATACTGATTATATTCTATCAGCCTATCTGTTAGTATAGCCTTGTATATGTAAAATGTAGGGTATGAATATACCATATAACATATATGTCAGTGTATCTCTTAAAATTTCTACCATCCAATTATAACGGCGTTCCCCTCGTATCAATTAACCCTTTACTTGTTCAGTAACCTGAAACAATAACCATAGGAAATAGGGATTATTAGTTAATTAAAGTTATCGACTGTGAAAGTTTATACAGTAGATGGCATTCATAACGTGGATTAAGTGTAGGCACTTCCACCTTTTCTATAAGCAGTACAATTTATAATACAACGCCCTATAGGTGGGAGGGGGTGGATGAGACAGACGCGAGCTGTTTCAAATTCGTACACGTACCCCCATTTCGGAAATAAAATTAGGGGCGTAAACGATCGCGGTGGAACTGTTTTGTTCGAAATAATCAGTTTACCTGGGTTTATTAGAAGATTTTGGCGAGAATGACTGGAAATATATCTCTCCTAATGACGGCGTTAAAGGCAGAAATGTTACGGTTTAATTCGCTTTTGAATTTCAACCTTTGGTATTTCAGTTGGGGCGAAGGTCTCCGAATAGACTAAATAAATTTTTGGTTTATGGGAATGGGATGGAATTTCTGGGCTTGGGGAAATAATGGAAACGTAATGGAGTTTGAAAGGATCTACAAACAAGTGGATTTGAAACACGTCCTTATAACTATTCTCACGTATTAGTTTCCAATGAATTGCGTTTTAATTTTACACGAAATAGGTTAAAAACAGACTACTTACCTATAAAATGGAATTTTTATAGAAGAAAAATTTCGTGATTTAATTAGTTTTCTTATATGTTTTTCGACTGTATTTATTATTTGATTATTGGTATTGGTTCACTTATCTCTTTTTTTTTAATTTTTATGTTCAATATTTTTATATTCCGATCTTCATTTTTAGAATAAATTACTCATTATAATTATAAATAGGTACACACTAAAAAAATTAAGTAATTTTTGGTAAATATCACTTTTTTTTTGATAATTTTCCGCACTGAATGTCGAAATATTTTCGTTGTCGAAATTTTCCCATAATACAAGGATTTTAAGTGAATATTATACGAAAATTTCGGTTTCTTAGAAAAAAATCTCTAACATTGTCATATTATCCAGAGAAATATTAATATCTCTTAGGAAGACCTCACCCACACTAAAAAATTTAGGTAATTTTTCTTAGTAAAAATCACTTGTTTGGATAATTTTCCGCATTCAATGGGGGCAAATAAATAAAATGTTTTACGTGAATATTCATGGAAAAAATTCTGTTGCCCGGTTGCGTACGGTGGCCCTTAATTTTTGCGAATTAACCGCCAATGCGGAGAGGCAACCGGTGATTGACGTGCAGTGGTTTTGAGTAAGGATTAGAAATTTTCATATTTTGTTTGTCTTTTATGCTTTCAATTCTAATTAAATACACTCTACCAGAGCATTTTCATTTCGACAATATTTTCTTTTTGTTGGGAAAAAAATCAGAAATACTGAACTTTTCTTTGTAATTTTACTTTTAAACAAGTAAAACTTCTACGGAAATTATCATTACTACAGATTGCATGAAGAAAATCTTGGAAAACGTACCCACATTTCCAAATTTTATTGTAATTATTCTAGGTTACATGAAGAAAACCTTCGTACAATTACTCATAGATTAGAAATATTACTTCTAAGTGTAAAATACCTGTACGGTTCTGCCTTAAAATCTAACCTTAATTTTACCAAATTTTTTTTTAGTGTATACTACGATTGGCAATTAAATTAAAACGTAAGTAACAATTTTTTTAGAAAACTAAAAATTAACAAATTTAAGCTTAAGGTACTGCTGTGGCCTGGCACCCCGGATTTCGTAAATTCTGTGATCTTATTTCTCTGATTTGTCTTTATCAATGTTTCGTGGGGGTTTGCTCAAATTCGTTATATTAATTTTTGTATAAGAGTTAGTTATTGAATTAATTGTTTAATTTAGTTATTTAAATGCTCAGTTGATTTTGTTTTCACTCTTTAATATATTTTTATTTGCTCATGTTGTTCAATGTCCTTCTTTGAGGAGTTCTTCTATGATCTTTGCGCGTTGCGTTGCACGCAGCTGTTGAATTTTATATGTATGCGACTGTGTTTAACCTTGTAAGTCAGTTCCCTGGCAGATGTCGTGTAAAGTACATGTAATTTTATTTTCATTGCTGCCATTTTGGTATTTCATTTATATTTAAAGTTTTGTTTCGTTTATTCTGTTTTATATCATCCATCAAGGAACTTACTTTATAATAATTGACATTATATTATTGTGTGCACAATGTAGATATAAGATCTTTTATTATTTTACGTGCAGGAAGATGTAATTAGTTTAAAGAGTTAATTTTTCGTTTTTTTTTTAAATTTTGCTGATTTATATTTTTTAATCACCTCGGGTTGGGTGAATTGAAGCTTTGTGCTTGCTTTTAGTTTTCATTTATTAGTTTACTTGAATTCTTCATGATTAATTTAGTTTGGTTAATTTTGAAACCACGTGGATTTTTGTGTAAAAAAGGATTATCTTCCTGAACTGTTTTGTCTTTTGTTTATTAAAGGACTTGCATTGTCCTTTTGTTAAATTAGAGTCTCAAGCAGTTTTTTTGATTTCGGCCAGAGCCCTAAGCTCACGGTTTTTTTTTACTGCAATTTGTAATTAAATGTTTTTTTTTAATGTAATAAAAATTATTGATTGTGAATTAACGTCATTCAAAATTTCTGTTCTTTTATTTTTGATTAAACCTTTTCAATTTTTGGAGTAATTAAAGAAAGACTTTCACCCACAATTTACTTTTCATGATTAAATTCAAGTTTTAATTGCGAGGGTAACCCTGAGTTTAATTGTTCTTTTGCGCCCTTTTATTTTTATCCGTTGAGCTAGTAAATTTAATTTTCATTTTTACTTTTCATTTTGCATTTTCTTTTGCACCTTCAGTACACAGCAGTACGTTTTATCTGATTGGTTTAAAATTTAGTAATACTTTTAAAAAAAGAGCAACAATGTTAGACGAAATGTATTTAAGAAAACAAAATTGAAGGCTGTACTAAAGTTACGAAACCCCTGTACAAATGGCGATAAGTTTACATTAGACAGATCATGAGATCTCATAACAATTTATACAAACGTTTTCCTTTTCTGTTATTATTTACAAGTTATAGAAGCATTTGGTGCCAGTGAAACATCCGGTATAGTACATAATATCAAGTACTCAAAGTTAGTTTTAGAGATCTTAAACCATCTATGATACTAGAAATAAATTGATATAGAGATTGATCCTTAGAATAAATAGAATAACTAACTTAATTATTATTGACGTTATTGTGTCAATCCAGACGTAAAGAAAACTTATAGAACGGTACCTTTTTAAACAAATTTAATGTTAGCGGAGATCATCTGCATCGTTGAGGAATTTTATGACTACTAAATGATAAGTAATGATATTTGGTAATTGTAAAACGAAGTTTTTTTATTATTTTTTTTGTTCTAAGTTAAATTTTATTTTGGTTTATGTTTCAATTCTTTGGAGAATCATTTTCAAAACCAATTTATTTATAGGTTTATTTATTAATAGGGTTTGAAAATGATTCTCAAAAGAATTGAAACGTAAACCAAAATAAAATGTAACTCAGGACATCAACGTATATTTTTTACATAAAGATACACAAAAAAATAATAAAAAAAGATAAATATAAGTAATGATATATAATAAACAATAATGATGAGTTTATTATTTAATCGTTTCTTTTGACTATGTATTTTTTAATATTTATGTAACTTTCAAATTCTAGTCTCACCATGCTCGAATTGTGAAATGTAGGTAAATACGTATTTCGCACTAATAAACTAATCTTGAATCTAACTTACCGTTCTACCGATTAATAAAGATCGCAATAATTTTTGCGGAAGTGGAAATATCAGAAATTACAATTTAATAAAATCTTTAAAAACAAAATTAGGAATGAATAAGAAATCATCACGTTGGAGTCCAAAAATTCTCACTCCAAAGCAAAAATTATGTTTGCAGCTTTGTGGGCAAATCTGACAGAATTGGAGGGACATAGAAACAGAAATATTGTTTGTTGGATATCTGGAAAAATTCACTACCATAATAGGAAATGACTATAACTAAAAATTCAACAATTAAAGAGTTATTATTATTAAGAAAATTGGGGAATTGGAGAACTGAAGAATTGGATGTTCTAGAGATGGGCAGATGTTAGAAATTGGAGAATTGGAGAGTCGAAGAGTTGGAGAATTGAAAAATTAAAGAATTGAAGACTGCACTAAACAAAAATAGTTAAATTCAATTGCTTTATTATCTAACCTTTCTACTGTTCCCTGCATATCTTTTCCCATTCTTGCTAACACATTTAAGTCATCTGCTGTGCTGGACTACATACTCACAGTCAGAAATTAATTTATTTACAAATACCCGTTTCCCATGCATTGTGTACATCTTCAGTATATCCTAAATTAGTACAACATACAACACATAAAGCGTAGAATATTAAAATTTTGGATAAAGCAGTCATATAATAATATCATAATAAGGATTGGTAGCAAAACCATCGTCATTGTTTGAAAGCTGTAAGATTATTGAAAGTGCAGGATGGTGTAGATCTGCACCTACTGGCGGTGTATCATCTTTAGCTACCTTAATTGTTAAATCACTCTATCTATCTGGATGTAATAAAGAACGAACATCATTTATTTCATAATGTTTCTTCTACTACTTTTGTTATTGCGTTGCAATTAGTTATTCAATCTATTCTAACATCTCTGAGGCGACGAAAATAAATTTGGTTAAAATTTAGCACATTTGTCACATTTTAGTCACGAATAAATATTACACTAAAGATTCGGAAGATTATAATAAATATAAAGAAAAGAGAAAGAAAGTGAAAAATGCGGTAAAAATAGCAAAGAAGGATGCATGGATAAAATTCGGGGAAAAAATTAATCAAAATTTTAGAGAAAACCAGAAATTGTTTTATGGAACATTAAAACAGTTAAGAAACAAAAAAGAATATACAATGATGAATGTTAAAGATAAACGGGGATACATAATAACGCATGAAGACAAAATAATGGAAAGATGGAGGGAATATTTCCAAGAGTTGATCAACAATGACAGAGACATATCAAACGATAGCACAACCATGGAGATGGAACCAAAAATAAGAGAGATATCTGAAAGAGAGGTAACGGAGGCGATAGCTAAAATGAAAATAGGAAATAAGTACCGGGAGTAGATAACATTAGGGCGAAGATGATCAAATATTTAGGATGCGAAGGGATGAAAGAACCCCAAAAAATAATGAACCTCGCAATTAGATCAAAAAGAATGCCAAGGGATTGGAACACGGGAATAATCTTGCCCATTTTTAAGAATGGTGATAAAAGAGAATGCAAAAACTATCGGGGAATAACGCTATCAAGTACACCGGGAAAGATATTAGCAAGAATAATGGACACACGAATTCGAGAAATTGTGGAAGACACGATTGAAGATACGCAATATGGATTTAGAGGTGGGAGAAGTACGCAAGACTTAATCTTCATAGTAAGGCAAGCCAGTAAAAAAGTTATTAACAAAAATAAAAAATTACATATATGCTACATCGACCTACACAAAGCGTTTGATAGGGTAAGGAGAGATGATATATGGAAGTAATTAAAAAAGAAAAATCGAAAATCGACGAGGAAACCAGAAGAAAGGATGAAGAAGGGTGGAGGAATATATAATACGATGAAAAATACATTCCTAGGAAAAAAAGAAGTGCAAAAGAACGTGAAAGTCGACGTAATAAATAAAATAGTAAGGCCAATGCTGATGTACAGCTGCCCATCCAAAATTAATGCTATGGATATGAGATTCCTAAGAAAAGTAGAAAATAAAACGAGAGAAGACTTGAGAATGACACCAATACGAACGAAAATAGAAGAAGGACAGCTAAGATGGTATGGACATATTTGTCGAATGTCAGAAGAAAGAATAACTAAGAAAATTTATGAAACTAAAATATTTGGGAAAAATACAAGAGGAAGACCAAGAAGAACATGGAACGATGAGATAAGGGAAACATTGACCGAGAGAGAAATGAATTGGCATGAGGCAAGAGAAATGACAAAAGACCGGCAAAAGTGGAGAGAGAAGATAAGGGCAAGAAATTAACCTCAAACTCGAAATAACTTTACACCTAACGGTAGAAAGGGTTTTAAAGGATTAAAAAAATAAAATAAATATTACACTCGAACAAATGAAGAGAACTAACCGTCAGCAAAGTAACTGTAAAATTACTTAGGATAGCGCGATTCAGCTTTATTAAAGTTTGGAACATTTAAAATCACCTATGACAAGATTATAAGAATTATTTACTAAAGGATAAACGTTTGAAGTAGTTAATGCTATTAATGTTAATAATTTTCCATATTTTTTGTTTTCGTACGATCTTTTGTTGTAGTAGCACTGCAGTACTTAACCCTGTTTGACCCGGCTGCAAGTATCTAAAGTGAATTTTCCTATCGACATATCTCACTTGAAACTTGCAGAAGATTTTCTTCGACAATGCAGGTTGTTTGATAAACAGAAAATAAAAATATACTAATAATGAAATACTTCACTACAACCGGATATTAAAATATCGAAAAACAAGCTGGGCTGTGCTTTTTGAGTGAAAACAATTTCGCTTGAAACAATTTTTAATGAGATACTCTTATGGATCCGAAGTACACTTCTCACAGGAAAAATCGGGACACCAGCAATTCAGAATTTTAAAATTTCTTGATTGTAAATGCAACTTTCGGAGGACGTATTCACTTATCATAGCCATAAATCACTTAATTATGTATATTACTGTGATCAAAGGTAACGACTAGAAATTTAAACAGAAAAATAAATATATAGAGAGAAAAAGGTTTATGTATAGAATAAACAAATCTGAGTTTCGGTGGCGGCGTTTCCTTTAGAAGTACCAATGAAAAAAAAATACATAACAACAAAAAGAACTCTTGAATAAACGGCTTTATTTAGAAATATATATGTATTTAACTTGTCTGATGTTATGTAGAGATAATTCTTTTTTAAGAAAACATGTGGTGATGGGATTTTATCATTTAATATTATGTTACTTGTTAATGCTGCTTTGATATTAGTTACTTACTTCGATTTATGCTCGCGAGTATTAGTTTAGCAATAGACAGTATGTCAGTCAGCCTCCTCAGTTTTGGGATAATGTGATTTTCAGATTTATTGACTACACTACTATTATTGATGTATTAATTACTATTGTTGTTTAATATTCTTAAATATTGTATAACTATAAAGTTTCCTTCTATCTATAAAAAATTACCAAAATCAGGTTTAAAATTATTTATAAAATTCTTAAATAAAGCAATTAATTTCGCAAAGAAATTATTTATTTTATGAACCCTCCGTTTATTGTATTTTCAGGAAATATATTTTAGCTATCGCCTGTGTAATCTGACGTCGTTGATCTATTTCTTGAGATGTGGCCAACACTGGGTGTCTTTACAAACTGTCTTTATGTAGCACAGGTTTATTAACAATTATTTAAAATATTATTGGATTTATAATACATAACAAACATTGTAAGAAAGCATATTTATTCGTCAATCTCAGTTAGTGCTAAAATATTTATTTTGAATTTGATACATTTAATACTTTTTCGTTGCTACTGCCTGAAGCTGTGCTACAGACCAAAAGTGTTAGCTATATTTCAATAAAATAGAACGACATTGGATTACACAGGCGATAGTTAAGATATATTTCTTGAAAATACAATAAACGGAGGGTTAATAAAATAAATAATTTCTTTGCGAAATTAATTGCTGTAAAAATTTTGTAAATAATCTTAAACTGTTTTTGGTAATTTTTTAAAACATAGAAAAATATTTTGTAGTAATACAATATTTAAGAATACTAAACAACAACAATAATGCATACATCAATAATAGTGTAATTAATCAATGTGAAAATCATTGTTCAAAAACTCAGGAGGCTGCTTGACATATTTATTGTCTATTGCTAAAGCAATCAATACTCGTGAGCATAAATCAAACTAAGTAACTAATATCGTAGTAATAGGTAATATAATTTTAAAATCCCATCGCCATATGTTTTCTTAAAAAAAGAATTATCTCTACATAACATCAAACAAGTTAAATGCATATATCTGTATTTCTAAATGGTGCCGTCTATTCAAGAGGCCTTTTATCTGTTATGTTTTTTTTTGCATTAATATTTCCGTATTCGGTATTTCTAAGGAAACACCGCCACCGAAATTCCAATGTGTTTATTTACTGTATAAACCTTCTTCTCTATATATATTTATATTTCTGTTTAAATTTTTAGTCTTTACCTTTGATCGCAATAATACACACAAAAAAGTGATTTATGGCTTTGATAAGTGCATATATCCTCTGAAAGCGGCATTTACGCCCAAGAAATTTCAAAATTCACGATTGCTGGTGTCCCGATTTTTCCTGTGAGAAGTGTACATAGCTGTGTCAGACATTTACATCATAAAAGCAATTTATACCGATGTGTCCTGGCGAACTTTACCATTTCGCAAAACAATAAACTCGTCATAATACCACCGTCCCGTTTGTAATATCAATGTCAACCCGAGCGGACTGAATCCTAACGAGGAGTATCAACATGGAAAACTGCGCGGAAAAAGGGATTCGCCATCTTATATAGCACGGTCAAAACTGTACTAGCTCTCACCCGGAACGCGAGGCCTACGTTTCGCGTGCTGCGCCTAAGCTTCGGCAGGATAATAACTCGCGTTTTACGACGGGCCCGATTGTCGAGAAACAGTCTGCCGGGAGATAAAACCGTCTAGGGTGGCATAACCTTAAATGCGAAACCGGCGAGATGTATTAAAGTGCCCCGCGCTACCTGGCGACGAATCGTTCTTTTCGAGTGTCTTGGAGATTGAGCGCGTTAAGTGCGTAAGTAGTCGTTTAGCCACGGCGTACGAGGTACTTGTTTTATGGGAAACTCGAGTGCTGTTACGTGTTGAACACGTCGTCGTTGGATGATAGGCTCTCTCGGTGGAAATTAATGAAGTTTTTCGGCTGGAAACATTTCACACGAGTTCAAAATTGAATTCTCGATAGGGGCGTAGAATCAATAGCTTCGGAGATAGCGATACTCTCTGTCGCATTGGATATAAGTTAAAATCATTTGTTAGATGGTGAAATTTACGAGACTATTTTCTTTAAATTCCTTACTTTATACAGGGTGAGTTTTTTATCTTGAGACAACGGAATATCTCTAAAACACTGCATCAAATCAAAAAAAGATCTTAATAAGATTTGTTATAATGTAGGGGCTCACTGAATGATGCCGAACTCGATCCCCCACCTCACCCCCCCCCCCCTCCCGAGTAAGAGGATAACTTTGAAATCTTAAATGGGAACCCCAATTTTATATTGCAGATTCTGATTCTACGCCATCAAGTATGTAGTTTTTGTTTGAAACTTTTTTCGATCCGTAACAGATTGCGCTGTAATCGCAAGAAACATGATTGTGAACGTCTAGAAAAAATACACAGAAAAGAGAAGCAAGCAAACATGATTTTATGTTTTTTTTCTTTTAACATTAAATAACATTTCGAAAAGTCATTCAACAATGAAAAACTTTACTTTATCATACCCATTTCAGAAAATGTGTTCGAAAATGCGCCCTTCCACTTCGATACATTTATTTATTCGCAATTGGAATGATTGCACACAACTGAGAAGTGTTTCCGGCGTAATCCTTGAACAAGCGTTGGTGATTCGCTCAATCATGTTTTCCCTCGTGATTGGCACTTCTATATAAACTTCAGATTTTAGGTGGCCCCACAAAAGTAAGTCAAAGGAAGTAAGATCTGGCGATCTTGCAGGCCAAGACACTGGACCACCTCTTCGGATCCATCGACGATTGTAAGCTCGATCTAATACTTTTCGTGCTATTCTTGAATAATATGCTGGATTATCGTTATGTTGGAGCCACATTGTTTGTTGTACGTCCAAGGAAAGGTCTTCAAGTAACACTGGAAGTTCGTTCTGCAAGATGTTTCAATATTTTTCACCATTTAAATTTCCACCGATGAAATATAGACCATTCAGCTTATTACCAATTATTCCACACCAAACATTTACGTTCCAAGGATGTTGATGTTCAACTTGGCGCAACCAATGGGGATTTTCGATACTCCAGTAATGCATGTTGTGCCGATTTACCGTACCGTGATTTGTGAATGTCGCCTCGTCAAAAAGTAATACTCGAGCAAACAAATTGAGATTATCTTGTATCCGTTGAAGCGCCCAGTGACAAAATCGCACTCGATTTTGAAAATCATCGTCATGAAGTTCTTGATGCGTGGAAACTCTAAATGGATGATATTTCCTACGCTTCAATATTTGGCAAATGGCGGACTGAGAAATTCCTGATCCGCGAACCATTTCTCGAGTACGAATGTGTTGATTATTAGCTACTGCAGCTAATATCGCGATTTCATTATTTTCTCCAGCAATTGTTTTCCGGCCATTACGTTTTCTTGGCTGTACAGTTCCTTTGCTAGCGAACTGTTGAACGACTCGGTAAAAGGAAGCACGCGATCGCACCTTGTCGGGAAAACATTGTGAATAAAGGTTAACAGCATCATCGATATTCCTACCACTTTCTCCATAGATGTAAATCGTTTCAATTCTCTTGTAATGTTATAGCCTCCATTACTGTGCAAATATTCAACACTAACTAATTTGTATTGGATTAATAATCTAAATGGGGATCGGATAATGTGTAAGTATTCACAGCTTGTCAAGTAGTGAATAAAGTACCGTTTTTCTATCGTTGAATAGTATTCCAATTGCGAATAAATAAATGTATCGAAGTGAAGGAGCACAGTTTCGCACATATGGCTTTTTGAAATGTTAGTTTATGTTAAAATAAAGAAAAAACACAAAATCATGTATGCTTGCTTCTCTTTTTTGTGTATTTTTTCTAGACGGACACAAATATTTTTTTGCGATTACAGCGCAATCTGTTACGAATCGAAAAAAAAGTTTCAAACAAAAATTACATACTTGATGGCGTAGAATCCAAATCTGCAATACAAAATGGGGGTTCCCATTTAAGATTTCAAAGTTGTCGTGAGGTGGCGGATCGAGTTCGGCACCATTCAATGAGCCCCCTACATTATAACAAATCTTATTAAGATCTTTTTTTGATTTGATGCCATGTTTTAGAGATATTCCCTTGCGTCAACATAAAAAACTCACCCTGTATATATAAGAAAAGCGAACAACATCAATACGCAAAGAAACATATTTTTGTACGTAGAATGATTTTACAATAAATATATTATGGTAGTACTTACCATAATTATAGTTCACTCTACCAATGCTGTTCTTAAATTCTACCAATAAAAACATAACCAGTACTATTTTGTAGTAATTAATGTAGATTGATTAAATGCAAGCTGCTGATAATTGTAGGAAATAAAAAGTTGGTTCTATCTCGCGATACTCTTTAATTTAAATTAGTAATTGCTTCGTAACTAAGTAATTAAATATGTGCAAAATACTCCTGCAATGAGTAAGGCTCTATTTGAATGAATAATTGGTTGCGGGCTTGTTTAAACATGTTTAAGTTACTTATTGCTTTGATATGGCTTAGTATCATATCATAAAACTTCAATGACACAGCTTCTCAATTCTTCTTTTGCTTGTGGAGTCTTTCCTGAGGCCTTGAGAACGCTGGTGATTATTCCAGTGCACAAAAACAATGTCTATACATGACATTACGAATTATTATAATCAGGACTATTTTAATATATAATCTAATCAAAAAAAGTGAATAGTTACACCAAATTTGATTAAAAGTAACACTTTTTGGTATAATACCTTATCCAAATACCAACACCAACCGAACAGATAACAGCTTCCCGCAAATTTTTTATGTGTGTACATACATTGATTCCATAACAATGGAAATGTTTTTACTCTAATTAAAGAATTTTCTTATGATTATTGAGAGGCTTAAGGTATATCCTAATAGCATTCACCAAGGAGGAAGAAAAATCACGAAAGCTTCATACTGGAAGCAGAATCTGGAAAGCAGCAATAAGCCTTGTTACTGATAACCTGCAAATTATTGTTATTATCCTTCTGAGTTTGGTCAAGGCAGTCTCCACGTCTTTTCAGTTCTAGCAACTATGCCGTCTTCAGGTAAATCCTCGGTCCTTCGTAGACGAGAAAGGCGGCTTCGATGTCATTATACTGAGAAAAAGACTTATTTGTCATTGATAAATATGTATCAATCCAAAGAAATTGTTCTTTTCATTAGTGGCAATATATTAGGTGTTAAGAAAAAAATATTTGAAACAAATAGTGTAGTAGTAACAAGCATACTTCATCCTTGTACAAAATATAACATTAACTTTGAAACAATCGATATTGTTGGAATAATAAAGCATATTTGGTCAAATAATTCTACAATCAGTCACTTGATGATGTTAGATATGAATATATTTCAAATGAATAAAGCATATCATTAGATGAATAATTTGTTTATTTGGGTAGTTTGAAAGTAAATTGGCAGATACACAGAAAAAACAATTTTGTTGTTTTCAACCAAATATTTCTGTTAACATATATTTGGTTACAGTTACTAAATTATTCGTTGATTTAAATTCTATTTTAAAAAATACGTTTGTATTCAATCAAACAAATAATTTGGGTTAGGTTTCTTTGAAACAATATTAACATATTGTTAATTTATCTAAATGTTTACATTGAAGTAAACATAAATAATGCGTTTCATTTTCTTAAAACAGTTTTCTACCCATATAGAATAGCGGATACGGTAACTACTTCTATGTAGTAGAAAAATTAACGCATAGATAGCGCCTCTCTTATTTCATTCCAGTAACAGAATATATGTAGCAGAAATATGACAACAAACACTATTATAACATATTAATCTAGTATGTTTACTAGATAAGCATCTAATCGGAGCTGTGACCATTGCAAGAATGACTCTTCTTTCATTGCTAATACACAGAGCGCTTGGCCTTTCAACATCTTAGCCACATGATAGATATGAAGATATGATTTTTTTTATAATAAACGATAAATATAAACGATTCATTTTTATTTCAAGCAAAAATAATCGCAGCATTTAGTTAATTCAACGGAGTTCTTTTTTATTTAAAGCAAAATACTTCTAGCCATTTGCTCAAACAAATGCCTTATTAAAACAAAAAAAAAATCGTTAAATTAAGTATTCATTTAAGTAGAATATGCGAAATTTGATAAATTGAAGTATAATATATATATTTGAATTAACACCAATGATATTGTGTTCTGAACGAGAAATTTGTTTGCCACTATGTAAACGAATAATTTTGTGGAATAAGATCAAATTTGGTTAGCTTAACCAAATCGTTCTTTCTGTGCACCACAATATTATGAGGTTACTTACAGTCAAAGCCATTGCGCGCACCAGTAAAATAAATAACAAAATCCTGATCAATTTCTCCTGAATTGACCAAGTTCTTATTACCCAATAAGTCCAATTCCCCTAAATTGTATGATCAACGCAAAATATTAAAATTACAATACAAGCAAAATATAGATTTTTCATACATTAGACAACAAATACTGCAGCAACTTTGTCATCGCATCCCGAGCCATCGCGAATTAAGAATATAAAACGCAACGATAACGTTGCGTACGCTAGATGTTGGAATGTGAAAAAGAGCAGCAAGACAAAAAGAGATTCGAAACACGCAACATCGCACAGACACCGGCTGGTGTCGGTCTGCGACGATGACGACATCATGAACGTCGTTGACCGGCTAGATACCTATTTACACACATGCGGGTCAATTATGGAAACAGTTGCGTTACGATGCAGGTGGCGCGCAGGTGCAAACATTTTTCTCCTTCTTCCCTTTACCTTTCTTTTTATATTTATTTACCCGCATCTCTTTAATTCATAATGTAGCTCTGGTTCACAATTTAGATAAATGTCTTCGTCAAGGCAGGTAGCGTAAGTAATACCTTTGTCGAAGAGTTTGATTCTGCATTACCATAAAAAATTAATCTGGAAAATAAATTCAAGTATATATGATAAGTGGATTCAAGAAACATGAGTTAAATTGTCTTGTCCGATCTCTCATGTGTATTGGTGTTTGTAAATAAAAAAGCAGTAATTACCAGTTAAAATTCTATGTCAACAGTAAACATCCAACAAATCCAACTTACATTGCATTAATGAAAGGAGAAATTTTGAGGCAATACTCAATTAATAATTAAAATCTATTCATGCTCCTTTTTATATCGAAACATTAGATTATGTAAACTATAAATTTCAGTAATAGGGCAATATCAAAAGAGTGAAAAAAAGGTTAAAAGGAGCTTTCGACGTCAATAATCAAATAAAATAACAAACATAGATTCTAAAAAAACCTAACAGAACCTAACCTATTCCTCGGTAAATAGTTGATTATCGAAAAAATGTTCCGGATATTTATTAATCATTAATTCACAGAATTCCATGCGACGGTAGTAATCGTCGGGTAAAAGTTCTTGGGATGTACTAATTTTGTACGAACGATATTTATTTATATGTAAAAGTGTTGCCGTTGGATTGCGATCGTTTCATTTATGGATTTTATTTAAAAATTATTGTTTCATTAAATTAAGAATTAGACCCTGCACGCGTCTTTACCGTGATAGTCAAAAGTAATGTCCCAACTTTCGTTATTTATTTCCAAATTATTAATAATTCATTGTCCGTCAAGATAGCTTTTCATTATTCAATTATCAGTTTCCAGTTTCATTCATTAAAACCTTTTCTTTTGTGTAAATTACTCCGCATTGTTAGTTTGTCAGTGACTGAATTTGATTCACGTTGCGCATCTTCCTGTTTCCGCCCTCTCGCTAAGCAAGTGAGAGGCACAGGCTTCGTACCATCACACACGCGCTATTTAAGTTCTCTCCGTGCAAATTTTATTAGTTACCACGTTTGTTGTGGGATATTGTCACGTGAGGAACCTCCAATATCGAGTGCATTTTCTGTTTTATCTGAGCCGCCAGGAGAAGTGTTTAATTGCATCGATATTTCCCCGAAAAGGGTTTTACAAGCAGTAGCGTTAAGCCGGCATTTATTTAGTTTAATGGCGTCATCTTTAGGTCACTGGTACGCTGACTTTTCTTTCGGCTGTTAATTTTAGTAGTTTTGGTAATCCGGTCCTGTCCTCAGGACCTATTTTGTTTTAATTTCAACCTAGAGGGTGAAAGAAGTACTTAATGTGGGAGACCAAATCCTGATCGTTGAACTAACCTGCACCGCGTACAGGGGGGCAAATTGGACCACGCCTATGACACCAGCACTAAATACCCTTCCGGACGCATACACAGACATCCATCAAAGTTACCAGCTAAGTTTTATACATATTTTATTTTTACTCTTTCTTTTGTTGCACCGAATTAAAATTTGAATTTATCTATAAAATCCTATCACGTGATAAAGACCGTCAAGCCAAAATTACTAACCTAGATTAAGATTTGAATTTATATTTCTTAAATACCATCATAATTATTTTTAAATTTATTTATTGCACCATCATTACCTATAATTTAGATTACTAGTTAAGCACAGAGGTTAAGAGCGAACACCAATTGTGATCGTAATAGTTCAAACCATATCCTAACATTGTATTTATTGTATTTTATTTGTAGCAAATATACAGTGTCATCCAAAAATTTGTGTTTTGAATAAATTATTTCGATCCGATGAAACCTTCGACTTTGAGAGCGAACGAACCCCGTAACAAAAGGTTTAAAGCGATTGTTGCACTAATATTGCATTCGCGAGCAATTTGTCTAGATCTCATACTAGGATTTAATTCCACTAAACCACAAACTTGAATTTCGATATCACTGACATTTTTCATTAGAACATTTTTGTTATTAATTATTTTTTTTTATTTTTCGGGATAATTTACTGCAAATAAATCTCATGTAACTGCTGCTGAATTGTCATCGTAAAGTTGTTTTCCTACCTTCGAGCATATAATACTCCATTTTTCGTAAAATTACTAACCCCGATTAAAGCTTACCAACCGTTATAAAACTTGAGGCCCCTAACCGTAATACCGAAAGATAGGAAGACTGTCAAAATAATAGCAGATCTGCTGAATGGTTACTGTAGACTAAATAGGCATATATACAACATAAGCCTGGCAGATGACGCAACCTGCAGATTCTGCCAATAGGAGGAAGAAACACCAATTCATGTGCTGTGCCAATGTGATGGCCTGGCGAGGGCAAGGTTTCTTGTAATGGGCGTGGAGAACCCCACAGCTAGTGGCTACACAAAGAAGCCGTTCTCGAAAATGATAGCCCTAATTAAGAGGGCAAAATTAGAGAGCGTCCTATAGGAAAGAAGGGGATCACAATAGATCTGAAAAGGTCCCGCCACTCCTCATCTAATCTAACCCTAATACCTAGCGACAACGTCTTATTAAGAGATGAACGAAATGAATCGAACACCGCCTTCACTTGAAGTAAATTACGCATGTCTAAAGATTCGTTCCCTCCACTTCGCAGTAATATGAAATGAGGGCTTCATTGAATTGATTCAAATTGAAAAGATCGATGTGAGGATAGCATTTTGTAGTAGTTAACCAAGAGTAGAGATTAGTGGTTAGTGGTTACCGTTAGACAGCGATTGCATACAGATTGGAGATGGTATATCGAATTGCATATGTGACACACAATCACCCAACAGAATAGTATGCGCATTTCTTGACTTTGTTAACTGATAGAAATCATATTTTCATCCTTCTTTTATTCATTTTACGGCAATCGTCAGGTCGAGAGTGCGCTCACGGTATCAAGATCCGTCCAGATCTGAGTAAACATTAATGATGTGTAATGATCCTCATGCGTTTCAATCTTTATCGTCGGGTTTGCCCGTCGTGTTTAACCGACATTCGAAACCGATGAAGGTATCCGTCCGTTTTAACCGACGCGACGTGCTGGACGTCGGTTAAACACTAGCGTTGCGATGAACGTGGTTCCATACGCCTGTACAGCTATGAGAAAATATTGCAGTGCAAAGCCACATAACGAATGAACCGAAGACTCAAGGTTGCTTTCACGATATGAATGAATATATTTCGTAAAAGGCAGGAGCAAGCAGCTCTGTTCACGGCGTGGCTTTTACAATAGGTTAGAATTTAGTTTTTGTGCAAATGCCTTATTGATAAAATCAATGGTAAATTCTTTGCATACAAACAGATCGCTATACGTTTACTCTCGTGAAAGCAATGTGAAAAATTTACTTTATGCAGAAGCCCTTTTAGCATATTTGGCGTCCTGCCGGCCTTTTCAAGATCTAATATCGACGTATGTTCGGTTAAACGGTCGAAACATCGTCCTCTACTACCTTAATTGGTAAAGCACTCGTCCGGCAAACGAGGGGACGTAGGTTCGAATCCTGTGTGAGGAGAAAAAAAGTTCTTGGGAAAAATTCTTCCTAATTATTACAGTTAAAAGCAGAAATACATTCATTTGTTATTTTCATACTGTAAAAACCTTACAATCTTTATAATATATTTATTTGCTTAGTTGATACATGCATAAGTGTATATTAAGCACGTCAAAATTAAATAACACAATACAAACACAAAATACAAAAAATACAATTTAATATAAAAGCAGATTATTGCTAAACAAGCCAACGAATTCATGTATGGAATAAATACAATTTTACAATGTATTCTTAAGCCTAACTTTGAATATTTTTTCATTCATACTTAATTTTAAAACACCAGATTATACTAGAGTCGGACTCTAACAGAAGGTGGAGCTTTCCTTGTTATAGAAAATTTATTCTAGTTCTCTTTTTACTAGTCTAAAATTATCCTTTATTATCTAGTGTCATAAATTTACTAAAAAAAGGTCGACAAGATTAAGTTGTTTTAATATTAGCACTGCATCTTATAATTCGTTTTTAGGCGAGCAAAACTCCGTATGCATGGGCGGAAGATCCCCAGAAAGCAATATCATACGACAGTCTCAAGTGAACTTCACTATAATAAAAAGATAAAATTGAGTTTAAAGATAATAAATTACTCAATGTTCTAATCTGGTTACAAACCTTATTCATGTCCATGTGAGCCACGACACTCGCGCAATGCTTCTCCCCCCAGAGTTTCATCAAAATAAATGCCGAGAAATTTCAAATCATTCTTTGATGATAAATAAACATTGCTTACGGATACTTCAACATTAAAATGCAATTTGGATCTCGCCGTATGAAAGAACATATAATTAGTTTTTTCAAGATTTAGGTGCAAATCATTACTTGAAAACCATTGATGCAATTCAGACATAAAATCGAAATGAAATATACCTCATTATATTAATTTGTTAAAATTTTGTAGTATGAGCAAATTTAAATAAACATATTTACAACATGCATTTATAATATGTACTACAATGATACCACAACGAGATGTTGTTTGTTGTACAGGTATTTAATACCTATTTTAGAATTTTAGTATGCAGGAATACTATAATGAGAAAAATTATGATCTACGTCTCCTCCCCCCACATAAAAAAATAAGCGATATTAACAAAGTATTACAATCTAGTCGTCTGCAATTCAAAGGCAAATATATTCGCAAATATCGATACATCATATCTTCCAACAAAGGAGGCTCTGCAACTTCTCGTTCGCTTCTTTGCCTTGCAGTTCTATCGCGGTAAAATAAATTTGCAAGCTCGTGCATTGCAACCCATCTGCTGTCAGCTGCGCGACCAAAACCGGCGAGAACATCCTAAGCGTTACAATAGAAGCTGTCGTAATTTTTTCGAACAGATGATGATCAGCTGAATTACGCGGAGAGCAGTTGAACCGCCCTCCTTTTCTAACCGGCTTCCTCAATTGGATTTTCTCGGAAATGGCTTTCATATATCCCATTGTAATATATTTACATGTGTGTCGACGGATCTTCCGGCTATTTTATCATACCATTCTGTACGTGTATAATTTACCTAAACATCTGGAATATATGCCAACAGGTCTTTTTCTCGTCTCGTATACTTACCATACATTAAATTATCGTTCGTTTGCGTTTTACTCCTCATTTTAAAACAACAATTTCTCTTCTTTTCTCTTTGCCGTGAGTGCCCTTCAGGTTATTGTGGTTTGCTTGCTTTAAATATAATAATAAAATATTATTTTCGTAGTTACTCTTTTATTATCTCTCCTAAATGCCGGTTAAAATCTTCAAATTCTTGGAAGAATTTAAAGATTGGAAAATTTACTAAAAGAATAAGGTAAAAACAGAGTAGTTGGCAGTGGGGAATATTTATTAATCATTTATCATTAACCGCGAGTGCGAATATGACTCGATTAAACATTAGTTTAAATAAATGGTTTTCTTTCAACAAGAACAAATCTGGAATTTAAATATATTATATCCATAATTAATGTTACTGCAACAAAAGTATTTTGTTTTTGTTCTAATAAATTGAGTATAGGAAATTAGCTTCAAAATATTATTTACATTAGGAATACATGTTGTAAATGAAGCAGGATAGGATACAGATGCAAGTAAAATTTGTATTCGTTACCCGCCGAGACCGCCGGTAAGTAACGATTACCGGCTGGCAAAAGTATTCGATACTTTTTGTACGCAGTTACCAGTATTGCCGATAATCGAATGGAACTATTACCATATGTAACTTTTCCGGCAAAAGTAATGAAATTAACGAAATAACGAAAGTAACGAGAGTCAAACTAATACTCGAGCAGACTAAATCCTGTTATGGTTTGAACAATTTTATCTATTTCTGTATAAAAAAAGGATATAAAATGTCGCAGCGAGGCGATTCAGGTGATATAGAAAATCTCTGCATTTGGCAAATCCTTTGAAGGCATTTCCTTCAGGAAGTAAAGACGATCAGTAGAAAGACATCTACACATGCAAATTAAATATTAGAATGTGAATATTAAATATTTATAACAGATCTTGACAGTTCAAAGTCGACTTCAATTCGAAAGAACATTTTTATTTTATTTTTTACAGTGTATTTATTTTACTTAAATTTCGTTTAATCAGACTTTTATATGTATTTATAATCCAAATTCATTGATATGTCAACAAGAAGACAGGAAAAGCTGCCCAGATTTAGTTTCGTCCAAAGTGTGTATGCAACTTTGCCTCATATCGATGAAATTAATGGACTTTTCGAGGCAGTTGGATTTTTGCGAAGACAATCGCAATCTATGTCTGTTAGATTTTTTTGTAATTCGAATCAATTACCAGCCAACTCCGTGGGAGACGGTCGTGTCTCAAGTAATTTTTATAAGTTTTAACGGTTTTTCTGATAAAATCCTATTTATTTTAATTCTAACCCAAAATGAAGATTAATTTAAAAAATTTTAAATTAATTATATTAATTGTTACCTACATAACTGTTGGGTAATTTTTCTCCAAGGACGATTTTACCCCCGTTTCTGAGCCATTCTCTGTAATTTGAAGTAGGAGGGCCCCCATTCGATGCCCTGACCAGACCTAACCACTCTGATGCTTGCCGATTTTCCCTCCAAAGGTATTCTACGCTCAAATCAACCTAAAAAATAAACGTATTATTTTAATTCTTATCTAAACGTTAAATTACTTATAAGAAATTTTATTTCGTTATGTGCGATAAACTTTTGGGTTAGAAAAGTTTGTATAAAACCGCCAACCATTTTGGGATGATTAGAATGGCTCTTGTAGCGACTACGTAGTCCTTTCAAAAATACCTATTTATCTATAGAGTGTAACAAGAAGCACGGAACGACATATGTTATGCTTATTTGATCGAATTTCAGAAATTGGTTATAATCGCTCTTGAAACCTCTTAGAAACAAAACGTAATGTGTATTATTAGGCTTTTGTATAGGATTTGTAACATACAATGCAACCACATAATAACATACAGAGCATCTCATTAGAACAAGGAAATGTATATATGAATAAATAGATATGAACTCAATAATATTAATAAATTGGTGTTAATGCCAATATAGGGTTGGTTTTCTTTTCTATACAAAATCAGTGTTCCTGCACGAAAGCGCAAAATTGTTTAATATGCTATATTTTCAACAACATATACAAGTAACTCTACTAGCAGAACTTTGAGTTGTTCTGTGAGTAAAACACAATGGAACCAGCTAAAAACAATTTGTTGACAAGTGTGACAAGTTGTCTGTATCTAATGATATAGCTATTACTATATTATATCTTCTATCTAGCGGTATAGCGTAAAAACAGAACTTCAAATTCGTTGTCACCTTTACAAAGAACATCTCTACAAGAACGTCAAACAATCAGCGTCGGCATCTTTGATCATATTCCTGACCTTCAACCTGCTTATTGCAAAACTTTATAGCTGCCAGGTTGACATATTCCTTATCACAGCTGTTACACCCTTGAATGTGCGCTCATCGATTATAAAAATGTCAAAAACTGTGCAATGACTGTCAAGGGTTATTTTGACAAGACTCGCGCTTAGCTTTCTATTGACTAGACGGAATTCAGAAAAAGAGGCAATTCCGCGTAGTTAAAATTTGGTAGCTGTTCCTTGAATTTATTGTAGTTATTAAATTGCTTATAATCGTATTGTTGCAACCGGTATATCTCTTAACGTTAGAAACACTCTCCTCAAAAAATAGGAGAGTCAATCCCAGATACTGATCCATCTAGTTTGTTGTGATAAACAAATTATGAAAAAAAAAAGAAAAAAACTTCAACAAAATAGACACAAATATAGACATAATAAAATCATATTTGAATTCTGTCAAGTCTAGATCCTTACAAATTCTTTAATAACACACGACCGGTTTCGCTCTATCCGAGCATCCTCAGGCCAGCTAAAAAGGTATAAATACTAAGAGTGTTTTTTAATTAACATTATTTAGCAAAATAGTATTATAAATTAAAAAAATAAATAAATGGGAGGTGAAAAAATGTAAAAGAATTTAAAAAAATAAAATTAAAAGTAGTTCAGAATGATCAAGGTTTAAAATTAAAATAAAATCAGAGAGTGCAAAGCAGATAATCGAACTTGTAAATGTAAAACTTTAAAAAAAAAACAGGCATTAAATAAAGAATAAAACATAAATCTAAACGAATAGCATAAAATTAAAAATTGTTAAAATAATTGTAAGCACTTCGAACTCAGGATATAAAATGATTCTGGAAAACTCGAGATCAAAATTTAAATAAAGGTAGAAAATTCCAGAAAAATACAATAAACTTACGCCATCTATTATGAAAAAAACTAGACTTAAGTAATGTTGTGCTTAAGACATAGTAGTAAGGGGGCAGGGGGCGGGAAGGCTGTACCCGAAAATTAATTATGAGTTTAATGAAAGATTTTTACTAGTGAGCTGTTGCCTCAATATTTCCAATGCCTCTAAATTATTGAGATAGATGGGTACCTTTTTGGGCCGTATGTAATATTTGGAAATTGTGATTGATGTCAAATCAATGTTTATTCTATTTTAAATGTTTACCGAACAAGGAATATACAATAGAATTGGGTTTTACGCTACGTAAATGCTCTTTTATCCTAATTTCGAAATTTCTAAAGGTCCTTCCAAGTATGTGCACATGGCATCTTACATCTCAGGGGTAAACCCTGTTTATTTATATATTATCTTTATTGTTAATAATTAAATTTCGTAAGGGATGTAATGTTCTAAATGATAGATGGATATGTGGTTTAAGGACGTTGGCAATTTTATAAGAGAAAGGGCCTATATATGGGATCGAAATGAAGCATCTGTCATTGTCAACTGTAGTATCTGTGTTAATGCTTAAATAAGCTGCATTTTCCCTTTTTTGTTATTAATTTTATGTAGTAACTTATCTATTATATTAGAATTATAATTATTCACTATGGCTATTTGTGTAGTTATTTTAGTTCCTTTACTAATTTTCAATTTATGTGAATACCATTTTGCTAATAATTGTTGCATACTCTTGTTATATCATACTTCTTTAAGTGGCCTGAAGTTACTCGGATTGAGCGAAACCGGTCGTGTGTTATTAAAGATGTTTGTGCATTTTTCCCTAAATATACAACACTATAGGCATATAGAAAGAAGCTCAGCGATACAACTCATCCTATAGGAAAAAAATGAAACGAAAGAAATTCAATCTGTTCCAAAATATTTCAACATAAAAAAAATCATTTTCTCTTCAGGCAACTAACTTTAAAATTTTATATGTAATTTAAAGACTAAAATAACTAGTAATTTCACTCGCTCAAAAGGTACCGACATCATTTTAAATTTACTAAAACATAGACCAGCACTTGTGCATTTCTAGTATTTGTACATATAAATTTAAAATTTAAAGTTAATTGCCAGAAAGCAAAGTTATAAATTAATTTTAATAGGTAGGTAATACGCATTACTCAAATATTCTGCTGAAAATCCCAACTACTTCCAGTTTGTTGAGAACTTTTTTAATACATAGGGATACTGTAGCGTGTTAATATAAATTAGTTTGCCAACAAATGAAGCTGTTTCGTAGTATCTGAAAGTTGAGAAACATATACCAGCGAGGCAATGTGTAACTCCCATAAATTTCTAGTCGTGATAATGAATGGGCGCATACAACATGCATAAACTTACCATGCAAGTTTATACATGTTGTATGCGGCCATCGTAACCATCTCAACAAGTTAGCAAGAACAGTTGAAGCGCAAACTTATAGCATACTAACCCCGACAAAAGTAAATTAGCTTAACCTTATAGCAATTTCGAACTTGAGGTTATAAATATACTAAAAAACTGTTGATAAAATTAAAATTCAATTTAAAATCATATGTTAATTTTCAACTACAGCAGCCTTCTTATGGTTTTCCCATTAACTTTAGATATAAAATTTTTCAATGTCCGTAATTTACAAACCCCGCACCACATACATTTACAGCAAATTAGAGAACACGCCCAAAGTTTCTATATCGTTTTCCTAACAACACGTTGGATAGTAGAATTTCATTAAACAGCTAGTGTAGGTATAGGTAAAGGTAATTAAGGGCAAGGGCAACCTGTACATTAATGCAAATGTTTGCCCAGAGAGGGTGTAAATTTCTTGTTAGGCCGAGGGAAACCTTCAACGCCTTGGATCAGGAAAGATACACGGACAAGCATAGATTAAGCCGTACCGGTGTATTTATTAAGCTGTAGTAATTTTCATCAACTAGCACTAGTGGTTGTGATTTATTAACTGAAATGAAGGAGACTACTAGTTCGTTTCTCTTAAAGTGTGCCCTTAAATGTTTGGCTTAATATAAGACATTGAAAATATTTAGCAGCATTAGATATGTGGAAGAAAATAAATATTCAAAAGTTATTTTATATCGCTTCTTAAATTTGAAGAAATGTAAGGAATCTTTTTTTAGCTATTGTTATTTATTATTTCTTATGTTTTCCGCAATTACAGCGTTCAATAATGCTATAGGAAAAGAACTATATAATTAATAATACACACGTAAATAAAGCATACATACACTGAGAAAAAAAATTAATAATCATAAATAAACTATAATATGTAAGTAAAAGTTCAGTTGAATAGGAGACAAAAGATAAATTATTAGCACTAGTAAAAAAAGAGATCCTAAACATGATACTAAAACAAGCAATCTAAGTTCCTTACGGTCTGCTTCATACGGTAACCTTATGAAGTTACTTATGATAAGTTAAACTGAAGTAAGTAAAACCAAAGAATATATGCAGTTACGGTAAGTAAAAGATTTACTCATGACAAGTAGATGTATTGCTATGAGTGAACTATTCTATAATGGCTATCACACTCTATTATTAACCTCAATAAC
>RXPK01000195.1:0-44202 GCA_004143645.1 Protaetia brevitarsis | reverse complement strand
AATACCTGATATATAGTAAGGTAATGGTTGGCTATAATTAATATAAATATACTTACCTTAATTTCGTTATTCAACTATGATAGTGAGCAGAAACAAGGAAGTTAGTGAATTATTTAATATAAATTAAATAAAAAAGCAATTATTAGTAATAGTTTTATTTTGTATAGACAAACACAGTGACTACCTGATATGATATGAAGTATTGGTTTCACTTTAACACAGTTTTTTTTAAAATAATTTACAAATATATTTAAATAATAATGAAAAAAATGAACAAAGCAATAATAAAAGATAAGGTAAATGGGGGCCCTTGAAACGTTTATTTAGTTATTGAAATTATTGAAATCTAAACAAAGGACAAAGAGAAAATATGGCTTCAAGTTACAACTAATAACAAACAAAGAAATCATATACCTAGGCGTAAAACTTACGGTTCTGTCGGTTGTCTTTGCACTGGGCGTTGTCTCGCGAGTTGATCCTCTGTCGGCGTACGTGCGGTTATGTCCCGTGATCGCCTCGAAAACGGCTTCGCTCGTCGCGATACCTAACTGCAGATGGCACTTGGACCTGTGCGACGGCATCACACTTTAACTTCACCAGCGGGCGAAGATATCATCACAATGAGGGGAATTCAAATATCCCACCACGTGTTTAAAACTGCAATCTTGAAACATCGATTGCTTATAGGCTCTGTGCTCTTCTTCGCTGGGATTTTTATACGGATGGGCCTTGAGTTAACCCACCCGGATATTTTAATATATTTGCGTTCCAACGGCCTACAATGGCCGTCCCCCTTGCCATCCTGTTTCCGACGAACCTTTCCCACGTCCGTAACTATTACTTGATGCTAGCCCGCGCGCTGCGCGCGTAGCCCGTTCGGGGCTATTTCATTACTCCGGCCGCATTAGCCAATCAGGAATAGTAAAAAAACATCACGAGGTGGCAGCAAAAACTCAAATAATCATCGTTGTGGCAAGTTGTTACCCTATATAAGAAAATACATGAGTTAATACGATCACATTGTTGTTACTTCTCTAACCATGTGCTGCCATAAGTAATAGTTTAAATTACCAAATTTGTCAGGTACTTTTTCGGAAATAGCTGGACAAGTGATTAGTATTTTAAATTGCCCACTTTTTCATCTGAGAAAATTTTATACAGCGTGTCCCCAATTTGAGATATGACTCATCGACAATTTTTTTAAATAGTAGCCCTATTTTTTTATAACTATTCTAAAGGGTATATCAAATACACATGCGTACCAAATTTCAAGTTTTATTCCTTGTTCATTAAAAAGATATTTAACAATAACTAATTCGAAAATGAAAAAATCTGATTCACCTTCAATCATATCTCTTCTACACAATAAATGTTCAAAATGTTGTTCTGTATTCTTGACAATACCCTAACGGAACCGAAACATTATTAACATTTCCAATTACTTTAGCGAAATTAGCCTACACTCCTGTCTTATCGTTCTTTCACACCTCAATATTTTCCGGTTGGTTTTAAAAACTTTGCCTTTAAGTACCCCCATAAGAAATAGTCCATTGGTGTTTAAATCCGGAGACCTGGTGCCATTCAAAAAGTCCTCTCTTACCAATCCATCTGCCTGGAAAACACATCTAGATACTCACGGACATGTCTTGCGAAAATGCAGGAGGCGCGACGTCTTGTTGGAACCAGATGTTTCTATTCTGGACATCCAGCTTCAGCGGATCAGGGAATAGAGTAGCCAAATTCTGAAGTAGTTCTTCCTGCAAGAATTCTAAATATCTCGCTCCATTGAGATTTTCTTGAAGAAAATTGGTCCTATTACTCGATCACCAACAATGCCTGCCCAAACATTGACTTTTTCTGGATTTGAGTGTGGCCTACCTCATCCATCGTGGTTTGTTGTCTGCCCAATAACGACCAGTTTTGACGATTTACCTCACCGTTTAACATAAACGTTGATTCGTCAGATAATAGAAGTTTTCTATGTTTACAACATTTCTGTCTAGTGGATCCCATCATTTATTCGCAAAACTGAAGTCTTCATCCGGATCATCTTCGGTGAGTTGCTGGAGGATTGTCAATTTATAGGGATAAAATTTGTGCCGCTTAAGAGTTCTTGCCACCGAAGACTGGCTAATTTCGATTCCCTACCTGTCAGCCTACTGGAGATATAAGGATTTCTTGAACAAGAAAAGTACATTAAGTTTTACTTCTTCATTGAGCGCGACTCTGACGGATGATTATTTTTTTCCTTAAATGCCCGTTTTCCCGAAACTGTTTTTCAATTTTGCTTACGGTACTTTGAGATATGGGTGGTAAATCAGGATACTTCTCTCTGAATAAATGAGTAACTTCATTTTGTGTTCTTGTCGGATGTAGGACACCCATATCTCAAAGTACCGTAGCCAATCATAATTAAAATTTCAATTTTTTGGGTTTCAGTTAAATACGGCATTATGGTCGATTTTTCAGCAAACGGTGTTTCTCACGAAACGACAAACTAATAAATGTCCTCGCTCAATACGAGTCGAATACTAGCTTCACTTCTTACTTATTTTTATTACCTTGTTCTTTGACATTGTGATAAGACGTCAACCTGGTTTGGACAAAAAAAAAGATAAACAAAACCCTTTGACGTGCCATTTTTAAACTTCATAAAAATAAATTTGAATCAGATTTCTTCATTTTTCGAATTAGTTAGGTGCTTTCCATTTATCGTCTGGATCACTTCACTATAGTTTTGTGCGTTAAGCTACGAGTTACTTACTACGAATGACATAACTTTACAAGAATACGACTTGTATCGTGACATATTGTGCTAGTCTGCAATAATAGTTAAGTTTAGATTGCAAATCGTTTATATAAATTAAAAATAGGATGGGTTTGAAAATTGCACCTAGCGGAATGCCACCGATTGCAGAAAAAAAGTTGTTTTGCGCGATCTTTCGCGATATTAAGAAATTTTCATTTCTTCCAGATATTTGACCTGCCATTTTTAATTTGCACACCCTGTGTTTAATATAACACACACCCTGTAGGACGTTCTCATCTTAAGTTTAATAATAATTTTGAAATTACGCATCTCCGATGTCTTGAGATTAAGATCAGGTTACCCGAGGGCTTAGCTGAATCTATTTTGACCACGCGAGTAGGCATCCTCGCCTATCCTTAGATCTACAAATAGAAGATTTAGGAAAACAAGGGTTCTCACAGCAAGGGATACCGATTAGAGCGGAAGACGGAGAAAAGGAAAGAGAGAGAGAGAGGGATGCTGAAATGGCGGTAGATTGCGAAGGCTTAAAGCAATCAACGCCAGATTGCTATAAGATTGGACCGCCTTAAGAAAACAGGACGAAATATGTTTTCAATAATGCATCTGTTTCGCTGTTGAATCCGGGTGTAGTTTATTTGTGATTTTTTTCTCTCCGTTCTGGTAATACAAGACCTTCGACGCCACGAAACGCTCGCTTTGCCGTTTGGTATTATTAAAAATCGATCAGAGGGAGTGGAATGAAACCAGGCACCGACTTAATTTTATTAAAAAAATACTTGTGCTAGGTTTTAACGAGAAACTTGTGTACCAGGTCTGATTTTCCTGACTTTTTCCACCTTTTTTTCATGACTTGTTATACTTATTGTTAGTAACATTAGAAGTATTACGCCCAGAAGAAATAATAATATGTTAAACTTGACTTTTGGCAATTTGATAATTTTACATCAGAAATGGAACGTGTTACGGTTTTTTTGCTTCGCTTACCTCGATTTAGTTCTCTCGCTTGTATTTTCGACAAGTTTTTGTACCCTTATTTTCTTCTATTTCCTTCTTTTACCTTCCGAGATGCTCCTACGTCTTGTATTTCCATAACCTAAACTTTATCGTTTAATTTTTGGCTTTCAAATTGTGTTTTCTTTCCCATGTTAGTGCGGCCTAGCTAGAATTTGTATCTTTTAGTCTCATTTACTTATAGATAGTTCCTTGTACTTAATACGGTCTTAGATTTGCGTTTAATTTCATTCAATTTTAGTAAATTCCTTCAATTCCCATGTTTTGACAGTTGACGCATTATCGATTTCCACGCAGCGATAGATGTGTTCGATTTGTCTGATTGATCGTCTATTTAGATCTGTGTTTTCTGTGTTTACATCTTTTCGACGTTAGAGGGCACCTCCATGTCTTTTTACTCATTTTATTTATCCGTCTTCTGATTGGTTGTGTGACGTTTTCCTCCCTTCCGGCTTGCTGGCCATTTTGGTGGGTGTTTTTAGACGTGTTCTTACGAGTACTCCTCCTATCTTGAAATTTGGATATTTTCACAATCTGTGGATTTTATTGGAAGATTGCTTGAATTAATCATTGGCCGTATCTTCGTTTGTGTTTGAAGTGGAAACTTCGGGATTATCACGGCTGATGTGTTCGATAACTCGAGATATAATTTGAGAACCCACGCGTCTGCAACGCCATATCTGTTTCTTTCTTCTCTTCGTTGTAAAACCTCGTTATTTAACGGCAAAACATTAATGCCTGCTTCTTGGAGAAAGTTCATAGTTCGACGAGTAATACGAGGACGTGTGTTGTCTTGCTGAAAAAGGACGTGTGGACTGCCATGTAAATATGGTAGTAAAGTGGTTTGTAACCAACCACATCATCAGAGGTTGTACCATTACTGTTGTTTTTTTTTTTTGTATATTTAAAATGTTTACAGTTTTATCTTTAGCACTAATTTCTGAAGCTCGGCAACATAATGGGCACTCCAAGAATCAATCAAAAGAACACTATTTGGTCCAATATTTGGGAAGAAAACATGTGTTAGTCAGATTATTTTGAAATGATTTGAAGATGAACTTTCCAGACGTCGAAGAAGAAATATACACATTTACAGTTCGAAACGATGATTGCGCAACTCTAGGTCCAAACGTATTTGTAGATTCCTTTAATGGCGAAAGTAAGGGTGCATTTGCAGAAATCGCTGGTAAAATTGTGTAATAACTATGTGTTGTAGAGTGCAAAGATTGCACAACTCCTTCAACTACCTTAAAGTACGGCTGGAGTAAACTAGATTAAAACCACTCTCATCAACATTATATACATTGCTTCTGCCAATACTAATTATATGCTGTTTAACTTCTTTAATAGAGGTACTGCTTACCAACTGTAACTCTTCCATACCGGTACGTGTGGAACGAGTAATAAACTTTGTTATTTTGCGTGATATAATATTATGTTCCTTCTTGAAATACCATATCCTCCAATGCCCTGCTTTAAATTTTTCGTGTCGAATTTCCTCTTTAGCTTCTAAAGCCCACCGTCGAAGATCCAAGTCATGAATTTTTTTCTATATCGTCCATGCTACTTTGAAGTTTGTAAAAACTTCAAATTTGTAAAAACGTATTCTGTAATGAACCGTAATTTATCCCTATGAGTGACACCTCTGTTACAAATGTCTCTATCTATTTTGAGTGAGCATCTATCACTACTAAAACATATTTACCAAACAACGGACCTAAATAGTCAATATGGAAACGACTCCAAACATCTTTTGGGTAATCCCACGGAATCATCTTGCAAGAATTCGACTTTGCTTTGGTACTCAAACAATTTGTACACGACTTAATCATATTTTCAATGTCTAAACCTAAATTAGGCCACCACACATATGAACGTGCAAGACTTTTAGTGTTAACTATGCCCATATGAGAACGATGCAATTCCTGCAAAACTTTAAGTCTTAAGAACTTGTATTACAACTCGATGACCAAATAAAATACAGTCACCTTCAATCTTAATTGTAACTTATGTCACGCAAAAATATCAAAAGTTTTGACCCATTACTTGGCCAATATATTTAATATATTACAATACTTTTCTTTAATACGGAACTCTTTTAATGTTCACTCTCATATCTTGTCAGTTATAGGTAATTTTCAACAATGTAATTTAACAAACAACAATGTTCTAGTTCTCTTCCAAATTATCGGATAACGGTAGTCCCGACAAACACATCAGCATTATTTTTCTTTAGAACTGATCATAACAGATATCATATCTAAAATTCACAAAAATATATGCCCAATTTTGTAGTCGATATTGCGGATCAACAGGTATACTTCGTTTCGACCAAATATAGTCACTAATGTTTCGAATCAGTTTCTAATATAAACTTAGTTACCGTACAAATATTGACTAAATCGTTTCACCCCAAAAATAATCGCGAGTGCCTCTTTCTCTATTTGTGGATATGCAACTAGAGCCTTCGTTAATATTCGCGATGCCTCTGCAGAAACTAGCATCTCTTTAATTTTAGAAAATGTCAAATAACATTCGGTAGACCAAACTAAAACTTAATCCGCTTTTTATAAAAATCATGAAAGAGCTTAAAATAACATAACAATTCTTATACACTCGTTTGTAATAGTTAACAAGACCTAAAAACGATTTTAACTCTGTTATGTTCTTAGGTATTGGTGCATTAACTATGGCTTCAATTTTATTATTACAAGTATGTAAACCATCTTTATCTATCTTATAACCCAGATACTCTATTTCATCCATAAAGAAATGACATTTATCTTTTTGAATGGTTAATCCACAATCTGTGAAACGTTCAAGCACTTGCCTAACTCTAGATAAATGTTCTTCTTTATTACCACCTGTAATTAAAATATCATCTAAGAATGACACAACTCCGGGTATTCCTTGCAATACCTTTTCCATTATCTTTTGAAATTGAAAAAGCAACCTTGTATATTGAAATAACCCTAAATGTGTAGAAATGGTGATATATTATGATTTCCAATCTAAATATTTGCTGATATGCTTGAGACAAATCTAATGTAGTAAATTGCTTACCACCGTGCAGTTTACTAAATATTTCTTCAATTATAATCAGAATGCAACATAATGCACAGACATACATCGAAAAAAACAAAACATAATCAAATAATCTAGAAGAATGCTGGCAGTAACCAGCTCATTCCCCTCTCCTACAACCAGCGCTCCATCAAATGAATAAATTAGCGGCCAACGAACAAAGAGAGTTCGGAGCACATCCCCCACCTTGATGCACTCAACGGATTCGAAAAACTGGAATGCATGCATCACAGAGCCGCCAGGAATAAATCGAGCATCACCGCACGGTCAGCTAATTTATTCTGGAGTACCTTTCCGACACTAGCCCTCCTGATCCGAACACTTCCTATTTTGTACGCCGCCCAGAACAACACAGGCTCACGTGTTATTATCTCCAGATGACTAACGTCGGCAATATGGGCCGACGTGGAACAAGAGATTAACGATAACGCCACCTAGCGGCACTAGGCGAAGCAGCGCAAAGAGGGTCGCAATTAAAAATGCAAAGAGATTAATTGGCCAGGTGTTAATGTTTTTGCGCGCCAGTATGGGGAGCCTAATATGGCATTTTAGTAAGGTCGGCTTGAGTTGTGGTCCTTTTATATTGTATTTTACCGCCGTCTATCAATTTGCCGTGAATTTTCTCTTAGTATATGCGATAATTCGTTGCGTGACTTTTGGAATTCTCACGCAAGTTCTGCAATTTCCTCAAATAAAGGTCTTTAGGTCGTTATTTTAACTCTTGTCCGGTCCGTAGAGATGACGCATATGAAAACATGTTAAAGTTGAAGTTAAAAGGTTTCTAAGATTTGTACATCTCTCATGTGTGTCAAATACGATTCCTATGTTCAAGAAAGGTGACCTTGGAAAGGTGGAAAATTGCAGACCCATCTCGTTGACTTCGGCCTTTTCTACAATTTATGGAAATGTCATTAACACCTACGCTAATGCTAATGAATTTTCTAAACTCAGTCATTTACTGTCAACTACGCACTTCAGATTTATATCTGGTAAATCAACATGTAGTGCCTAATTTTGTAAAATTGGTGTATCCTACCATCATAAAGTACTGATATTTGAAGGGGTTAATATATACAGGTATCCCACCGAACTGGGGCATTAGATTTTTTTGAAACTTCTAGTAGAAATTTGATTTTGAAACTTGCAGTGTGGACATCGCCTACTATATCTATTTAAGAAAAATATTTTCAACTTTATAGCAGTTTCGGTATACATGGTGTTGATATCAACTTTCTTATTTTAAATAAAATGCAATTAGTTTATGGTGAAGGTTCCTTATCCCTAAACTCAACCGTTTTTGAGATATTTGCAATTTTGCAGATTTTTTGACGTTTGCACTATTTCAAATAAAATTAAATAGCTGATGAGGTATCAGATATTTAGTGGTTCTACTAAAGTCGATGTAAATACAAGGACATAGCTATAAGGTGTTATAGCAATAATCACTGAATCACATATAGGGTGTTCAAAAACGTGCCTCCAATGTGGATACCTTTAAGCTAACAAAACATTTTTCTTTCAAATGGAACATGGTATTTTTTACTACAGTATTGAAGCATGAGATGTGCTAACAAATAAGTGATATCTATTGTTGGTAATTTGCCGAATTGCGCAGTGATAAACCTATGCAGTATTAACATTAAAGTACAATAACAGTATTATAAAAGTAATCACAAGCAAACCGAAACTCCACGTGTATTTAAAAATTACCAAAATACAAATAGTCCTTGTGATGTGCTTACGAAAGACGAAAACAAAAGTGAAGTTGATGTATTAGTGCCACAACCCTAAATTTGCAAATATACCATTGTTAACCTAAATTTCCGCACGAAATGACGGTAACAGATACCGCGTTGAAAAAATCCGCGAGCAAGAACTCAAAATAAAAAGACAAAAAGGTTAGCACCTCCGTTTTACAAAGCTTCGAAGAAGAGGGGTATATTCGGCATCATCTCTCGGCGAGGGAGTGGGTTTATCGAATACAAACCCAAGATGGATAATAAATTCGGTCGCCACTGCTTAGATTACTTTACCCTGTCATGCGCCTCCTGGTAAGCAGGATCCAAGGTGATAATTAAAATTCGAGGGTAAAACGGTTTGCAAATAAATCTACACAAAAAAAATAAAAGAATGAATTCACTTATAAAACAGTTAAACTTTATTAATAAAATTGTTAATAAAAAAGTGTGTATTATTGACATATAAATTCAAGAAATAAATATGATACTTGTATCAGTATGTTAATAACGACAAAAAAAAATATGAATGAATATAGAATAAATTTCAGAAAATAACTATGATACTGCTGTATCAGTAAATGTTAATAAAGACAATAAAAATAAGAATGAAATATTATAAAAAATAAACATAATCCTGCGGTAGGATTCGAACACCGAACCTTGGCCTACGCAATCAGTTCCACACCTTGTATAAAAAAATTCTTAGCCTAAGTTAATTTAAATTTAAGAAAGTTTTACAGTATAAAAAATAAACTATTAAAATAGAACTAAATATTTGACTCGATTATACTAGTGTGAATGAACCACGCCTGTATATTACAGCTCGATATTTAATCGTTGATGTTTTAAAATATATTTTGAAGTCGTTAAAAAAAAATGAAAGGCTATCTGAATATTACAGTTAACTATTTTTCTGAACAGTGACCCCTCCGATCCTCGATTATAACATAAAATATTACAGTAACGTTGATAAAACATAAAAGAAACTAAGTGATCGGGGTTATAATTTACAATGAAATTTTAAGCGGACAAAATTTACAATAAAAGGAAAGTGCAAACTACTTTGTTCTCAATCAGTTTACGGCCTTGAAATCCTTCTATCCAACATCAACCTCGGGCAACCGTACATCCGAAGCAGATGTCACTTAATTCGGCAAGAGATTATCCAAAGGGACTAAAAAGGTCGCAAATCCCAGCGCACGTGATGTTCAAAATCTCACACAAAACGAAATTACCAAAATTAAAGAAATGATGTATAACAAACTCGTAAATAACGAGTTTTACCACGAAGAAAGAAAAAAAATATGGGAGCAGGCGTTGTTCTCAAATATATCCGATTACGACACATCCGCTATAATATTCCGGAAAATCTACACCAAAACACAGTGAAATACAGCAAGAATTCTTCAGTAACTCCAATAAATCACCAATGTGTAAAATATCCAAATTCTGAAGATAGAATATTACTCGTAGAAGCCTCAAACAATCACACAGAATGGCTAGCAACCGAGAAGGGAAACGTCACCAACAATCAAAAACAGTAAATAAAAAAGAAAACAGACATGAGGTCCTCAACGTCAAAAGATGTAAACACAGAGTAAATTATCTAATAGACGTCAATTGGTAAACAACAATCATCAATGCGGGAATCATAATACGAAATACAAAACGAACAACTTTCGAACCTAAAATGAAAACGTCATCGTCAACATTGAATTGAAGAATTTACTAAATTGAGAGAATTAAACAAAATCTAAACGTAATAATGTTAAAAACTGTAATACATGAGACTAAAAATCTAAATTCTGCTAACCGCATAACTGGGGAAGAAACACAATTTGAAATCAAAAATAAACATAATGTTACGTTGTGAAATATCAAACGTAGGAGCATCTCGAAGTAGAGTACGAAATAGAAGAAAATAGGTTACAAAAGCGGTCGAAAAACTAGGAGAATCTAATTCGAGTAAGCGCAAAAAAACCGTAACAACCTAACAAAATATTTCCTGTATTTTTTACAAACAATATTATAGGCCATCACAAACGTCTTGTAACACTGAATTTTTAACATTTGACCGTAAACTTACCCATCTGCTATATATATATCTCTATCATGTTTTTCTCAACTGAAATAAATTGGTATTTCTTCCAACAAGGGTGATAAAGCTATGGAGGCTGGTTTGCAGACAAGATAAAGATTTTTTTGAAAGTCTAGAGCCGATGCAGGTTGTGTCTGACTTATTCCACTTACGAGGAGCTATGTGATTATAAAATTTAAAAGTAGGGGCCGAATTTGAAGAAAGGTAACGTACAAGTACGCTTCGGACTGCAACGCTATCCGCATATCTACTGACCGCAAAGGATAAGATACCAAGGCGCACAGAAGATATCTACAAGATAAATCCAATGCGACAGCTACGTGGACAAAACAGAGTAGCCATCGACATAAAATAAAAAACACAGGACGCAGATAAGAAACCGAGCATCAGCGTGCAAACCATGCACGACACCACACAAATGATTCAAGAATGTAAAATAATAACTACACCAAAACTACGGGGAAAGACTCATCAGAACCATAGAAATAGAAAAATAAACCTTAACAAGAAGAAGGTACCACTTGAGCAAACGTGAAAACCTACTTAGAACGTCACGGTCAATGGAGCGAAACTCACGGTTGGATGCACCGGGCGATAAAAAGAATGTCGACCATAGAATCAGTTCATTTATCTGAAGAGCGTCAGATGAACAGCGAAACGTCGGCGAAATTTTAACACGGCAACCCCCCAAGAAGCTGTAGTTATAGTTACACGCCGTGGAAGCCTCGCAGTGTTAAAATATTTTAACTTTCAAATTTTATATGCTTCTATAATAAGCTAAGAATTTACCACTGCGATTGGATCAAATACAACAAAAACAGGTTACGTTTACTTTGTGTCATATGGTTGCGTAGTTTACCGTGTATCTCTGCCAAATTACAACGTAGGTAAAAACACGCGCACGCGCAATTGCGTCAAATTTAGAATTCGCATTTACGGTAAAGTTGATTTAGACCCTCTAATATCCTTATACGGTTTCTTATTAAATTTTATTTTACTTTACACAAAATATATGTCCGGGGCAAAAAAGGTCACATATACATAAGTATACCTACTCTTATGTAAACATCTTCGCCGATATCTATATGTATGCGCATACCTCGTGAAAGCAACATAAATGTGTGGAACACAATTCTCTTCCTTCAATTTCCCGTTAAGTCGACCGATTCCCCAAGCGGATATACATTATTCAGGAACATATTTTATACCTTTTTGGAACCCAAATTGTTCAAGTTACTATTCGGCTTTGGGGTAAATAAATTTCGCTTCGATGTTTGCTTAGCGCCGCGTCGCGCCGGCTTCCCTCCCACGATATTCAAATTTTAAATTGTGGCAAAGGTGGATTCGATATATTCTATTTAATCTAGAAAAAAAATATCCAATATTAAATGTAGGACGCGAAATGAAAAATGCAGTGTGATAATATTACAACAAATCATTATGGTATGTCTCGTCGTGTCGTATTCTCTTTTACCCGAAAATGCCGGGCTTGATGCTCCCATCGTAGACGTCGGCGTCTTATTTTGTTTCCTCTTTCATTCGATGTATGTAATCTAGCCGGCTCAATTGTCATCCACCAATTACTGCTTCTATCGGTTTTATATTCGATTCTGCTATTACTGACTCGTTCCTTACTCCTTACTGTTTTTTTTTTCCTGTACTATCTATTCTTAGGAAGCTTATTTCTGTAATTACAAATTTTCTCTTGTTCGTTGCTAAGGATACACTACCGCATATTACAGATGATCTAACAACTTGTTGGTGTAATTGAGCTTTGATTTACTTAAATAAATATAAAGTAAGTAACATGAATTCATCTAGAGAACGGGAAATCGTGTCACACCCGAGGGACGACAACGAACTATAAATAAATAAATAAATAAATAAATAAATAAATAAATAAATAAATAAATAAACGTTTATTCCAGAAAAAGTAAATACAAAAACACTTACATGATAACGTCAAAAACAAAAGGAATATGCAAACATAGAAAACAAAGGCGCTCATAATGCAGTAATAATAAATCAAAATATAAGTTTTATAGAAAGAAAGCAGAAATAAATAAAAGTAATGTAAATTCTATTCCCAAAAGAAACCCTTGCTTTAAATTTAAATAAATTTAAAAAGACAACTTTAATTCATATGAGAGCATAACTAAAGTACTCTTCTAAACTGTATACAGCGATACCACAGTTAAAATTTTAATTTTTTTAAACAAAGGCCTGCATGATGTTCGTTGCGATACTCCTGTCATTGCTCTAATGGCAGATTTTTGGGTTATTAAAATTTTATTTACACAATCCATATCGTAATCTTGACTCAATATCAGCGCTATAGACCTGCTTTAGAATTTTCAGATGTACACTTCTCACAGGAAAAATCGGGACACCAGCAATCGTGAATTTCAAAATTTCTTGGGTGTAAATGCAGCTTTCAGAGGATATATGCACTTATCAAAGCCATAAAATCACTTTTTTGTGTGTATTATTGCGATCAAAGGTAAAGATTACAAATTTTAACAGAAATATAAATGTATAGAGAAAAAAAAAGGTTTATACATTAAATAAACACATTGGAATTCGGTGGCGTGTCCTTAGAAATACCGAATACGGAAATATAATGCAAAAAAAATACATAACAAATAAAGGCCTCTTGAGTAGAGGCACCATTTAGAAATACACATATGTATTTTTAATTTGTTTGATGTATGTAGAGATAATTCTTTGTTAAGAAAACATATGCGATGGGATTTTAAATTAGTTTAACCTATTACTAGATATTAGTTACTATTTGATTTATGCTCGCGAGTATTGCTTTAGAATAGACAATATCTCAATCAGCTCCTGAGTTTTCGAACAATGTGACTTTCACCATTGATTAATTACACTATTTAAATGTATTGCATTATTGTTGTTGTTTAGTATTTCTTAAATTATGTATTACTACAAAATATTTTTCTATGTTTAAAAAAATTTACCAAAAACAGTTTAGATTATTTATAGCTTTTGTACAGCAATTATTCGCAAAGAATTAATTATTTACTAACCCTCCGTTTATTGTATTTTTAAGAAATATATTTTAACTATCGCCTGTGTAATCCAATGTCGTTCTATTTTATTGAAATTAGCTAACACTTTAGTCTGTACACAGCTTCAGGCAGTAGCAACGAAAAAGTATTAAATGTATCAAATTCAAAAATAAATATTTAGCACTAACTGAGATTGACGAACAATATGCTTTCTACAATGTTGTTATGTATTATAAATCCAATAATATTTTAATAATTGTTAATAAAACCTGTCCTTTGTTAAGAGACGCAGTGTTGGCCATATCTCAAGAAAATAGATCAACGACGTCAGATTACACAGGCGATAGCTAAAATATATTTCCTGAAAATACAATAAACGGAGGGTTCATAAACTAAATAATTCTTTGCGGACTTAACTGCTTTATTAAGAATTTTATAGTATAATCTAAACCCGTTTTGGTATTTTTTATAGATAGAAGGAACTTATAGTAATTACAATTTAGAATATTAAACAACAATAGAATTAATACATCAATATATGTTAGTCAAAAATCTGTAAAATCAATATCCCAAGCTGAGAGTTGACTGACAATTGTCATTGCTAATAATACTCGCATAAACAAACCAAAACTAATATGAAGCACACTAACAAGTAAATACCTATTTAAATATAAATCCATCCACATGTTTTCTTAAAAAAGAATACTCTACATACATCAAACAATTAATACATATAATTCAAAGAACCGTCTACAAGATTCTTTTTGTTGTAGTATTTTTCATTGTATTTCTAAGGAACCGCCACCGAACTCCGATTGTTATTCTATACATAAACTTTTTTCTCTTATATATTTTTTCTGTTAAATTTCTATCTTACCTTTGATGCATATAACATAATAAGTATTTATGCTATATAAGTGAATACGTCCTCCCAAAGTTGCATTTACAATCAGAAATTTAAATTCTGATTGCTGGTCCCGATTTTCCTGGAGAAGTACATGTTCTTAAATGTCGTGTTTAAATATGAGATGATATGTAAGGTCAAATATTTATGTGAATATGCCATTTTAGGTCATTATGAAAATGTATACCTAAGGGTTTTAATAGAGGTTGTTTGATTTAGTCTTTTATTGCCAATAACAAGATCTAAAGGAAGGCAAGCGTTGCATGTTTGAATGAAAAGAATATACTTTTTTAAATATGTCAAAGATAATTTAGAAGCACCATTCTTAATTATTAAAGCTAATTTGTTTCCTGTATGATAGATCCATTACTATACTGTATCTTCTATATATTGTAGTTTGTATTTTGTAGGAAACAGATTCAAATAAAGATTGAAACGGATTGGATAGAACCGTCTTTCGTACTCCTATGTACTGAATATATCTAGAAATGTATTTTACATATTATTACTACAGAAATTTAACTAACTGTTCTTTTCTAAATATCAAAGAACCATTGCAATGCTACCCTCTAACACAACAAACCTAACTTCTGCGTTGGATATCGTGTGGGGCACAGTCAAAGCCTGTACTTAAGTCACAAAATACGCAGTGGAGTTTCTTGCTTTTTATTTGCGAGATCGCGTGTGTTTACACTTATAAAGCCGTTAGTTTGGATTTGCCCTTCCTAAAAACATGTCTATCGAGAAAAACTTGTTTTCCAAAAATAGTGTAAACGTTTTAACATACGTATTCGGGTCTTACAATAGAAGTAACAGATTGCCTTATTTCCATTTATCAGTCACCTTTTTGAATCGGGAATAATGATTTTAAGTAAGACGGGAAGTCCTTCTTGAAAAGCTATAATTGGTTAATAGTTTCGTATGCATTTATTATCCTTGATATTGCAATTTGATCTGAGCTGCGCGCTTTTTCCACTATTTGTTAACTAAAGACAAATTCTTTCGTGAATGAATGAACATCTATGCGGTTGTACTTAATATATCTCTTGAATAAAAGTTTATTATATTTTTTAGTATGGGTAATCTACAAAAGTGTTAGAGATTTGTACTATTTGTCGTTATGTTTCACCATGTTTTATTTTGATATATATTCTTTTTAATTTTATTATAAATTTAACAAATCCATTATTCAGTTTGTATCTGACTGCCATTTGAGTGTATTGAATAAGTTGCCTTTTGTAGTTGTGATAAATTTAGATGGAATTTTTTTGTTCTCTTTTACGTTTGTTTAAGACATGGTTTTTTTTCTGCTAGTATTACTAATCTCTTAGATTATTAACTGGACGCATAATTTCTGTAGTAACCCTAAGATTGCCGACTCTTATTTAGTTTAGTGTAACTTCCAAGGAAAAGACATATTACTAGTAAGTTATTGCAAAGTGGATAATAAAGAGCTTACATTTGTTCCTTAAATCATTACAACGATTAAACTGTAAAGATTCATTTGCAAGTATTCTAAAAAGTATTTTATTGAAGTGAAGACCTTTATAAGTTTCGTCTGAGCTGACATTTGACCTTTTATACACATAATAAGTGGTATCGAAAATGTATGTGAATAATTTATATGAAAGAGTTAGGTAAATTTGTAAAGTTATCTATGTAGAACTACTGTTTTCTCTGTGACTCACATGCCCTGGATTATAAAGATATCTAAGAAGGACTAAGAGCTACTAGAAAATTTAAACGACCAGATGGCCTGAAGGCATTTATTTTTACATAACAAATTATATTTCCATTCGCGCTACATGCCTCAATTCTTTTTGGTACACATTTCGAGATTAATGGGATACATGTTGTTCATCTTTGACCAGATAGCACATCACCCTCGATTATTGCCAAAACAGTTAATTATATTTTGTAAGTCAGTTTTTTCATTAGTTTTTTCAGTTTTGTGAGAATATCATTTTGTTACAGAGTTTTAAAATATTCTAAATCATTAATTTTTATATACTTAACACAATAATAATTCATTTTTCATCACTTTAGTAAATTGATTCTTTTTTCACAAATTTATATATCTTTCCATTACCGAATTTTTATATTTAATGACTAAAACTACTTGTCATGTCGCTTTTTGTTTATGTTTCCTTCTCCAAAAGGTTCTATATAAAGCGAACGCTAAATACATTCTGGCCAAAACTCGTTGATACAATTCCTTTAAACTTGTAATGCAGTAATTTTCAATGTTTTTTCCTTAGTCTCTATACTCACAGTAAATCTTCCCTTTGGTTTCTTGTTTAATACTGTACATCCGCAGATTAACGGTGGTTAACGTTGCCATTATACCATATACGCTCTCATTTTGAGTTTTGATCTGTTTTTCATTCTTCCTTAGTTTTGTTGTTGTTTCTTCTGGTTTGTGTATCTTGTAATTTTTTCAGCGCTCTCATATTAAGAAAGAATTCTTTCTTTTAAAAGATGATTTCTAGCTACCCAGAGGACTGGTTGCCTAAACTTTCTCTTATTTATATATACTATCTATATATCTCTCAATGACTGCTACAAATGTGCTAAGTTTCATGTCTAATGCGTTCATATTTCAGAAATCTAATTGTAAAATAAATAATAACAAAAGAAATGCAGAAAGTATATTTTATATCTCTATTCGTAATGTTTCAAAGTACTGTTTACTATAACTTGTAGGGTTCACCTTATAGGTGATCAGTCGTCGACAGATCAGCCGTATGATTAGCTAACCAAATGGCTACCACAAAGATGATCATTGCTATAAACGCTGGTATTCCGGATTAATGTAATCAAATATGCACGCCATTACCACACGGAGCAAATCTCATTACTTACTTACGCCATTGCATAAAACTGGATTACGCGTTGTTGTTGTTGTTGCTGTTGTTGTCGAGGCCCAGTAGTTGAATCAAATTACAATCGTCATACTATAACGCGCTTATACATATTTTCTAGGCGAAGTAACTTATCAGGGACGCGCGAAACATTAGCGTCGTGTGACGAAATAAATTTACGACAGTCCAGGGGCCCGGAAAATCCGACATTAATGTAACGATTTGGGCAGAACGCAAATAATAAGAACATATATTACGGACTTAGCGAACTCACTGCCTATCGCATGTCGCCTAAAATTCGTAAATAAACCGGCAGCGTTAAAATTGCGAATTACCCGACATATATATCGTAAGCGATATAATGATAGTATACATTTTCTGTTTATTCATTTTATCAAACATTTTTTAAGGTCTCGGCTCGAGAAGCGCAATTTGAACTTGAAAGTCGTGATTGAATTGGAATGACTGATTAGATTAGATAAGATTGGGGTGACCTACGGACCTGTTAACGTTACTTTCAGTCTATTTGTGTTGCATCTGCTCTCAGGATACACTCCATCAAGCTTGAAGCTTAAGAACTTTAGAAATTGCCGTCGAACGCCTTCTATTATATCTGCATGGATGCAGGTATGTTGCTTGAAGTCTATGCGTTCTGATAATACCCAGCGACTAATGAAGATCTCAAAATTTTAGTTAACTAATAAGCGCAGTCCAATTCAGTAATCAAGATAAACAGAAGTGGGCCAAGATTTGGTCCTTGGCGTACACCTGAAGTGTACACGAACTCGTTTGATTTAAACCCATTGTAGTAAATACAGTTTTTCCTGCCCGAGAGATACGAATTCATAAAGCGAATGAACAAGTTGTTAAAACCAATACCGAAGAGTTTTTTTTTTTTTAATAATATGGAGCGATTAATGGTGTCAAATACAAATTATAGTCTGACTCATGCAACGTAGTGCTGTGGACTGGCATCCCGGTTTTCGCAAATTCAGATGTTGTCATGTTTACTCCAATTAGCCTTTATCAATGTTTCGGGAGAGTTTTCACAGATATTAATGTTTATTTTTGTACAAGATTTAGTTAATGAATTGATTGTATGATTTATTTAAGTGTTCATTAATTCAGTCAGTACACAGCATATTTATTTGGTAATCCCAACGTGAGGCTCGACGTTGTTATAATTGTAATCAGTAGAATTAAGATCTCATATTTAGAATTTGTGAAAATTTTTCGTTGCATTGATAAAGCTAATTGTGTGTTTTGTGTAAAAATATTTTATATACATCGGTGCCAACATGAATACGGACAGCTCACCACAGAACAGAAGTGACGTTCCTGGAACCAGAGTTGGCGGACAAGGAACTCACGCAGTAAGGAGTCGGTTGTGGCAGGAACAAAGGGAAAGATGGAGGAAAAGATTTCAGAGAGATGGAGGAACAGTACTTAAGGACAGTATTAGGAATGAATTCTGATGTCAATGTTAAGATATGATCCAGAAACAAGACAGGTGTTTTAGAGAAACTTGATGGATGTTGAGAAAGATGAATGCAGAAAAGAAATGTATTCAGACAGGAGGGATAAAGTCAATTGGGGTTAAGAACTTCTGATGAGGAGAAGTTTGTTGATTTTGAGTAGAGAAAGGGAAGTTAATAGTTGATGATTTAATAGAGAAGGGAATGGTATGATGAAATAATGGAATTTGTGATGATAGTTTTAAGAATAAATACAGAGTTGCGCAAAAAGTTGTTAGATGGTGATGAATAGCAAGGTGATGGTTTATCCGAAGAGGATAAATGAGGTTGAGTTAATTGGAGTCAGAGTTAGAGTTGTAGAATAAACAATTCCGATAGAATCCTCAGATGACATTCAATGAAATTGAACTCGATCATGAGTAAAGTTTGAGTCTGAATCAAGGAATTTCGAACCGTGTTATCATTAGAGAATAGTTCCTATTATTGTTGTTTTACGAGCACTCTCTTGAGGAGTCCGAGTCAAGCCTGTCAGATCAGAATATTCATTCCCAGCCATGTTTGAGCGTGATTTAAGAGAAATGTTTCTGTTTATTGAGCTATCCTTCTTGTAAATCCATGCGAGAGGTACATCCAAGGAGTGGTGAAGTTCCTCAGGATGCCGACGCCACCACTGACGCCACACCCGACTGCTGTCTGAAACTTGATCTACCGTTCGTGGGACCTTATAGAGTGGCTAGAGTTGGCTATGAACTTCTTTCTATGGACGGGATGCGCAATAAGGGTAGTTATCAGCACCCGGAAGTGACATTTCACCCCTGTGTGCGGAGACACATGTTCGGTACGGACAATTCTAAGGTGAAAACACCATTTTCGTTTTAACTTTCCTTTTCCCTTAGTAATTGGGAGAGGTACTCTGGACTGCACTCCGGTTTTTCGCAGTGAATTCAATGTTGTCATGTTACTCCAATCAGCGGTTCTAGATGTCTGTGTAGAGTTTCACAGATATTAACGTTAATTTTTGTATAAGTTTTAGTTAATCAATTGATTGTATAATTTATTTAAGTGTTCATTAATTCAGTCAGTACACAGCAGTAGGTTTGTGACTGTCGATCTTCTAGATACGAATCCATGCATTATCCATTTAAGGAATACATAAGTACATTATCGCTGTGCGGTATAGGTTTGAACCGGGGTTCAGAGTGGCACAACACATTAATGATACATTGTGATTAGATTAAAAACCTTAACCTATTGAAAAATTATAAAAAATTCGGCTAATTGAGCAATTGTTTATTCCTGTTTATTACTTCATTCTTTCTAGCAATAGCAAACTATTTTTAAAATGAGATGTCCCCAAAAAAGAAAATTAAAGCACATCAGTTATACTACATGTTATAAAAACTAATGGTAGTGTACACGTCAAAAACACGTTAAAGCAAAAATACTCATAAGAGGTTGCTAAGGATCATTTTTCTTTGAGCTCGCGAACATTACCAAACAAGGCAAAACCGTTCTCTCGCTTAAAAAAAGTTACTTTCTTCACTCTTGTTAAACGATGAACTGTAATTGCATTATTTTATTAGTTCCTTCTTTAATAAAGGTTCCTTAAAATTATTCAACCGTACCTTAATATTGTCAAGTCCTAATTTACAATCAGTCACCATCGAAATTGATTAAGACAAATTTTTAATGAAGAACATTCGAAATAACCAGTTTCTTCCAGAGAAAAAAGAACACCCGACCTTACAAACTAGAGACTCTCAACTCGCTCGTTTCCCCGAAGAGAATAACACAGATATTCCTCTGAAAATATATTACCTTCCAATGTGAGAGCACAGATATCCGCATGCATATAGTCGTAATAGCATACATATTCAGGTTATCAACTTTTTCCATCGACGTCACAACAAGAAAGACTGAAAGGCGGAGAGTAGATGTGATCGTGTGCATGTCGATGACGCGGTTGTAAAATTTTAAATTTATGGTAGTTCTGCGGGTAGAGAGCAATGTCTATTCAGTGTCGATTTTAATACCGATGGAATAAGTAACACGTCCTTTGAATTTATACGACTCCGAAGTGAAAATAACGAAGAAGACAGCTTTCGACGGAATAGTTTCATATATGCAGCAGCATTTTCTCGTCGATGTACTGGATTATATGGATGAGAACGATCCTGTCAAAAAGTAAGGAATGTGCAACCAGCGAGAATTATGCATGTATGTATGTAAATAGAAGGGTGGTGTTACACTGCGACCTAAAAGATCTATTGTGTCCCCTATTCTTGCTGCTTTACAGCTGGCCTTTCCAATCCTATTCCTTTTAGAAAGGTAGGATGTCAGAGGCCCCAGTCTAGTAAGTCTCCCTCTTCGATTTCACATGCTCCCACATGCAATGCCCTCGATTGCACATGTCTACGCAGTTTGAAGAGGTGGATGGATGTTCATCCTGTTCCCATAGAATCTGCATTCAGGATCTTTTCCAATCCAAGCTTGCTCAGTGTTCTTTCAGGCTACAATGCCTGAAAGTATATCCTGTTACTATGCGAACATTGTTCTTACTCAGGTTGATGCATTCTGTAAACCTCTTCTGGATATAATTTCCAGAAGAATTTTACTTTGCCTCATTCCTGGAGATTTCCCAGTAACTGGATTTCTCTGTTCCATTCTATTTTTAGTTTCTTCAGATTGTACTGCTACTTAACCCGCACAAAGGGTTAGCCCTATAAAATGTATTCCAGCCCTTTTTGTTCGAGGTTATTGTTATTTCGTTCCTTTCCACTCTGTGTGACCCGAACCATAGAGCGGTTACTTTATTTTTTTGCTAGCTCATTTAGTTCCCTAGCATTCCCAGACCATCTTGGAGCTGATTTCATATGAGCTCAGCGCCTTGATGGCTGCTTGACTATCATACATGATTAATCTCCTGCTTTCGATAGTTCCTATCCATATTGAACTGAACACATCTTCCAATAGCGTATTCCGCGTAAATATACTTGGGTATTTTCCCAAGCTTTCAAATATGTTATCTAGCCCATATATTTCCTATTCCAGTTCCTTCGCCGTTTTGGACCATCAGTATACCATTGATGGCATTTCTATTCAAGTTCAAGATGGTTTTATCATCCCACTTCGTCTCTGTTACTTAGCTTATGGTGAATTCCTTCACAAAGCTAAATTTTTTTAGCATATCATCCGGGCATATCCCAGGCTTGATCACCGTCAGGACATTGAGGCCTACGCCTAATCATTCCTTCGTTGGCCATTCGTAGTGCGGTTCTTTTCGCCACGCCCTACTACAATGTGGAGGGAGCAAGATCCAATACTACTTTCATACGCGCTGTGGGCAGGTTCTCATAGCCCCGTTAGCATACACATGCTAATATTTGCACTTTCGAGAGGTTAATTCTCGCGGTGGCCAGATTAGTTCTTTTGCTCCATGCTACTGATGCATAGGTGATGATCGGTCTCACTATCGCTATATACATCCAAAGCAGTATTTTTGGGTTGCATCCCCAATTTTTCCCTGCAAAGTTTCTGCACACCATCAGAGCTCTTTTGGCCTTGTTGGATACTTTAAGTTCATGTTTGTTCCATTGAAGTTTATTGTCTAGGGTAAGGCCTAGATATTTAACTTCCGCTCTCCAGTCTATATTTTGCCCATCCAGTTTTATGGTTCTAAGATTGGATTTTCTTTTCCTGGTAAATGCTACTAGGGTTGTCTTAGTGGGGTTGCGAGAATTAAAAATTTAAGGATCTTCACAAAACGAGTTCTATACGAATGAAATGATTTAATTGTGACTTATATTTACTATTTTCTTTATTTAATCGAACTATGCCCTTTACAAGTGTCACATACACGAATGGGACTGTTACCACTGACAAAAATGAATGTGGATTTTACAAGCGGTTGTAGAAGAGCCAAATACAAGTTTAAGAAAGATGTCAGACGACTTTAATATTAGCGTAACTTCGCTGAGAAGAAAATTATTAAAAAAAAAAAACATAAATTTCATTCATACAAAGTGCAACTACAGCAAGAATTGTTGTCACTTGATTATCAAAACTGCATAAGATTTTGTAGAAGAATCTCAAATTTAATTGAATCTTTTTCGATGGTAATAGGTAATAAATGGTATTTACCGTTTATTTCCTTAATAAAAGATATTCGATTTCATTCTGTTTATGTAAACATATAAAACGTGTATTTTGTAATCGATGTGTGTGTGTGTGCGGGTGGTGATGTAAGCAGCGTCAAGGAAGGAAGAGACAATTAAAGAAGTTTATCGCGGGAAGCACGTGGGAGGGCGTAGGCACACAAGCGAACAAAGAAAGTCGTCAGCCAACGTCCAAAATGAGCGGACGTGCCGTTCGGTTGGAGAGCGGTTGTAGAAAGACCCGCTATTAGATGCCGACCACAACACAGTTACATGTATAATTCAAAGTTCATCGCGTAGAGAGCTAAGAGCGGTTATTTTGATCGATAAAAGATTCTCATGCTATTTTTTTTATTCATTTCAATTAATTAGTACTTAGATATTATTATTTACCAATCTTGAAGCGCTCAACTAAAAATATAATATTCGTAAGTATATTAACCCCCCATACCATTTTGACGTACGGCGCAGGGCACAATAAAGTTCACCATTTTAACCTGAATGGAGTTAGATATAGGCATGTCCTTCAAACGATTTAGGGTCTATTTTACGATGTACTACTGCTGATTAGAAGACAACATGAAGGTGTCCCCAGCCATGATCACCTAGTTGTTCGAGGAGTTTTTAAATGAAATAAATTTACATTATGGTGGTGCCAAACTAGTTTGTATAGTGTGCGATAAATAGTTATTGTGCTGGCACAAATCGGATTACACATTGGTGGTGGTGCATCTGATCCGTTATCTATCTATGAAGATTATTTTAATTATGCGTGTGTTACATCCGCAGATGTTGAACGGTTCTTTTTTTTTTCAAAATATAAGCATGTTTTTGATCATCGCGACGAAAGCAGTTTAGTGAGAAAAATCTTGAACCGCTTAATGCTACAAACTTTTCAGCAAACCTATACTATTCCTGCTACCTAAATAAGGTAAGGGGCTTATATATAATATTTATAGTTAAATAAATAAATAATTTGGCTCTTTCTCGGGCGCTGTTATGATATGTGATGTTTAAATGTTATGTCACATACAGGTTGGGATATAGTATGAATCAAGCAAATATCTTAAAACGAAGAGGATGGTATTGACGAAACTTTGCGGATAAGTGTAACGAAATATAATACATCGGATGTTGATTTTGTTGTTGTGACTGTACTTCCGGTTCAACCGGAAGTTCCCTCTGTTTTTTAATTTTATTTAAATGGAACATCCTGTATATCTTGGCAGATTATAATAGTCCTTGTTTTTCTGAATTCGAGCATACTTATTTTAGCCCCTTTATCTGTAAATAATGGAGAGATAATTAGTTCGGCAAAATTTCAGTTGGGATGATACAATAAGTCCATAGATGTCAATCACAACCCGAAGCTTTGCCCAGCAACAAACAAACAAATCGTATTATCATCTAGTAGGTAATTGTTGACAAACAGTCAATTTTATTTAATTCACGTCCATCGAATTACTAATTGTGGGCATGAAAATGGTGCATTTAAATGAAAGAGAGCGTATTGAAAGTTTAATGATGCTCGGGTTTGGCGATCGTGTTAGAACTCATGAAGAAGTGTGTCACCTTTTTAATGATTTGCATCCCGAAAGAACTCCTATAGCACGTTCAGCTGTCACTAAAACACTAAAACGTTTTAGTATGACTGGAACGGCTAAAAATTTACCAAAAACAGGAAGACCGCAGACCGCAACTAACGCAGTTATTAGAGAAAACATTGCTATTGAATTAAAAGAACCTCAAAGTTCTACCACAACTTTAGCACTAAACCATGGTATAAGTCGTTGTTCTGTAGGAAAAATATTGAAGAGAGAAAATTTCCATCTGTATAAAATACACTTACTTCAAGAATTGTCACATGATTTTGACCGACGCCTGGAGTTTTGCGAAAGAATGATGGAAATTTGTAATGTAGACGAACATTTTGCAACTAATATGGTATTTTCTGACGAAGCAACTTTCTGTTTAAATGGGACAGTCAATCGCCGTAATTCCAAGTACTGGTCTAATGAGAATCCTCACTGGATCCATGAAGCCCATACTCAACATCCTTAAAAGTTGAATGACTGGATGGGAATTGTTGAAAATAGCCTTGTAGGCCCATTTTTTATAGAAGGAAACTTAAGTATTTGGATTTACTGAGAAACCACATTATTCCTGCACTTTAACACATTGAGGAGTTGCCTCAAAGTTTTTGGTTTCAACAGGATGGAGCGCCTCCCCACTATGATAGGCGAGTTAGGAACTTTTTGGTGCTACTTTCCCAAATCGATGGATTGGACGTAGAGGATTTATAGAGTGGCCTGCACGTTCTCCAGACCTTAGTCCATTAGATTTTTATCTTTGGGGTTTCCTCAAATCTCATGTTTACGTTAGACGACCAACTACTTTGCAGGAGTTGAGGCAAAGAATAGTCGGCGAATGCGATTTAATCCGTAGAGAAGTTTTGGAAAAGATAACTCAGGAATTTCGTAAAAGACTTGCATATTGTCAGGAAGTAAACGGTGACCATTTTGAACATTTTAAATGAATTTATTTATAACATGACTACCATTTTGTTAATAATCTACAATAAATAAAATTAATTGTTCAGTAAATGTGAAGTATTCTATCTCTTCATTATTTACAAATAATTGTGCTAAAACCAGTATGGTCGAATTCGCAAAAACAAGGTCTATTATAATCTGCAAAAATATACAGGCTGTTCCATTTAAATAAAAAAATATATAAAGGGAACATCCGGTTGAACTGGAAGTACAGTCACAACAACAAAATCGAAATTGGATGTATTATATTTCGTCACACTTATCTGAAAAGTTTCATCAACACCATCTTCTCTGTTTTAAAGTTATTTGCTTGGTTCTATGCTTTATCCCAACCTTGTATATGAAACTTAGTATTGTTATAGCGCGCAGACGATAGTTGGCTACTCTATTCATTAGTGTCGAATTTTTTATAGAAATAATAAATTATAAGACTTACTGGAAAAACACTTTTCTCATTTGTGGTATAGGAGATAATACGTGAATCAGCCATAATAACATTGCATAAAAAAAATTCATTCAAATGAGAAATAGAAGGTTTATATTTTTCTATGTAATTCAACCAACGTTGCTTTTTTCATAATCTGAACATTTCATTTGGGAATTATAAAAACGCACTACTTTTCAGCTGCGACGTATGAGCACAACAACTAATAAATTATTATAAAACCTTGACGAGACGTGAAAAAAACTAACATTTGTTAATCCCAACAGAAAAAACTGCAGATGAAAAAAATGTATGTTTGAACCTTTGGTATTTTTTTCGTATTGTAGCCCGTTATTATGAATAAAAATCAGTGCGGCATTCATTATCCACAAAAGCGAAAGAACTAAGCTCTCTTTTAAAATCAGAAAATATTTTGCTACAATATAGAAAAAAAAAAGACCTGTACAGCGCAGATAGACAACCTCCGCTTCAGGCGAATTAAAGTTGGGTGTTAAGGGGCGAAAACGTGCGGCTTATTATTTTAATCAACCTAATAGGGGAAAAAAAACTCCAAGGCTCCTGGCCGGATTATATCGAAGTTATCGTTAAAAATTTTCCCTGCGTAGAAGCGACGCGCCTTTTACCGGTATTATCATAAATAAATTATGCAATTATCGTTCTAGCACTGCACACTGCTGGTAAGGTTTTCAACGTTTCTAGCGCCGGAATATATTGGATTAGAAACGTCAACAGAAACTTCTGTTTTAAGCTTCGCGGGATCGCAACAGAAACTAATGAACTATTAACGCCCGTTCCGAATAAGTAAATTCGCGAGTTCGGCGATTTCGCCCAAGTTTCCTGAAATGTGTTGTTCTTCCTCCTCTGCATGTGTGTGGGAAGCGTTGACGAATTTATTAGGTGTAAACTTGGTGCTCCTTTCCTTCCTTCTTGATGACGTGACGTAATTCGTTTTATTATTTAACTTAAATTGGTAATTTAATCCTATTCGATTGAATTTCCCGTGGTTTCAATATCATTCCTGCTCATTTTCTTTCCGATTTTGTTGTCACTTGTATATTTTTTACATTAATCTTTACGCGTTTTAAGTTGGATCCACGTATGCTGATTTCCAATCACAATCGCGTTTCATGTGCATTTATTGATGAGAACAGGAGATTATTCAGTTGTTAGCGGGGCGTGGAGATCCTCTCCTATACGGACAGTCACAGTAAAGCCTCTAAGGACTGACTCGGCAACAACCGAAACAGGTGTTCCAGTGTAATTCCAAAGGAGTTGGGTTCTCCGAAGCACTTAAAAAGTCGCAGAAATTCTCAACCGCACGTGGGTAATTCAGAACCTCATACAAAACTAAGGGAAATTCCAAAGTTAAAATTAAGGGGGATTAAAAAAAAGCCCCTAAAACAACAGAAACCCCAAAATTAGTAAAATAAGAGAAGTAACAAGATTTGTTTACCGTTAAATAGCGAGGTTTTTCGACGAAGAGAAGAAACAGGAAACGTGGTTCTCAAATTATATCCCAAAATATCAGGCACATCCGTCGTAATAATCACGAAATTTCCACTTCGAACACAAGCGAAGATACGGCCAATGATTATTTCCAGTAAACCTCCAATAAAATCCACAGATGTGTGAAAATATCCAAAATTCCCAAGGATAGGAAGATTTACTCGTGAGAGCGCGTCTATCAACAACCAAGAAGGAACAGGAAACCGAAGAATGAATACGTCACGCAACCAATCAGAAGACAGCCAAATAAAACAAGAATAAGGACATGGAGGTGCCCTCTAACATCGATAAGATGTAAACACAGATAAACGGATCTAAATGAAACAGCGATCAATCGAACGAATCGATGCGTGGAACCGATAATACCGACATGAAAGATTGTTATTCTGTCCAAAACAAACAGTCCTAACCCCACCAAAATGTCAACCAACTGCCTAAACATAGGAATTCAAGAATTTAAACGAAAATCTGAGACCGTTTTTAGTATAAGAATCTATCTGTAAGTAAGAATGGCGTTGGGGACGCGTGGTTCTCAAATTATATCCCAAAATATCAGGCACATTCGCCGTAATAATCACGAAATTTCCACTTCGAACACAAGCGAAGATACGGCCAATGATTATTTCCAGTAAACTTCCAATAAAATTTGCAGATGTGTGAAAATATCCAAAATTCCCAAGGATAGGAAGATTTACTCGTGAGAGCGCGTCTATCAACAACCAAGAAGGCACAGGAAACCGAAGAATGAATACGCCACGCAACCAATCAAAAGACCAGAAGCCAAATAAAACAAGAATAAGGACATGGAGGTGCCCTCTAACGTCGAAAAGTTGTAAACACAGATAAACGGATCTAAATGAAGTAGCGATCAAACGAACGAATCGATGCGTGGAACCGGTAATATCGACATAAAAAATTGTTACTCTGTCCAAAACAAACAGTCCTAACCCCACCAAAATATCAACCAACTGCCTAAACACAGGAATTCAAGAATTTAAACGAAAATCTGAGACCGTTTTAAGTGTGAGAATCTATCTGTAAGTACGACGCGTGGTTCTCAAATTATATCCCAAAATATCAGGCACATTCGCCGTATTAATCACGAAATTTCCACTTCGAACACAAGCGAAGATACGGCCAATGATTATTTCCAGTAAACTTCCAATAAAATCCCCAGCTGTGTGAAAATATCCAAAATTCCCCAAGGATAGGAAGATTTACTCGTGAGAGCGCGTCTATCAACAACCAAGAAGGAACAGGAAACCGAAGAATGAATTCGTCACGCAACCAATCAGAAGACAGGTAATTAAAACAATAATAAAGACACGGAGGTGCCCTCTAACGTCGATAAGGTATGAACACAGATAAACGGATCTAAATGAAACAGCGATCAATCGAACGAATCGATGCGTGGAACCGATAATACCGACATGAAAGATTGTTATTCTGTCCAAAACAAACAGTCCTAACCCCACCAAAATGTCAACCAACTGCCTAAACATAGGAATTCAAGAATTTAAACGAAAATCTGAGACCGTTTTAAGTATAAGAATCTATCTGTAAGTAAGAATGGCGTTGGGGACGCGTGGTTCTCAAATTATATCCCAAAATATCAGGCACATTCGCCGTAATAATCACGAAATTTCCACTTCGAACACAAGCGAAGATACGGCCAATGATTATTTCCAGTAAACTTCCAATAAAATTTGCAGATGTGTGAAAATATCCAAAATTCCCAAGGATAGGAAGATTTACTCGTGAGAGCGCGTCCATCAACAACCAAGAAGGAACAGGAAACCGAAGAATGAATACACGTCACGCAACCAATCAGAAGACAGCCAAATAAAACAAGAATAAGGACATGGAGGTGCCCTCTAACGTCGATAAGGTGTAAACACAGATAAACGGATCTAAATGAAACAGCGATCAATCGAACGAATCGATGCGTGGAACCGATAATACCGACATGAAAAATTGTTACTCTGTCCAAAACAAACAGTCCTAACCCCACCAAAATGTCAACCAACTGCCTAAACACAGGAATTCAAGAATTTAAACGAAAATCTGAGGCCGTTTTAAGTATAAGAATCTATCTGTAAGTAAGAATGGCGTTGGGGACGCGTGGTTCTCAAATTATATCCCAAAATATCAGGCACATCCGCCGTAATAATCACGAAATTTCCACTTCGAACACAAGCGAAGATACGGCCAATGATTATTTCCAGTAAACTTCCAATAAAATCCAAGATGTGTGAAAATATCCAAAATTCCCAAGGATAGGAAGATTTACTCGTGAGAGCGCGTCCATCAACAACCAAGAAGGAACAGGAAACCGATGAATGAATACACGTCACGCAACCAATCAGAAGACAGCCAAATAAAACAAGAATAAGAACATGGAGGTGCCCTCTAATGTCGATAAGTTGTAAACACAGATAAACGGATCTAAATGAAACAGCGATCAATCGAACGAATCGATGCGTGGAACCGATAATACCGACATGAAAAATTGTTACTCTGTCCAAAACAAACAGTCCTAACCCCACCAAAATGTCAACCAACTGCCTAAACATAGGAATTCAAGAATTTAAACGAAAACCTGAGATCGTTTTAAGTATAAGAATCTATCTTATCTATCTAATTCTACCTCTGCGTTCGACACACACTCAAGAAAACCAAAAACTACCGGCAAGGCCGCTCTAACAAGGAAAGAAATACAATTCAGCAACCAAAAATTAAATGATAATGCCCAAGAAAGTGAAATTACAAGACGTAGTACATCTCTCAAGGTAAAAGAAGAAATAGTGTTACAAAAGCCTGTCGAAAAGAGCTAGCGAAGAACTAATTCGAGGTAAGCGAAAAGAAAAAATCCTAACAAGATTTCGAAGATTCCTCCAGTCTAAAGGTTGCCGCGGTGTAGTTTGCGTTTCCATTCGATTATAGACCTTCAGGGGTTGACACGATGTGCTTTCCGCTTTCCGATCAATTATAGATCATTGTCTGTTTAAAAGTCGACATGTCGTACTAACATACCCTCCGTCTTTATATCGGTAAAATATGCTGTTACTGGCGATGGGCAAGATAGAGGAAGTGAATCCTATTTTGCAACCATTAGACATAATCAAAATCGGTGCAAGAAGCAGCTTCCGAAAAACAAATTCGAAATTTGGTGTAAGCAGAAAAAGGTTGTTACCATTACAGAAAACATAGTTTTGATATATTTTTTCTGAAGCTTCAAAGATTTGGAAGGCATCTACTTTATGGAGTAATTATTCCAAGCTACGGACAACGACTTATCTCAAAATAAATGTAGATATACATAAGTAAATATATTAATGTTGTTGCAGGGAAGTCCGAAGGTTACAGACCTAAAACATCTAAAATATTCACGCGACAGGAAATAGAACGGTTTATGAAGGAGGCCGACGATTTTACGGAATTTATTTAATAATGAAAGTATGATGAAATGGCAAATAATTTTTTTATTAAGGGGAGTCCGGGACTCTTGACCATAAAGGAGAGTTGAACAGTACAAACAACACAATTAAATTTCGCGGTAACCACTCAGTTGACGAGCCACACTGCGCATCTTTTAGACGATGGAAGCCCTTTAGGGTTCTAAAAGGTGTGCAGTGTTGCTCGTCAACTGAGAATGGCCGAAGGGAATCGAAGTAGTTACTATTAAATAGAAAATTGTTATTTAAGTCATACTTTCCCTTAAGATTTCACATTTACCATGAATGTGAGAGTTAGTTAAGCACCAAAAGTCTGGAATTAAAGAGCCTCGTGAAAACAAAGAGACACGACACAACATTTTAAAATTACGATTTTTGATTAAGAATCTACCGAAGGATGTCGCTGCGTGTAAATTAGATTAGATTAGGATTGGGATGGCCTGTGGACCTGTTTCACCGCGATCTTTTCAGATCTATTGTGATCCACTTTTTTCTTAGAGGACGCTCTCTAATTTTGCCCTTTTAATTAGGCTATCATCTTTGAGAGCGGCTTCTTTATGTAGCTACTAGCTGTGGGGTTCTCCTCCCCCATTACTAGAAACCTTGTCTCCGCTAGGCCTTCACATTGGCACAGCACATGAACTGGTGTTTCTTTGTCCTCTTGCATGTATGTGCAGGTTGCATCATCTGCCAGGCATATGGCGTACATATGCCTATTTCAGTTCTACAGTGACCAGTCAGCAGACCTACAAATCATTTTTGACAGTCTTTCCTGTCTTTATTCAGTAGATCTGTCGTGAATTCAGGCCTCTGCTCCTTTAGGAACTCTTTTGCCTGTCTTTGTCCCGGTGATTTTTGCCACCACTCTCTGGACTGATTATATATCCATTCATTAATGTTTTTTTTTTTTTTTTAATTTACGACTTGGCAGTGCCGAAAGAAGGACCAGCTCCAACGAGTGACTTTGACGAACTTTGCCTGGCCAGCTCGTCCGCCGCTTCATTTCCCTTCACACCCGAGTGGCTAGGGACCTAGGCCAAGGTTAATGTCCTTTAGGTGCCTATCTCATTTAGGGCGCTTACACAGTACCAAATCAACTTGGAGTCCACGATTATGGAACTGATCGCTTTAGGTGTGTACTGACTGTCAAAGAGCATAGCAACGCTTTTACCTGGCTCGGTACATCTTTCTATTTCTCAGACACAATGGTGCATTGCAGCAACCTCAGTTTGGAACACCGTTGGACCTTTGCTGAAGCTTACCGAAAAAGCCTTTTTAGGGTTCTTTAGTCCGCTCTTACTGGAGTACCTGTTCTATTTTCTATTGCCACGTAAAGTTCCACTACATAGAAATAAGTTAGATTTAACAAAAGATGTATTCAGAGATTACAACCAGATTACCGGAACCTCGTCAGCACTTTTCGAGTACCGCGCTCGTGAGGGGATTGGCGAACGTGGTTGTATTAATAAATTTAGTGATATAGTATAAACTGGTGTTTTAATAATTAACAACCCTCAACTGCAGTTCCACGGTAAGTACCTTTTTGGTAGTCTATATATTTATATATTAAAGAAGCGAGTAGCTCCAACCCCCAACCCTTACGCAAAGGGGCGCGATATTTAGGAAAAGTCGCGACAGTATCTTCAAATATGCAATAGAATTTTTACTTTATCGAACGGCATGAATTCACTTTTAAGGGGTCAAATAAGTCAACTCGTAATTGTATTTTTTTTTAAGTTGATAAGTGCTGCTACTCTTATGAGGAGTTTTTATCATTGTAACATACTTTTTGTTTTTGCATTTTTGTGTTGTGGACTATTGCTAACATCGCTCACGTGATCGAACAGCAAATAAATTTTATTATTATTATTTAAGACTGATGTAATTTTGTTTGGGCCCAAAAAATATTCACATGAATCCCATTTATCATTATGGATAATAATCCTGTATCACTAAAGTATAACGCATAGATAATCACCAAATGTATCCATAATATAGTTTGGTCGTTTCAATATCTTGCAAAACCCTATATCTATCTCAACTAAATTTCCTTCGTTACTTTCAGAAAAAAAAGGCAATTACCGCAGATAAAGAGAAGCAGGAATTACCTACAGTTGACCGATTCAACTGTCAATATAATATTAAATGTCGGTAAAAGCTATTGAATAAAGCAGGGTGATGCAAGGCATAATTTTTAGTTAGCACATCCAGACGTATTTGTCACAAATGTTCACCACCTGCTCTGTGTTCCGAATCTCGACTCTAGACATAGCGGCGAAAAGTAAATTTGCAGTATAATAGAGTCCGACAGTTCCGGAATACACATACCTAGGTGTGAGGGTGAATCAAAGGAGGACACCCTGACCATTCGATCGCCCAAAGCAAATATATTGACATACTTATGCACACACAACCGCATCAGCTGTACAAGCATAACAAAATGCCAGTACATATAGCAGCACTCTGTCGGAACCATCGCGAACTAGGTGAGGTCTTGAACGTGATATTCTCACCGTTTGCGCACGAATCTCTCTGTAATAAAATCACACGTTTATGGTTATTCGACACGAACATTGATACCCTAAACCGGAAGCTGCTCTCTAAATATCTCGTTTCTTTGTGCTATTCTGGTTGACAATCGTTTTGGAAAAATATCCAGTTTAAATGTTATCTTATTTATCATTGTGTATATGTATTTTTTTGCAATAAATATCCTTTTGCGAGCGTAGTTCTTATGCGGTGTAATATATTTCAATTATTACGCAGAGAGAAATGAGTCATTTTAACGATCTTTGCAGTTTCATATATTTTAGGGGCGGACCTGCAAAATGTACTTTTCACATTTTTTTTCAGTAGAAGCAAAAACCCATTGCAGGAAAATTGATGGTGACAAATATTTTTCCCAAAAAATTGAAAAAAAGATCAATTTACGTGTCTGTTTTTTCTGTATGTGCATTTATTTTGTGGAGAAGAATAGGAACGCGGATTTGTAGTTTTTACTAATAAATTTATTGAAATTGTTTATTTATAACCAAATTGTACTATTGTATAATTTCTCTGTATTACTGCAGCCAGTCCCAAGCCTGGTGAAATGCGAGGGGAAGGTGGCCGGCGCTTCGCAATACGTATCTATCATGAAAAACTGAAAAATCGCGAATATCTCCAAAACCTTTGGAGATAGACACAATGACACCCGTATAAAATCGAAAAAAAATTAAATTTTACATCCATTTATGTAAAAATTGCTCTATACCATTCAATTTTAAAAAAAATCAAGTTATCCATGATTTTAGAGTTAGAAAATTACAGAGCCCTATTTAATAATTCTGTAATGTAAAACGCAACAATTTTAAAATAAAAGACCTGTGCTGTTTCATGATTAAGCGAAAACTGAAAACCGCATCTTTCTAACTTTCGTATTTCCGGAGATATTTCCAAACACGGCAGACATTCCATATGTCATTTTTTTCGAAAAACTTCATGTAATTCGGAAACGGTACAACTTGGCCCCAATACATGCCTAACGTATTGTTATTTAAATTTAACAAGGAATCCAAAAATACAATAATATACAGGGTGTTCCATTCAAAATAATAAAGTTAGTATCCACTTCCGGTACAACCGGATTACACCGCCATTACTGAAACTAATTTTAAAATGTGTAAAATATGATTCGAGGCAACATTTATTTGAAACATTTTTTCCAAAAAAACAATAATAAATCGGCTATGGACCGTTGCATTTTAGGCTGGACACCCGGTATACTTAATATGTGGAAGAATAAATGAATGAGAGTTTAAGATGGAAGTCTCATTATTAACGTGAAGATATTTGCTAAATTGTCGATCTGAAACTACAATATGTATCCATAAAGGACAATAATAATTGTAGGACGACTTTAAGCCACTATACTTGCATTAATTAAGGCTATATAATTAGATGACGTTAAAAACGTGTGTAACACTAGGTAGATATTAGTACATATTGCTATGGTATGGCACCCCGGGTTTCGGAAATTTAAATTTGTGTTTTTATTCATTCCGAATTAGCCTTATTAGAGCAAAGATAGAGTTTCCACTATTCTAATATTTTATTTTGACAAGATTTTGTTAAAAGCATTGTTTAATGAATTTAAGTATTTAATTGTTCAGTTGTGTATATTAATTTCAGTCTTTTGTACATTTTGCCTTCGTCAGTATTGTGTATATATTTTGTTCGTTGTTATATTCGTGCGACTTTGTAGCACGCAGATGTTATTTTTATATGTATGCAAGTTTGGGCCTCTTTAGGGCAGTTCCGAGGTTGATGTCGCGTATGTAAGTACTTGTATTATATTTGCTTGGTTACCGATTTGGTAATTTCAATTTTTATATTAAATTTTTGATCGCTTAATTTGAATTTAGAACATTAATCGAGGAACTCCTATTAAATAATAATTGATATTATATTATTGTGCACATATTAGGTATAAGATCCGTTATTATAATTTGTTCTAGAGAATTTTGTTTTTTTGTTTAAAGAGTTCAATTTTTCTGTTTCTAGTTTTCTTTGTTAATCACCTCGTGTAAGGTGAGAAGAAGCATTGTGCTTGTAATTTAAATTCAATTGTGTAAATTTAATTTTTGTTGGTTTAAAATTTGAAACCACGTGGATTTTGTGTGAAATAGAAATTTCTTCTAGAACAAATCTACCATTTTGTTTGTTAGAGGATTTTGAATTGTCCTCTCGTAGTTGTTAGATTCATGCAGGTTTTGATTTCGGCCAGGACTTTCAGTCTAAGGTTTTTATTTTGCCTGTTAATTGTAATTAAATGTTTTTTTTTTAAAAATAAAATTTTGATTACTTTCACCCACATTGTACTTTTCATTATTAGATTAGTAAACCTGAGTTCAGATAATCTTTTGCGCCCCCCCTAAATTTTTATCCGCTGGGCTAGTAAATTTAATTTTTCATTTTTATTTTCACGGTTTTTTTTATGCTGGTACCATCAGTACACAGCAATATGTTTGCTTTTTGGAGGGATATAGTAGTGTGTGTTTATGTAATAGGTCTTTAATTTATCACAGAATTACTGCAGTGATTTTTTTTAAAAAAAGTACTACTGACTTCAATTTAATAAATAATTTGTAATATTAATGATATTTTCTACTCTCTTTGTTTACAATAAGAATATGTGTATAACTAAATGCAAGGAGCAATACGATTAATGGCCTACTAAGCGAGGAGTTTCTTATGGGTGGAATTAAGCACAGATAAAACACATACCCTAGAGTTCAAACAGAAACTAAATTACAGTTATTTTAAATCCTATAAACAACTGCTTTTAGTTGCCACCAATAAAATCTGATATCGCTATTTTATAAACTTAAAATTAATCATAACAGTTGCTTGGGTGCGGTTTTCCAAAATCTGCCACTGGAATAAAATAATACATTCACCAAAATTTTAAATACAGTGACAAGTTTACTACACAAAATTTCTGCCTACCTATTTACAAACCGAATTGTAGGCACACGTGATAAGTGCATCCAAACATATTACACCTTGAGGGCAAATTAACATATGTATCATTGCACAATTAACTCTCAAAGCAATATCGCAAAACTCGATCAAACGCGAACGAAATCACTCATTCACGGGTGTTTATTAGTTAATATTGCTGGAATTATTATACATACCATATACACACAAACACATGGATATGTAAGATATACGAGTCAGCGCGTATATTACGCCTCCTATCCTGTTAAACGTCATTTCACGGGAATACCTACCTCCACAGGTAATAATCTAGACAATTTAACATCGTGAAAGTTTAATGGGCCCGGACCGAATGAAATGTATTAGGAACGTGAAAATAATAGAGCACCGTTGAGGGCCCTAATAAACGGCAATTAACTATTCAACCAGGGGATTAGCGAGAAAAAGCGTACAAGTTACCCTGATACTGTGCCTAGTTCTATTCTAATATTTATATGAAGACCGAGGATTTACAAAAACGTATATTATGTGCTCGAAAGTTATGTGGCACTTAATCGCCTTGACTGGGAGTGTTTTTGTTGCAGTAGAAATACTGTCAGATATATCAACCGATGACCAAACACTGTAGGGAGGTCGGGATATCGGCAACAAACACAACAGATCACTACGGTTAATATTTAATAATAATAAAGATAATAAATGTAAATAAACAAGACAAATTGGTGTAAAAAACAAACATCAATAATGTACATACAATATTGTCACCCACGATTAGTGAAAAGAACTATACCACTATATCATGAAACAACAACAAGCACACACTAAGGACATGCTCGCAAAAATCCATTGTTCTTGAGTGGTCCGTTTTGAATGACCTTCAAGTCCAACTGCCATTTTGTAAAGCTGTTGCCGGGAATTTTCAAACGTGTAGAATAATTTATATTTTAAAGGAAGTAGAAAAATAGATTAAAAAAATACACAAATTTATGCGTTTTTTATTTTCTGATTTTGTTGCAAATATTTATGAACAGTTTATAGTAATAAAAAACACGATTCCAGTAAAATAATGTTTGATTAAGTGATACATATATTTGCCAGTGTATCACGATAGTTATGTTCATATTCTTTCTTTTTGTGAAATAAATCTTTGTTTATATTTTTATAGTGTAAAATATTCTTCCAGGAATAAATATGTTGTGGTTCTTTCTCAAATAAATTAATAAAAATGCAACAGCATCGGTGGAAGGGGCTTTCAAATTTCTGACACGAATACACAATAACTTTTAATTAGGGCTCAAGAGTTATGACTATATCGTTCTGTGCGATACAAAGACTGTTCCTTTCTATTCGATTACTTCATTTCTAACATCCGACCCTGCACTGGTTTGTCAACAATAATGTCCGGGGGTGCACAAGTGGATAGAGTTCAAACGTAGACTATATAATATCGAATTGTCTATAATGTGAATAAATGGATTAAAATTTATACCAGTACATATAATACAGTTCAAAACAAAATCACATTATTTTAAAAGTGAACATAGAATGAATTAGGTTAGTTATTGCGATAAATAGCAATCTAGCTTAAAATGTGTATCTAACAAATAAATTGATTTAATGTGACCTAGGAATCTGTACACAACGATAATAGTTCTTCTTATTCATGTACTTTCTTAATTCTTGTCGTGTCATATATATTAGATTCATTCGGAAATCCCAAGAAACTGCGACCATCGTTAGCATCACAATTTATCTTGCGAGAGTGACTGGCACTACAACATGATACCCATTGGTGTCTTCTTTCACACGTTATTTGAGTTATTTCACTTAAACCTAACAGTATAATGTATAAGAAAGTATGTAAATGTTATGGCCACTGGCCACCGATCTTACTTTTTACACGAGAATATCATGGTTCAAATGTTTTTAAAATTGCAGGGGTAATCAAAAAATAAATAAATAAAACAAGTAAATCATGTAGATTAAACGGATGAGTAAACTAATTTGTGTAGATACGAACGTAAACAATAACAAACTGCCATTTTGGGAAGCTGTTGTTTGTGTGAAATTAGGTTTAGAAATTTATTAAATGTCGTTGGTTAAAATTTGTATCGTAGAAATAAATACTAAGCAATTTAACAAGGCTGTCTTCCCATTATTAATAATAAATATGCCCAAGATGTTGCATCTACTATTAAACAGAAAGTCGGCACAGATTTCTCGTCCTCGACTGAATTTATCAAGTATTGCTGCTTTAAAGTTGTGTTGTGGAAATAGGTATTAAGAAATTTAAAAAGGCTTTCTTCCCTTCATCTTATTTATCTCATAAAATTGTCCAAAATGTGGTACCCTTAACCAGATAGCCTGAAAATTAGAAAAACGTGTTACCATGTGCTCATTAAAATGAATTCTAGAAAAGTTTTTTTTCCTTTCTCTTAGTCACTCAGTGAATTAAAAAACTAAAATTAATCTATTGATCAAATTAAATAATACAAGATGTTATAAGCACTTAATTAGCTAGCACCTGCATAACGTGCTACGAGATGTGACGGAAAAGTTCAGTACTACCAACTGAAAACTTTAAACAGAAATAATAGATGATAGGTGTTGCCAAAACTAGATTATTAAACAAAGTTGATAAATAAACTACTAAAACAATAATGAACACATAATAGTTCGTCTTTCAAATGAAAATAAGAATTGGATACCATTACACCTTTATTAAATATTTTAGGGTCTGGTTATTGTTGCTAGGTTCGGATATCGTTCGTTAAATAATCTGCATGTTCGCCTGACAATTCGTCTACCTTCACCATGTGTATAACACTATTAGCAACGGTAAGTATGTCAATTAGTTGCATACTTAAAACAAGTCACGTGGGTTGAAACCTTTTCTGAAAACATAGTATTGCAGGCGTTGAAGTCGAGAAAGGTAGAAGAATTTAGAAACACCTGTCATTATCTGTCACATTTTAGGCAGTAGAAATTATGATTGACATGGTATAAGAGCTTGAGGGCAATTTGTCACTGTCTGTGACATAGAAACTTATGTACATTTGGTATGGTTACTTAATTTCAAATACTATTTTGTAGCCGTTCCAGTTCTTTATACAGTTCAATGTATTTTACTTATTACGGTGGACGTATTATGAATTTTATATTTTTGTATGTATCAAAAGCGACCGGGTACAGACAGGCATAGGATTCATGTTTTCACATGCCGCAATAACTTTCGATTCCATTCGACGTATTTATATAGAAGCTGCAGTATTGGGTGCCACAATCTCTTTGAGATCTATTCTTTCCTGTGTCTTTGAGGAGAGCGACAAACCCTTCCATTGTTTTATGGACGACCTATTTAGGAAGGGTTTACGGAAATATAGCACAGAACGATCACACGCGGATCCGTACGCATTTGCAAAAAGCATATTCAGATTTCGAGGTGCGGTGGAACGTTTTGCTGATTTGTCTGGGCATTTTATGGTAAACTATACAATATAAACCTCCTCTAGGGCGTAAACGTTTTACGGCACGACCATAAATCCTCGAAACAAGTGGAGAAACAACACTTCATTATTTTCGTCTACGTTCTTCTGCGTATAGAATGTTTAATAGCTGTACGCTCAGCCGAACAGTTCTATATTTGCCGAGGACGTTGTACATATGCTTCGGAAAATTAATTAATAGTCGAGGTATGGCATAACGAGAGAGAGAAGTCTGATATAACGGAGTGTTAGAATACTGTGAGTTACAACCGAAACGGTGCGGAAAATACGGTAATTGTGTGTCACATTCTTCTTTATACATATTTATGATATAACTTTTTTCTTAAAAGACAGGAATAGATATACTAAATATGCATTTTTTTTTTCAATTACTAAATCATTTATGTAAGTTAAAAATAACAGCGGCCTTAGAAGCAACCCCTGCGGAACTCCCTTGGATACGTATTTTGATTGAAATAAATCTGTTTCCTATAGTATGTGAATCCCGTCTGTGATCTTAGAGCATCTCATTTAAGAAAATAGATGACTATTAGGTATTTAAATAAAGAAATATGCTTTATTGTTTTAACTACCTATTCGTTAGCAAGCGGCTGAAAAGCTAATTTGGTGCTCCCACAAGTAGTGTCCAGTGTCACCTAGCAGCTGGAAGGTCCCTGATCAGGATACTCACTCACAATTCAGAGAGATCACTAAATGAATTAAAACAGCTAAATTATTGTATATATTTATATTGTGAAAAAAATATATAAAATAATTATTGAATATTAAATAGAATTATATCTTTTTAATTCCCGGTATTTCTTCTGAAAAACAGGGTTGGTTAAGATATTTTACATTTATAGTTCCAATCGAACAGATACTGGTGCCAAAATCTCAAATATAAGTAAATAATAGAACATCATAAACTTTTAATGAACCAGTTACGTGGAATACCTGTATAAAAACCGGTTTACTGAATGGTGAGACGAGTCATCCCACATACTAAGCGATGTTTGTCACCGTCACGTCCTTTCTTGTTTAGCGGTATCACGAGCAGTTAAATCAGCGATTTCTACGTGCAGACGTTAACAAAACATTATTTTTTTGTTAAGTCTTGTCTGAAGTGGTCAGGACACTGATTTTGCATTAAAACCACATCAAAATATATAGGTGTAGATACCTTATCAGCCGTTGCTTCTCATTGAGCATTATCACGAGTTGTTAGCTCAGCGATTTTCAGTTGTAAACGTCATATTAACTTTATCGGTGCAGGTGTCTTATCGCTAGCATTCACGAATTGTTAGATCAGCGATTTTTGATTGCAAAAATGTCAACAATATTTTGATGCCGGGTGTCTTATTGCAGTTGCTTTTTGTTAAGCGTTGCCACGAGTCGTTAGCTCAGCGATTTTCCATTAAAACGACATCAAAATTTTATTGGTGATTCGCCTTTTGCATACTAGTTTTAGATTTAAAATTTTTCCTTGTGGCTTGCTAAACGGTATCACTGGTTGTTAGGTCAGCAATTTAAGTAATTTCTATTGAAACACTATAGGATTTGGCATTTTTTTTTCAATTTTCAGCAAAAAAAAATGTTTTTCAATTTGTGTTAAACATTTCATATGAAGTGCTCTCGAAATATGTAATAAATTTCATCCAAATATTTGATTTTCGATGGGAATAAATGTTCATTTAAATAAAAAAATTAAATCGTACAGCATTCATGAGATGGCAATATAGAAGAGATTAATAAATATTTATTGCATATCCATAATATGCACTCTAAATTTTAGTAAATTGAGTGGATTTATAAATAAATAAAAGGAATATGGTACAAATAGGAAACCTACCACAACAAATAGCGTTATACACCATACAACTCCTAATTTTTCATTCACCTTAATTAAATTGATTTAAACTTTAGTGACTCTAATTTGACATTTTGTTTATCTAGTCGCCTGAGGATGACAGTATTAGCCTAAACATGCAGCGATTAAGATATTCATAATTATATATCGGATTTTATTGGATAAGGAGTTCTATATCTCATGATTTACATTTTGAGAAAAGAAAGACACACTCTAACTTTGTAAACTACTAAACCGAGAGAAATTCTGTTTCCACTGCTTTCAATCGAAATTACGCAGTTTATTTTTAGATGTACATCGAAATGGTAATGGAATAATTAGTCGAGTCTATGTAATATGTAAATGCTCCGACCATATACAGCCTTAATCTATATTTAGCACGAATACTTCGTGTTGTATTCTGCGCCTCCATTAGGGAACCCGAACGTCTATGAATTTACATAAATTAGGGTTGATAAATTTCGTAGGACGACAGTTTTATTCATCTTTTGCTTTAATCGTGGTATAATAAAAAGTCTCTGTATTGTCGTTGCAGATATAAAAACTAAATTAACTGACTCACTACACTGAGAAAAAAAAAATACTGGACCTGATATCAATAATCTACATTCATTGAGTGAATTTTCATCGGCAGAACGAAAATGTCATTGTTAAAATATTATATTTACAATCTTTGATTAAGTAGAGTGAAAATGACGCCAACAAAATAGGAGAGATATGAATGGAACACTACAAAGAAATATTATATACACAAGAGAACAAGGAAGCACAACATCCAGTTGAGCAGCTATTAAAAAACGAAAACCAGGAAGAGGAAACTCCCAGTGAAGAGGAAATATTGGCAGAAATAAAAAATGGCAAAGCCCCAGGAGAGGACGAAATAGAAGCAGAATTGTTAAAATATGGGGGACAGCAATTACAAGCACGAATATAGTCACCTAATTAAACTCATATGGACACAAAATAAGATACCCGAAGACTGGCACACCGGAATAATTACACCCATACATAAAAAGGGAGATAAGCAGAAATGTGTAAACTACAGGCCGATAACTTTACTCAATGTTGCCTACAAAATCTTGGCGAATCTGGTAAATAAACGTTTAAAAGAGTACGCTGAGGGAATTCTCGGAGGCTACCAAAATGGCTTTAGACCAGGAAGATCCACGATTAACGCCATACACACGTTGGAACAAATTTTTCAAAAGAGATGGGAACATGGCAAAGAAACACACGCAATATTTATTGATTTCATAAGTTCTTTCGACACTCTCAACAGGAAGAAAATGTTTAAGGAGTTAGAAATATTAGAAGTACCTAAAAAACTAAGAACAATTCTAGAAGATAGTCTGAAGTACACAAAAGCCAAGTGAGATTCCAGGGAACAACAACAGATTCGTTCGAGATAAATAAAGGGGTGAAACAAAGTGATCCAATATCGCCAACATTGTTTAATTTAGTGCTGGAGGGAGTTATAAGGAGAGCAAAACTAGACAAGAAACATATTATGACAGATCAGATACAACTAATAGCATATGCAGACGATATTGCAATAACAGCAAATACAAGAAATGATCTAATAAGAGCTATAGAAAGTCTAGATGCGGAAACACATAAATTCGGTATGACAATAAATGAAGTAAAGACAAAATACTTGAAGCTGGGAAAAGGAGACGTAAAACCACAATACTTTTTAAAACACAAAAATATTAAATTTGAAGCAGTTGCCTCTTTCATTATCTAGGAGTGTACAGTGGGAGGAACAGTGAGAGACAAAGTGAGAGAGAGGATTTTAAAAGGATACAGGATAGGTAGAAAAAATTCGTATGAAACAAAATGTTAAGAAAAACAAATAAAAATATTAAAACTGATAGACCGTCATTCTTATGGTTAGAAGATGGCAATAATGAAAAGAGGAAGAGATCTGAAATATAGAAAAAGATAATGCACACTATTGCCAAATAAACGAAGAGGGGATGTAAGAATGAAAAAACAGAAAATAGAAGAGAAGCTGGAGAGAAAACATCATAAATGCTTTAAAGCAAAATAATTTACAAGGCAGACATAAATGAGAGAAAACCATAAATCAGGAGGTAACACAAGTGGCATCCCACTGGACCAGAACAAGAAGAACCGAAGAAAATAGGGAGACCTGTAGAGAGACGCAAGGATATGGGAGTGAGATTGGAAATGGAAGTCAGGGATAGAGAGGAAGAGAAAAAACAAGGGCAGCCCAGGACCCACAACGACTCAAAAAAAGAAAAAAAGCGCAATCCAACCAAATGC